>CM039605.1:39016705-39329743 GCA_022457205.1 Saccharum spontaneum
ATCAGCCAACAGCCCACGAAATAAGACGCAGTCATTCACACAAGCATCGATCTTAATGTACGTGAGGCCAAGGTCACGGATAATCTTCTGTGCTTTCTTGATAGTGTCTGGGATACAATGTCCTTGGGGCAGCGTATCTCTCCATAGGCTAAGTGTTTGCTCTGCGTTCTCCTTACTCCATCCACCCATGCACTTAAGCTGAAAGAGCTTGACCAAGAATGATACCTTGGTAAGCTGTGAGCCTAGCGACAACTCTTGCTGCGCATCTTTCAACAAATCAAAGAATTTCTTTGCACTATCACAAGGCTCTTCATTGGTATTGCCACTGGTCGCACCCCTAATTAATGCGGACAACAGATTGTTGGCAGATGATGCGTCATCTAGTGGGCCTACATTCAGATCACTATCATCATTCAAAAATATGCCAGTGTTACCTTTCTCTTTGACAAAGTTCTCATCAAACCCTTTAGTTAGCAAGTCCATTTCAACCTCGGATTTTCTTTTGTACATGACTCCACAACACCTTGAACATGGACATGGTGCAGTTTCTGATGCATAGGTGCCTTCGAAAATAGTATCAATAAATTTGTCCAGACCTGCTTGCCACTCAACTGATGACCGAGGCAGCAGCATCCAACTCCGATCATCATCATGTGCCATTAATTATACCTTCGAAATATCACAATGATTTCCTGCACCACGTTAAATTGAAGGGATCATGACATTATTATAAACTTTATTTATCAGAGATAAAGAAAATTAAAAATCTGTAAATTTTCTGAGCGAAGCTTAAAAAAGGGCCCACTTTAACTACAATTTAATAAACCTTAATGCATCCAAAGGGCATTTTTATCAAACTTTATATACTACTATATCTAGAGCAATATTCAGAAGCTTAGCTCTGTCCATTGTGACAACAGCTACCAAGCATGTTTTGCTGTTTTCTCCATCCATGCTCAGAATAGTAGTTAATGGAAACAAATGATTATCTCCTTAAAATAAATGTGATGAACCGAAACTCAGATTGGAGTATTACACATTAAGTCACAATAAGTAATCAACACTGCTAGACCAAGCCAAAAACATAACAGCTAGACCTCAGCATAAATAGAGTACTGCTCTAGCTGCCTTTGCGACATTTGTGGGGAAGTAATCAATTCAAAGGAGCTCAGAACTTCCCTTCCTGCTTACCAAACTTAACAGTAATATGTAGAGAAAAAACTGAGCAATAATGCAAGCATACGTGATTCTCTTTTTCACGTCGATGATCGCTGGCCGGCCGCTGATCATCTCTCTTGTGGATGATGAAGGGTGCGAGGTGAAACTGGTTGAACGCTCCGTCCCTCTCGCACGCCGAGGAATTGAAGGACTGGCCGGTGCTCGCTCTCCTTATCTCGTCGAAGATCCGGAAGGAACTAGGGCACCAATATGCCATAGTCGCTGTAGGGGAATTCAAGGGTGCCCGTGATGACTACGGCTCTAGGGAAGGGGCGCCGCGACGACAAAGGCTTCAGGGAGGCCGTTACCGCGCTAGCTGCTGCTGCTCGCTGTAGGGATCGGAGGGGGGCGCCTCCACAACGTTCTTCGCAAGGAGACAGGGCGTGGGGGAAGAAGAAAGGCCGCTGGCCGCGATAGGAGCTACAGGCCACGACCTCTACACGTGATCTATAAAATTAGATTAGATCCTTTTCCAATATAACTGGTCAACATTAATTAATATAGGGTACTTTCGCTATTACTAACACAAACATAGACGTAGCCTAGTGGTAGGAGCGGACTTTCAACACCAAGAGGTCTCAGGTGCGAAACCCATGTTGTCATTTTTTTAAAGAAAAATTATGTAACCATTAAAGTGGAAAGGCTTAGGTATTGCAATGATGTAATTTTTCGTTGTTATATTATAACCTTTTTTGCAATGAACGAAACTGCTACATACAACAAAACCATAATCGTTGCAACCTTAGTGATCGCAACGAATTATTTTTTTCATTGCTATATATACCAATTTTTTGCAACGCAAGCGACTATTATATACAACGGAACATATTCGTGGCGATACAGATGAGCTATTGCAACCATCAAATAAAGAGTTGCAATATCACCTTAGTATTGCAACGAAAATAAACTTGCCCGCAACACAAATCAAATCATGGCAACTTTAATCACTTATTGCAACCGTTCAATAATTTGTTGCGATAACACTTACTTTTTGCAACGATCTCCACACTTATGGCCACAAAACAATCTTCATGGCAAAAAACCAATCTATCGCAACCAAAAGTGAAAATCGTTGTGATAACAACCCTTGTTGCAACGAAACCTTACCGTTGTGACAAAAAAGTGTGGTATAAAGGTCAGAAGTTAGTAGTGGAGGCTATAAGAGTCACCCCCGTGATCTACCATCGATCCGTCCAGATAGGGGATATCTACGAGTACCCGAGCCTAAGCACCACACTTACACTTCGGATGATTACTCTACTCCCTACGCGAAAAGAATAAAGTAAACTCGCAAACCAAAGAATAATAATAACAATGTACTTACTAGTATTAGAAGTTGAATTACCGAAGAATCTCAGAAGCAAGCCCCGGGTTAGAGAGACTTGATCCTGGAGGTACAAGCTGTAGAGGAGACACCGACAAGCCGGGCTTCCTCCAACTCTTCCATCCACTCTATCTCTCTTAATCTAGAAGAATAACTCTAATCTCACATAGAGACTACAAAGCTAATCTCTCTTGAATGCTAGGCTCCGGAGAGGTGATCCATTCAAGGAACCCCTCTCAGGTTGATTCTCTCTGGAAAATAATGAATTAGAGTTTCTGAATCCTCTCTATCGGGGGCCAGGGGCCTTGCTTATATAGCCCTTTCCGATGAACGTCAGCCGTTAGATCAAACTGACTTAAATGGACGATTAATATTGATCTTCAAAGGCGGTGGAGGGATGATCCATGAGCCTGCACCTGATTGGTGCAAGGGGGGAGGGCAGCTGCCCTGTCTTGCTAACAGGTGGGCCTCCCCTCTAGAGGCATGCCTTCCCGAGTCTTCTAGAGTCTTCTTTTGTATGTGTGGGTCCTTTGTCTCTATGTAAACCTGACACGTGGACCTTCTTTCATTATTTTTTAGCTGACACCCTGCAGAAATAGATATTCACCAAAACTCATAGAATTCTGTTAGTAAAACCCCTAGTCTATGTTGGTGATTCTTTTTTTGTTATTTTCTTAGTTAAATTGATGGTTAAAAATTGATAGTTAACTACCATCGACACTCACGTCGCCATGGCGTCAACAGGGTGGTCCTGTGTCGCCAACTCCTCGTACGACCCTCATCATACATCCACAGTTCTACACTATGCCTCCAACTCTTGCATGGTCTCCATCAGAGGGGTCCGCTGACCATACCGTCCTCCTAGGCGGTACGGAATGCCACGATTGACCCACGACACCCACGCATGGGACCAGTGGTAAGCAAGGCTGTAGCGTGGGGATGTCCCCATCATCTACAGGACCATTAGGGCCCACTGGTAGGGGAAGGGGAACAACGCAGCTCCGGGACACCCCCTCCCTCTCTTTTGTTTTTCTCTTTCTTCTCTCTCCATCCTCTCTGGTATATGACTGGCCCTGCCCTTGAAGCTTTAAAACGAAAGGACCAGTACCTTTCTAGGGGATCACAATCCAACGACCCCAGAACGATACACTCGATGTCAGCCCACATAGACTTGGGAGCTCATCCCTCTCTCGACCGTTTGTAACCCCTACTATGATCTCAGTGCAAGTAACATGAGCAACAGCTCACAACTGGACATAGGGACATTCCGACCAAACCAGTATACATCCTTGTGTCCTCTTTGCACATCATCCAAGCCTAGACGTGCAATCCACAAATTTACTAGTTGGTGGTTTCTAAACACCAGCACTTTTGCAAGGTAATGTATGATCGATTTAAACCTTTCGACAAACTACATTGAAGATCCGAAAGCATTAATCAACAAAACCAGAGCTAAACTCAAGAAAGTTTCAGCTTTAGAGTCAGAAGACAACCAGATAAGGCGGAGCTTAACACCAGAATTTAAAGCCACGGTTGACAAGACTCTTCGCGAATTCTCTGCTCCAACCACCACCAACATCCGTACTAGACCAGAAACCAATGTAGGAGACAATGGATTCGAGCTCAAGCCAGCTCTCATCAACATGGTGCAAGCTAGCCAGTTTTGTGGGAGGCACATGAAGATGCGAGTGCACATCTCCAACATTTCCTGGAGATCTGTAGCATTTTCACCATTAAGGGAGTAACCAAGGATGCCATTCTACTCTGTCTTTTTCCATTCTCACTCTTGGGGAAGGCAAAGTAGTAGTTCTACGCTAACAAAGATAGAAACACTACATGAAATAACTGCTCCACTGTCTTTCTAGCAAAGTTCTTTCCCACAGGCAAGACTAATGCTCTGCATGGGAGAATTTCAAGTTTTCAGTAGTAACACGATGAATCTGTCCCTGAGGCATGAGAACGCTTTTAAGACTACATATCAAAATGTCCTCATCATGGAATGGAGAATTAGCTACTCATGCAGACGTTCTAGCACGGGCTGACTAATAGTACCCGTGAGACTATGCATGCTGCTGCTGGAGGTGCATTCCTATCACTCACGCTTCCGGCTGCCACAGCTCTTGTGGAGAAGATGGCCTCTAACCAAAGCTAGAATAAACAACGTGTTCAACCTTGTAAGAGAGGTGGAGGTATGCATCAACTCAAAGAAGTAGACATGTTATCTGCCAAGATAGACCTGTTGATGAAGAAGCTCGAAGACCGAGCTAATGAAAAGTAAGAAGTCATGCACATTCATGATTCCCGCATGACATGTGAAGTATCTAGAAACATTGGCCATTCAGGGAACAATTGTCCTAAAACCCAGGAGGATGTGAACTACATCAACAACAACAATTATCGTCCTCAACAGGACCAAGGATGAAACCAGCAACAGAGGCTGAACTACCAAGGTAACTATCAAGGTAACAATTATAATAACTTCAATCAACCACCCTTGAGAGAATTAATTGCTGGTCAATCTAGACTTATGGATGGATTATCTAAGAAGGTAGCTACCAATCATAAGATTCTAGAGAACATAAATAATAGAATGGACAGCTTTACTTCTGCCATTAAGAACCAACATAGCTTTAATAAAATGATAGAATCACAAATAGCTCAGCTGGCGGCTGCTGTTCCTCCGTCCAACAAAGGTAAGATTCTGGGGCAAACGGAAGATCTAGAAACTACAAATCTTACCGATATTCATAATATAGCTTTCTACTACACGGAGCCATTGATGGGAAGGTGGATGGATTATACCTTGCCTAACAAGAAAGGTGATCCGGGAAGGCCTGTCATCCCCATCACCATTGGACCTCACATTTTCTAAGAAGCTGTATGTGACTTCGGAGCAAGTGTCAACATCATGCCTAAGGTAATCTATGAAAAAATTTTAGGAGATCCTTTGTTGTACATAAATATGTATTTGCAGCTTGCAGATTAGTCACTCTGTTACCCCAAGAGAGTTCTTGAAGATGTTATTATCCGAGTGGGACAATCATATGTTTCCGTAGACTTTATGGTCCTAGAAATAGGTGGAGATGAAAGGGCACCCATCATCTTGGGCTGACCTTTCCTGAGCATTGCAAAAGCCATCATCTATGCAGACATTGCCAAGATCTATTTCACGATCAAGGACAAGAAGGAGAAGTTCTCATTTAAGAACCGCATCTTGCAATCTCCTAGTTATCCACAAAAGGCGTACCCGCCCGAAGAGACAACAGTGACCAAGAAGAAGAACAACTGAAGGAGGAAGAACAAGACCAGTCAGCCACATGAAGAAACAATCAACATGATCAATGCACTCCAATCTGAGTATGACCACCTCATTGCTTCACCATTCCTTGCTAAGGATGATCCTAGCATACCGACGATCGAGTGTAGCATCGGACAAAGAATCTTCCACAAGACCTTTTGCGACATTAGATCAGGTGTCAACATAATTTCTAAGGTAACATATAAATATTTATTTGATAATGAACCTTTGTACCCTACATATATGCAGTTGCAGATGGCGGACCAATCAATCTGATTCCCGGAGGGCATACCAAGGGACATTATGGTCAAGATCCATGATCACTTTGCCCCCGATGACTTCATGGTTCTAGACATGGGAGAAGAAGATGATACACCCATCATCCTAGGAAGATTGTTCCATAACACCACCAACGCAATCATCTACGATGGATCTAGATAAGTCCTCTTCCAATTCCCTGAAGAAAAGGTATGCTGTTATTTCAATAGTTATACTATTTATGAACAGCCGAAGAAGAACCGCTCTAGGAGGAGATATCGATCATCCCACCGTCAAAGGAACCAACCCCAATGGAATGAATGGGATGAAGATAAAAAGCCTGAAGAACTCGTAAAAGACGAATCTACTCCATCTAAGCCAATGTAACACCCCTGGTGTTGTGAGCTTGTTTAGCACCTTAGTTAAGGACCGAGCAAATTTACCACGAGTTCCTCGGATTTTAGATGTACCAGTCGCATAAATTGATAAACAAATATTATGCGACTCACGTCTATAATTGAAAAATAAATAAATATCTAAGTCAATTTACTCAGTGCGTGGCAGCACGAATGAAAAATTCTAACAAAAGGATAAACTCAGTTGCATTAATCGTTGGCACGGAAACAATTTAATAAACAAATAAAAATATATAGAGGGGTATATATATACACTCACGTATTTCGTTTTGATAAGCACATTGCTATAGTAATTAAAAGTAGTGTACAACTTATTTCTTCCCGAGTGTATTTCTATAGATAAGTATACGTTTAAACATACAATATATATATATATATATATATATATATATATATATATATATATATATATATATATATATATATATATATATATATATATATGCATGTGTGTATGGATATTAGTGATAAAGAAATAATGATGTATTTGTAACTACATAAGTATTTGTACATTTTGGTAAAAGAAAAGGAAAGAAAGTGGCAAAGCACACGCACGCCACACACGTACAGAACGCACTCCTGGCCGTCTGCGCGTAAGCTGCCGCTGCCTGGCTGTTCATGGCCGACGTGGTGCCGTCTCGGCCGCTCGTCCCACCACCTTGCCTTGCTGCTTGTGCCGTGGGACCACTGAGTCCTATCTCCCTCTTCATCACACGTGAACAAGTAGCAAGTACCAGCAGCAGCTCCCAACAGCAGAGCGAAGCACGCACAGGCGCACAGCAGATAGGGAGCAGCGTGCTTCTGAGCGTGCGTGCCGACCGGCCACTGCCTTCGCTAGACGCCACCGCCCACCGTCCTACTACCACTGTGAGCACAGCAACGCCATTCATGGCATGCCACCGAGCGTTGACACAGCTCTGCCATGGCCATGCCGAGGCGCAGGCCCCCAGCTGAGCCTGCCAACCGAGCTCGTCTCTTACTACCTATAGAAGAGCCGCTGCTTGCCTCTCCTCCACCACGCCAACCACGCTGAGCTGCCCAACTGTGCAGCCACCCCCCTCCTCGCTCATCATCTTCCTCCTCTGTTCTTGCACAGAGACAGCCGAGCCTCTCGATCCCTGACGCCCGGCCATCTCCTTCTGAATCCTTCGACGGTGAGCACCTACAGACCTTCCTCCACCCTCCCCAAGCTATACCTTGACTTCTCCCTGCATGTGCCGAGCTCTCCCGAGCTTCAGCTGTGCGTCCATGGCGGACCGAAGCTGAGGACGCTGAGCGCTTCATGCTCTCGTCCATAGCCCCTTTGTCTCCTCTGATATTTTTCCCCTTCGGCCTCGAGCTACCCAGCACCACCACCGCAGCCGCCACCTCCGTGCTGCTCGCCCTCTCTCTCGACCTCTCCCTCGCACTCATTCGCTCTGCTGTCCGCCATGGCTAGTCAGGGCCTCGCCGTCGATCCCATTCCATGGCACCATGCTCCCATCGCCGCTGTCGTCGTACAAGCGCCACCAGGCTACTGCACGCGCCGGCTGGGCCACCTCGGTCATCTTTGGCCGAGCTGCACCGAGGTGCGGGTGGGTCAGGGCGCCTCGGCCGTCGCCGGCCCCTCCCTCGCCGTCGACGGGCTCCCAACCAGCCAAAATCGAGCCGGCCGGCCACCTCCTCTGCTTCCTACGTTCTGAGGAAGAGGAAGAAGGGTATGGATCATAATAGAAACTCTTTCTCAGGTCCTGATGCGAAACACTAGACTCACATGAATAGTATACGTAGTACTGCGGGTTGGTTAGGGAATAACTCGGGGTCTCTTGTGCAAAAGCTGCGCAACGGGAGCGAAGCGGGCCTGCTGGGCCGGCCTGCTGGCGCGTGGCTACGCTGCTCGCAGGCCGTTTCGGCTGCTGGGCCGGAATGGCCGCCGCTAGCCTTTTTCATTTTTTTCTAAATGCATTTCTAATTTAGTTCTGAAGTAAACTTGTAAAGTCAATATCAAATAGAATAGGAACCCAAAAATTGTGAAACAAAGTTTGTTCAGTTCCTAAAATCATGATCTACCTGCTGGATAATTTGTTCACATAGTTCCATAAGATTTTCAAGAGTTCCTTAATTAATTGTGATGTGATGCTTAATATTATTAGGATAAAGTTTGTAGGAATTTTTATGGCAAAATGATGCTAGTCCTAGCTTTGGAAATCTTGCAGTAAATCCCTAACGTTATTAGTTGCTCACTGTAAGTTTTGGGTAGCCCCAAAATAATTAGTTGCTAGGATAGATAATGATGCCCTTTGTCGAATAAATATTAAATCGATAGAACGGAATAAGTAAAACCTTGGGTTTGTATAACCAAAATGCTCTTTGGAAAATAGCGCGTTACTTGGTACCCTGGATACGTGACCTAGTGCGTTAGCCATTAGACTTAGCTCGTTAGCTTGAGAGCACGATCGTATTTTTTTAAGTGTTACAAGTTCTGTTGATTAATTCCGTCTCTGCGATTGCATTCGCGCATATCATAAGAATGATGATGGATCTTGGAGTCGACCGGAGTAGCGTAAAGACGGTGTCCTGATGATCGTGTCGCCACGTTGAGGTGCTAACTTCCGGTTATATTTTACCCATGCAAGCCCCGATGCATAACCCCTATTATTCTGCACTTTAAATTATGCTTGTGCATTAAGTTTAAAGGAGCTGAATGAAACCCACTTGCATATATATATATCCATATCTTATAAGTCTTACTAGTATGATAGGATCGTGTAGCGTGCTATGCTATAGGATTTCGGTAGAAGTCGAGTGATTACCTGTCACTCACGAGAGATAGGGATTATAATATTGTTACTATTATCATGTTACTAGCACATGGAATATAAATGTATATGGAGAATTGGAGACCGGGCGGAACGGGTTGGATGAACTTGGACCTGGTTGGGCAACAGAGCGGGGCTCTGGTTGCATTTGTTCCGCCTGTGTCAATTAAGGACCGTTCGTTACATGGACCCTAGTCAAGTCACAGATTACTTGTCCTAAGCATATACTTGCTTATGGGAGCGGGAAGACTTGTTTCTATCTTGTCATGGGTTCTGGCTCTTTCCGGACCAGCTTTTTAGGGTGGTCATATATATTGGGTTGAGCAGGTCTAAGCACCATACTGAGGCCGGACCTGCCGTGTTGAGGGCTTAGAGTCCAAGCTTGGACGGGGACCTAGACCCCTTGATAGGAGTGGAACGGGTTGGTCTTGCTTGTGCCCGGGTACAAGCAAGGCGTGTGTTTTCGGGGCACCCAGCTAGGCATATTGATTCGTGAATCGCCGTTTCTACGTGACGGTACGGCTTGACTATGCTCTGGCATCGTAGTAAGAACTGGCAGTTGAAAGATGAAGAAATGGTTCCTTTTGCTCAACCCTGCTTGATTATAGACTAGGTGCTTACATAGAAGGTTGGATAAGAAATAAAATACGGCTATTAAAAGTAAGAAATTAAGGACACACTCTTAGTGCTGTTTCTAGCAAACAAGAAACCCACAAGCCAAAAAGCCTTGCATAATCCTTGGAGTCTTTTTCTTTCCTCCTGACGGTAAGTCTTGCGGAGTACAATTGAGTACTCAGGGTTTGTTCTACCCTATTGCAGGTGGCATGTGCTAATAAGCTGACACTTGAGTGTGGAAACCTCCTGGTGGGCTCAGCGAGGATTTCCTTTACGATGTGGAGTAGAGTTTAGTTATTAAAACTTTCACCAAAGTTTTACAAAGAAAATGTTGGCAACTTGTTATTACTTCATGCTTATATAATAGCATCATGTTAAATGTTTATCTCATGTTAATGTTTACCTTCTCATTAAAGGATTTTTTTACCGCTGAACTCTGTTAACATTTATATTCCGTTGTTCTAATCAAATAATGAATTACTCTGATGTTGTACTAAAGATGATGTAAGAAATGGTAAGGATGTTATAAGCTTTACTCTCTCATTTGTGATCCTGATGTAAAAATATGGATCTTTGGGTTCTCCCTTGCGGTGTGCTCGACGGAATCACTTAGTTTAGTGTTCTCCCTTGGGTACTTAGGGTCTAATGGAAGACGAGTACTCTTGGGAGGGCATTAGATTAGGCGGTTCTGCCACAGACAAGCCCACAGACCAAGTAGGTATGGAAAGAGAAGGTGATATCATCAACAAAGTCAACATCACAAGAGATGCAACCATCAAGGTCTCCATCTTCGAGACCGACAGATGCACCCGAGGAATAAACAAGACTAGAGAAAAGTCCTGTCCGGAGGACTTAAAAATCCGAACCTTCACCAAAAGATAACATCGGTAGTTATCCATATCTACTTTCTAGTATTGCATGAATTATTTTCCACTTTAGCATATTTACTTTTCTGCATTTGCCTTGCATTAGAGAAAAGAAAAATAAAAAGTTACTTTACTATGTATCTTCATTATTTCATCTTAAAAAATAAATGATAATCAGAAGTTTCATAGCTGCATTCCATCATTGCATCATAAAAATCTTAAAGCCCCACATGAATAAATCTACGATGTGTAAAAACTCATGGGAATATTCACTATGGTGGCATAAAAATTAAAAATAACATGCATACATACGTATTTTCTTTTTTGCATACATAAAAATGAGAAAATCTAAAAATATTAAATAGACATCATGCTAGAATTCTGCCAATCTAAACCCGCAAGAACGAATCCTCGAACGACTGACTGCTAACCCCTTATCCTAATCCGAGCCATGAGTTTTGATATTCTTGTTGGAGTATTTTGCAGGATAGTACATATGATCAAGAGCAAGTTTACTCGCTTGTCTCCATCTCACTCCATCCGAAGAATATCTTTCTGAACCAATCTCTAAAGGGATGAGAAGGACATCTACTGGCAAAAACCAACTCTAAGAAAGACCATTACAACATCTAGCTTGGGGGAGGAGGATCCCCCGTGTATTTAGCTAAGTATTTCTTTTTCGTTTTGGTTTTACTATTTTTGGGTTTACTTTATGTTAGCTAAAGAAATAAAAAGATGCATAACAAACAAAACAACATAAAAAGTTATCTTAGCTAGTTATATATATTATAAGGTGTGATCTTAAAATTTGAAAACAAAATAAAGGTGTGTCTAAGTTGATACTTAAGAGCTGAATAAATAAAAGGACTCTGAAGATAATCTCTTGCAATGGAGATGATGAATAGTTGTTGTATTGTAATTCCTTTCAAGTACTTAGTTTTCAGCCTTGAATTCTCCCGAATTTTGATACTACTGTTTTGATTTAAGAATTTGCTCTGAACTTGAAACTCATGGGTAGCATATGCTTGATCTAAGTCTAGGTAATTGACGGATATGATATGAGAATGTCTGAGCTGCTATTTATCTTGTTCTAAGTGATACTAGAGTTTTGGAGATTTATCTTTTGAAAAATATAAAAATCCTACATGATGAGCTCCTGTATGACAAAGTTTGAATTCCTATCAGAGTCATATATGATATTTAGATTAAAAAACTTTCATTCATATATGCTGCTTGCTTTGCATTGAGTTCAGTCAAGCTTTGTTGATGCCTTATGAGAGGTTTGTCATGCTTTTAAAATTAAGATCACGTACACACCACCCACTTATGCACTACTCCTACACTGGGGGTAGGCGTAAAAAATGCCATTCCATCTAGATCCACCCAAAAATGTTTTACTCCTACACTGGGAGAAAACACCAAAAATATTCCCTATAGGACAACTATCAAATAAATGCTCTGAGTTCTTGTTGCTATCTCTCAAAAGTTTTGTTACAGAAAAGAAGCATGTGGCTATGCAAAAGTTATTCATAAAGAAAAAAGAGAAAAATGTATTAAAAAAATGGACAAGTGTCCGAAATTTCTAAAACAATGGGTACTCCGATGCCCGCCCAAAAAAAGGGGAGAGATGAATAAGATAGCCCATGTTTTCTTGCAAAGTTGTTTCCAAGTTTCAAAAAGAGAGATATGTTCTCAAGGAGCATAGTAGAATTAGGTTAGCCACCATATCTACCATATATTCTACACACATGCACATCTTGATTTGATTGTATAACTCAACTCCCTTTAGATCTGAGGTTTGACTTTACAATATATGTATTACAAGTATGCTCTTTCATGCTATCTCCCTACCTATGAAGTCCACTATAAGCCTTAGTTGTAGGAAGAGAAAGACATAACATTATCATTGGCTTGGTGAGGATCCACAAATACCACATATATTGAGAGACTTGAGAGTATCATACAATGGAAGCTCTGAGTTTTATTTTGAAAACTTACAAAAACTCTGGAATAATGGTTGGGCAAAGAACATGAGACATAGTGCTTGACTTGATCGTTCTGTCTTTCAATTGCTCAAGACCCAAGTGAATGCTAAGAAGCCCCATGGTTAAAGGCAATATGGGTAAGTTTGAAAGTCATATCGGTTTATTCTAATCCGGAGGAGAATTTTTGTTTGAACGCATATGTACTTTTGAGGAGTGAAGGCATTGACGCAACTCCTGATCCAATTTTGGCTGAGTTTAGCTTTGCTAAGGGACTAGCAAAGGTTAAGCTTGGGGGAGTTTATTAACGGTAGTTAACAACCATTATAAACCATCAAAAAATATGTATAAGGCCATAAATGAGATCACCAACAAAGGTCTAGGGGTTTAAACTAACAAATTCTATGAGTTTTGGTGAATCTATGATTTCTGCAGGGTTTATCCAGAAAATCGTCAAGGAGGACCTACATGCCAGACTTAATCACGCTTATCCACCGCGGTAACAACTCTAGAAGATTCTAGAGGACCCCAGAAGGCAACCCTACGAAGCAGACCTCGGGAGACTGACATGTGGGGCCAGCCGGCCCCACCTGCAGGTCGGCGACCCTCTGGCCCCACATGTCAGTCCCTCCTTCGAACGTCAGTTTTCCACCGCCTCCTAGGTTGCATCTCTGCCGTTCCTTAAGTTGGTTTGATCAAAGGGCTCACGTTGCAAGCTCCGAGCTATATATACCAGGCCTTGCCCCCCTGAGGCATAAGTCATTTGAGAAGACAGAAACCCTAATCTTCCTTAGAGCCCCACCATATTTTAGGGCATAGCTAGTTAGGCTAGGTCTAGAGGGAGGCAAGCAGGCTTCGCTTGGATTCCTGATCTTGTTAAGAGCATGGTTCGGTGTAATCTTTGTGCCCCTCTCTTTTGTATCTCCATTACTTTTATATGCTTACTACAATTGTTATGACATTAATAGTATTCATCTTATTCATGTTCTTTATTATTATGTTCATCGTCTACTTTGATTGTATATTTAGTATAGCTAGTTTATCATTATGTTTATGCATAAGTTAGTATAGCGCTCGCTCCAAAGTACATGGGGTGGGTGGTCGACGTTGTGTAAGCATGGTGCTTATACATTGTTTACCTGCGAATACACTTTATATTTCAGGCCATGTGGTAGATCACAGATGTCACACTCCCGTTGAGTCCTTTGTAGTCCACTTCCTGCATATAGGCATAGAAGTAGGATCTGGTTACAAAGGAGGAGCAAGCTATGTTCTTAATCCTGCTTAGTAATATCCCTTATATGTAGATATAAAGATGATCTTAGCCATGACTACTAGATGTAATTGCACTAATCAATGTATGCTTTGACTTGTAATTAAGAATGACTTAGGAATTATTCCTCTAATATTCTACCTGACCATGCTAATGCCATAGATATGAGTGCTCTGAGTGATTTATCATTAATCAATACTTATCATATATATATATATATTAACATATGACTTACCCCTGTTGTGAGTAGATTATTGGTTGTGGTTTATTTCTCCATCAATACTATAAGTTATCAATATATGTCCATGCTAGACCTTCCCTGTGGTAAAATATAAATAACGATACCTAAAATACTCTCGGATGAAGTGCTATATTGGTATAATTATATGTGCGCTTGCAGATCCTTTTCATTCATATATCTTTATATTCTTCCTAGTCACATGAAATAATAAAGAATTACTTAGTATCATTCTAGTAGTGATGCTAGGTAAAACCAACAAGCATCTCTAGTATCATCACTAGGAATGACAACCTAGTACAAGTAATGCTAGGAGATGTAGGTAATTAATAGGTGGCTACTAAAATAAGTGACAAGTTAATAAATACCAACAGTGCTCATGTGGAGCCAACCTACTGAGGTAGTCCGAAGCTTGCGAGCTTAGAACTAACAAAACGAGTGGCAATCCTAGAACTCGCCTCAACGTGGACTAAGTGACCGGCAAGTCACCGAGCCATGGAAAAACATCGTGTGTCATCCTATACATTGTGGTTTGCTTATCTCAACACAAGTTTACTTCATTGCAATACATTGTGCTTGCGTTCTTGAATTTGTGCTTAGTGTATTGTTTACTGCTTTATCACTAGCATGTGTAGGAGCTCCGGTGCACTTACTCTTGTACTAGTTGCTTAGAATGTTTGATCTTGCCAACTAAATTTTTTATTATGAGAGCTCTCTCTAGCTCGGTACCCTTAGTAGTTCTCTAGCTCAATCTTTTGTAAGGGTGCTAGCAAATTTAGATAGAGGGGTGTAGTCGAGGCTAGACCGTTAGTACTCTTCCACAATTAAATTGGTTGGCTCTTGTGACTAATTTTTAGAAATGACTATTCACACCCTCCTCTAGTCGGCCATCTCGATCCTTCAGCCATCTGGTGCTCAAGCTTTCTGGGTTTCCTTGCGGCCGCCAACACGCACAATAGAGCTGGAAAAATTTGGGGATGCCCATGGATCAAAGCTCTGGATACCAAATGTCACGGACAAGAGAGGCTGGGGAAGAAATGGAACAGGATAGTTGAAGGTAAACAAAGAACACAGGAGTTTCAGATCAGTTAGGGATTTCATATTTCTCATTACAGGATAACCGTCTCCAATTATAGACCATCAGCTTATATAGCTAGACTTCCACATAACTGGGCCGAACCCCTATGCCTAAAAGGTCAAGCCCAGTATCTCCAACCCATTCGACGCCAGCACAAAACATTCAAACACCGACGCGCCCGCCTGCTCAGCCACTTCTGTCGGTGGATGCAAGCTTCTTGCTAACAGCTTCCGCTATGTATTGGCTCGGACCTTGCCTAGATGGATAGAACAAAAATGGTGGTGGTGTCATCATATCGATTTCTTTGTTGCTCTCCCGAGCTGTTTGTTGCAAACTGCTTTCAAATATAATTCATCCGTTTGCCAAGATTACAGACAGATTTACGGTTTTTCTGGAAATGCATGCATGTTCACTGGCCGGACACCGGCGCGGGCCGCGCCGCGCACTTAGCTTGATTGCCATGCATGGACGCGCGTGGCGAGCTGCTGAGTGCTGATGCGCGCGCGGAAGCGGCCGGCCTAGCTGCTCACGAGCCAGTTATGCCGAGAGGTCCTCGATCGATCGATCCGCGCGCGCGGCTCTAGCTGTGCGAGTGCGACCACGATGGGGAGCCGAGAGGCAATAGCAGCGGCCTAGCAGCCTAGCCGGCCGGCCGGCCGGGAAGCTTTATTAGTTGGCCCGCCACGCATGATGGGATACAGAGACATACAGCAGGTTCAAGAATCGATTCTTTCGTGCCCACGTTTCGGTCGACCGAATGTACGGGCCTGTTCGGTAGACCTCCATCCGGACAAGGCTTCGCTTATGATTCTGCATTTGGCACAACGTAACTGAAGGATCGGATTCCAGTTTCCAAATGCTAGCTTTTGCGTCTATCAAAAATTATGCTTGTGTCGCAGTGGACAAGCCGTGTCCAGCTGTGTCGATCACGGACCAATAATGCTTCGGCCAGAGCTCTCCACCAGATTGATCCAGAGTTTTGGAACTTGAGCGCGTTCCAAAAGGCAAAACGCAAAAGCAAGAGCTAGTCAGCTACTAGGGCATTGTTAAAATTCAGAGATAAAGTTTAGGGGTATCACATCGAGTGTTACGTGGGCATGTTCGGATAGTAATAATAAAACAAATTACACAAATCCTCGGTGATCCGCGACACGAATTTATTAAGCCTCATTAATCCGTTATTAGCACATGTGTTGATGTAGCACCACATTTCTAAATCATAGACTAATTAGGCTTAAAAAATTCGTCTCACAAATTAGTCGCAATCTATACAATTAATTATTTTTTAATCTATATTTAATACTTCATATATGTATAACATATAATGTGATAGGGTATAAGTTTAGCAAGTCTTTGGTCTGGTTGTTAGTTTTGAGGATCATCTAGGTGTAGATCAGTGGGTGGTTTCTTTTCTATTCAGGATAAATAACATAGATCATGTACTGGAGAGGGAGAGGACGATGAGGGAGAAGAGTGGGAGAGAAGAGCAGAGGTGCCTCACCATCGGGCTTGGCTGACGAGCTTGAGGAGAAAGCAGTCACCTTGGTGTCGATGTATGGCGTGGTGGTCGGCGATGTGGCAGTGGCGCTTCCCGCCGCTGACAGTGCCACCCTCTAGATCGGCTAGGGTTAGGACAATGGGGGGGGTCTGGCGGCAGTGAACCTCGTGTGTGGAGCCCCTGGCCCCCACCTCCTCTTATAGGCACTGTGCGACGGGGGGCCACCAGCCAGTTCAATAGCTGGACACCCCTGATCAGGGTGCGATCAAGGCCTTGACTTGGTCGTTGGACCGAGTCAGGAGGAGATCAACTAACATTCTCCTCCTTGATCTCATCTTATACTTTAAGCTTTATACTTAACTTTATACTTATTTCTTTTACCATTTCATCATAGATTAGTGTATAGAGCGTACCTCATCGTCACGGTCAGTCGCCGATAGATTTAACAGCTACAATACACATCTCTGATCTGAAACAGATTTTTTAACTTTGGGCCCTTTTATTGTCCGAAAATTATAGACTTTCCCATAAACCCATGTCGACTGTGTGTTCTCTGAACGCACTGAGCGGGAAGCCTTTGGTAAGCGGATCCGTAAACACTTGCTTGTTACTTATACGTTCAATACTTTTAGTATGATTCCGAACTTTCTCCTTTACAACGTATAACTTTAATATCAATGTGTTTGGCAGCACACTTGACTCGTTGTCATAGGAGCAAACTACTTAAATAGTTATTGCTGTTGACAACCATTATCAATTCCGGGTACAAGTTCCTTAACCATTTTGCCTGTTCCGCAGCCTCATGTCATGCTATACTATAACTTTGCATCACTGATGATATTAAAACTATTTCTTTGGAGCTTTTGCACAATAAAACTCTAACTGCGAGTGTTAGCTACTATGTGGGTTTCACTAAACATCTCACCAAAATTCAACATTGTACCCACAACTACTTGAGAGTACTTGTTCTTTCTTTCTTAATATGAGGCCGACATTCTTAATTCCATTCCAGTGATCTATATCTGGACTGGACTTTTGCCAAAACAACCTGGATACGTGAACTATGTCAGGGTAAGATCTTATCTGTGTACTCATTAAGCTTCCAACAGCTGAAGCATATAGGACGTCCATCTATAACAATCTCACATTGCTTCTTGGAACACTAAAGTTCCTAAAACTATTACCCTTGACCATGGGAACAGACATAGGTTTACCCACATAGGTACTTTGTTTCTTTAGAAACTTTTCTTAGCATTCCTATGCGATAGTCCTAATACCCCTTTTCTTCTATCTCGGTGAATTTCAATTCTTATAATGAGAGATATTTCACCGAGAAGTTTCTTATTGAACCTTGAGGATAAGAACTTCTTCTCATGCAGTAGATTGACATCACTACTGACAAGTAAGATGTCATCCACATATACAGGATTAGGAAATAAATTTCCCATTCTATAACTTTATACAAACGTAATTTTCCTCTCATTCTCTTTAACCCAAAATTTCTAATTGACTCTTCGACTTTAAATGCCACTGTCTAGAGATTTACTTAGTCCATAAGAGATTTCTACATATGACATCCCTTATATTCTTTTCTTTCCATGACAAAACCTCTAGGTTATGCCATGTAATCATTTTCATAAAAATCCCATTGGAAAATGTTGTCTTTACTTTCATCTGATGTAACTCAGATCATGATGTGCCACCAGCACTCATTGTAATCTATTCATTCGCTTCGCGCAAAATCTTTTGATTCAAGTCGTGCTCCACATCTTTACATATTCCCTTTGAAGTCACATTTTGTCTTGTAGACCCATTATAGCCTACTATTTTGGCTCCTTAGGAATTTATTCTAGGTCCCAAAATATTATTGATCATTTTCAATTTTATTTCATCTTCCTTTGCTTCTTGCCATTTAGACGAGTGAACGCCTCTCATGGCTTCTTCAATTTAGGTGGGATTACCCTCCATTTGAATTTCACTAATATAGACTTTATAGTCAATCAGAAATATCTGATTTTCTTATACTTTGAGACTTTCTGAGGCTTTAGTTACTTGATTCTACAAGGTCCTGTGTAGCACGATCCTTGTTTACATTATTCATCCTCCTTGCGGAGTTTGGTCTCTTTATACTATGCTCCCCCAGATTATTCCATCTTCAAATTTTCTTATTTTGGGTTTAATCTGCTAAAACTCATATGACGCTTTTAGCACCGTCTTAATAACTCTGAACTCGTCTAGTATGAATACTGACCGACTATGCTATCTTCCTATCGGAACTGTAAAAAGGTCCAAGAATTTAGCTATTTCTTTACTTTAGAGGTATCGATATTATGACTGTCTTACGTATCGATATTATGACTGTCTTACTCCCCCAACGATTATATTTATCTTTTATAGATCACTTTAGTATGTATCGCATTGTCTGAAGTATGGGGAAATATCTTTCTTAATTGTCTTTGTTAACTGATCTCACATTTCTCCCCCTCGAAATATGGTATGAACTTTTCTACCACAATTTTGAAAACTATTCAGAACTCTTGTGAATGAGGAAACTTTGATTACTTACTTCACCAACATGATTACATCATGCAAAATTAAATTATTTCTTAATTCGTATGGGAGTACTTTTTCCTCATCTCACTTTAAGAACTCAACAGAGTCTTTTATCATTAATACTTCCGCAAGTCACGCTTGCATGTCATTCTTATCTTAAGGTTCGTCTGTAACTTTCTGTTCTCCTTAAACTCATTGAGTGCTTAATTACTATGACACAATAGAAGAGCGTTGTCAAGCACATGAGTCATCACAACTTTCTCCCGCAAGTACTATGCCAAACTTCTCCTACCATGCAGGGTAGATTAACATAAGTATTATGCCAACTTTACCCCGCCATGCAGGAATTTTCTCAAACTTTTTCCGCCATGCGGGTACTATCACAAACTTTTTCCTGTCATGCGAGATAATTCTCTTGAAGGGACATAAATGCCAGGATTTGCTCATTTCAATCATCAAATTTAGGAATAAATCCGAATACTCTTTAACACACATGCTTAATCCGACGTTGGTCAAATTAAACATGCATGTCACTTATTTACATTTCATATCATGATGATTATACATACATACATACATACATACATACATACATACATACATACAAACATACATATTACTTTTTACATCTCTTATCATGATGATAAAAACTGAAAACTAAATTCCTCTTTTTTATATATAAATAGCACATAAAAGGCATTTCTTAAACTAAATTTTTATTGTTCTATTTTCTTTTCTTAGATCAATATCTCTAAAATCTTTGAAAACTTTTTTTCAAGCCACTCTTAAAGAGAACACAGTCCCTCATGCAATGGCCTTCTTTCTTTATCATCTTCTGAGTCACAAGTATCCAACACTTTTCCTTACTGCCTTCAAAAATGAAAGCATGAAGATCTCTATTTGAAAAATATTCAACAATAATCATCAATAATGCTCATTAAACTTTGAAATCTTTATATTCTATTCTATATCACCGTTGGGCAGAAATAGAATAAAACATCATTCTTCTATATTAATTCCACATCACCATTGGGTAGAAATGAAATTAACATATGGTAACTAAATTATCTTATTACTCTCTTCAAAATTAAATTCTCCCATTGGTTCGAATTTAATTAGAAGATCATCATCATTATTGCAGCGGAAACATGAAAATACATTACATTTTGCTCGCTCTGGAGCATCTCTTATTTCTTATCCATTCTCTGAAAATTGGTCACTTTGATGAAAAATTTGTTAGAGATTTAAACTTTAAATTTAAACTCACAAATAAACTTATAATATTGTTATCATCAACGTTGGTCAGAAAATAACAATATTATAATTTAATCAAACTATAAACCGACTATTCCTCCGGTTAAAATTTTCCCATTGGTTCCAACTTTAACTGAAGGATAAATTTTTCATCAATTACTAAATAACTATAACTGCTCTTCAAAATTAAATCCTCTCGTTGGATTTAATAAGAAGACAATAAACTTTAATATTGCAGCAAAACTTGAACAATTCTTGAGAAACAATAATATCCAGAAGCGTTTTATTGTACTTAACTACTCTTTGCTCGGATCAACAAGTTGGTTAAAAGGTTGAGCAAGATTCAACATTAAAACTTAACCAAGTTTTAGCACCGCCTTAATAACTCTGAACTCGTCTAGTATGAATACTGACTGATTATGATATCTTCCTATCGGAACTGTAAAAAGGTCTAGAAATTTAGCTATTTCTTTACTTTAGGGGTATCGATGTTATGACCGTCTTACTCCCCCGACGATGTATTGATATTATGACCGTCTTACTCCCCCGACGATCACATTCATTTTTTATAGATTATTTTAGTATGCATCGCATTGTCTGAAATATGGGAAAGTATTTTTCTTAATTGTCTTCGTTAATTGATCTTACACTGGAACCATCGGTCTCCGAGGAAAAGCTATTGGCTGGCCGGCGGGGCCTGGTCGGCGGCGTCGCGTCACCGCCGCGCTCAAGAAAACCGATCGAGCAGGAATGCAGGATGGTGATCGATTGGCGAGTACGTACAGATGTGACAGGCCGGGCGGCCGCTGCGAGTGAGCAGCAGCAGCAGCAGAGACGATCGCAACCACCAAATGGGACGGATCATGATGATGGTCGGTGTCTTTACGTCGTCTCGTCCTTCCGCCATGCATGCGGAACACATGCGCATATATATGTACTGTATCATGCACGGGCCGCCAAGTTGCGGTCCCCTCGCTAGCTAGTAGAATGAGTGATCGATCGGCCATGTACGAGTTGTGGTAGTAGGGAGGACGACGACGCAACGGCATGGCAGCATGCATGCATGTCATGTCTGGGAAAGCGGAAAGGAAAAGGAGAGAGGAGGGAGAAGAGCGAGCACGCGCGCATTTTTGTGTGTGGTTATGGCCACGAATGCTGACTCCGGCAACCAGCCAGGAGGATTACTATCTCGAATTGCAAATCTGCCATGCAGGCTGTCTGGCTGGCCATGAAAGTCCGGCCTTTGATGGGTATCAGGGTATATATGGGCGTGTGCTGACCAACCTGGTCTGGGCACCGAAGAGAATGGCTCCAGTCGTTAAGCTTTCTATTGTTGAAAAACACGGCTTAACACTACTACAGAAATATACCATCACTACCGGTCCATTCCTGCAGTTTGCTTTGAAGCCAACACTGATAATATATCACTGCCGGATTCGTGGCATTTAATCTACAATGATTGTACAACTGAGAGTAATAGGTGGGCTTTCATTATCACAATGGGATTTTAACATTAGCCAACAAATGTTTGCTCATACTCGAACCTAAAATTTTATTTCAATTCATTTAAGTGTAGGTCCATGTCCGCCGCATTTCCCTCGCTTCTCTTCTCCTCCAGTAGATCCACTTTCTCCCTTCTCTAACACACACTCTCCTCTCCTCCCCACCGAACCCTAGCGTCCTCTCCATGGCACGCGGGCCTTGGTGACGCTGCTCACCGGCACATGGAGGCGGCAGCCCCGACATGCAGGCCCTGGTGGTGGTGCTCCCTGGCGTGTCGCGGCCACGGTGACGTTGGCCCTAGCTCACAACTATTGTGGCGGTACCCGGCCCGGCTCGTGGCCCCAGCGCGAGGCGCAGGCGACGGTGGTAGGGCAGCGTGTGAATCTCTCTCACACACACACACAATGATTATTCGATTCCTGATTTGATCTGTGATGTGTTTGTCTTCTATGACTCGATTTGTGAAGTGACAAATCGATTTATGATTTGTTCATCTTCTGTGATTAATGTGTAATGTGTTGATCTCTCCCTCTCAATCTGCCTAGGGCTCACATTGGCAGCTATTGTGCAGGACTCATGGTGACGGTGACTGCATGGGTGGATTTTTTTATTTTTTTATTTTTTTTTTGGAACCGGTATCACTGCCCAGTGGAAGACCAGCAGTGGAAATTTCTAGCATGGCGTCACTGGCTCTTATCCACCACCGACTCCAAATCCGACAGTAATTGTCATATTCATAGTATACTCTATCCCTGAATAATCAATTTCCAGAGCTGTGTTAAGTTAATTTTTTAAAGTTTTTAATCAAATTTGGTATCATTAGATACATTTTCATAATATGCTTATATGCAAGCTACGCCGTAAGCACAGGAAGGGGATAAGTGGATAACCTACCTAGGCATGCAGTTGGTAGATCACATCCGACGGAATCTGCCCCAAACATGCCGTCGCGTAACGTGTCCACCACTGCTTTTTTTTTTTTTTGCTTATCTTGCTCCTCTCTTTCATCAAATCAGAAAAGTCTACGTGGCAAGGCATCATACGATCACGGTGAGGCCAGGTTCTGCGGTAAAAAGCTGGACGCGTGTGTCCCCCTCTATTTTAGAGAACCGGAACGCCGCAGCTCCTGAGGCCCATTGGGAGGGGGCCACGACGAAGGCATCGGCAGATGAAAGGGACCGGCGGCCCGCCTCCTCATCTGCTCAGCAGCCGAGCCCGCGGCGGGGAGGAGGAGGAATCCGACCCTGGACTGGTTTCTCGTGCTAGACCGTCTCGGCCTTACCGGGTAGGTGCAGGCGGCGAGGTGGGCGAGAGAACTTTCCTGGGCTGTCGGCCTTGCTTTGTATCCGGCGGGCCTCGACGGCCCGGGTGGGGCTTCCGTTTTGGGGATGGCAAAAAAAAAAAAAAAAAAAAAAAAGAAGAAGAAGAAGAAGAAGAAGAAGAAGAAGAAGAAGCAAGCAAGCTGCAGAAGAGCTGGCGTCACATTAACGACCACGGATGGCAACGATATCTAGAGATAATTCGTTTTTCCTAAGAAAAATTCTAAAAGATGGAAAACTGACCCTCAAATAAGAAGATAGAAAACGAGGAAATGAACACTACTATTTGAGTTTGATATGTATTATGCACTGTGTGCGTAAGCGTAACCTGAAAATCACGGTGTCAAATACACTATACCTGGTTTGACCTTTGGGTTTGACTAGTTCTTTAGTTGAAAGTACGTTATTTTATGATTTATAAAATACATTGAAAGCATCTAGGTACTAAGTTGGGTTTCGGTGATTAATGACTACACAAGATTATTATGACTAAAGTGTGTTTTGCAAAGTCAGTATAAGTTAGATCACAATAATGATGATTGATTCGGCAGTTATGGTTTTCATGCCCTCTATTGATGGTATTCAATTTATGTTCTCAAATGATGAGCTCGAAGATTAACAATTAGCTAGTTCTAAGCGTCGATCACAATAATGATGATTGATTCGGCAGTTATGGTTTTCATGCCCCTATTGATGGTCTTCAATTTCTTTTCTCAAAGGATGAGCGCGAAGATTAACGATGAGCTAGTTCTAAGCGTCGATGGTGTTGAGGGACACTCGGACTAGTTATAGAATCTTTGTTTTTTCCTTTGGTCGTAATAGGGGGGCATGAATGAGTAACTTGACCTAGTTAAGCCTAATGAGTGGATGTGGTGCACACTAATAAAAACTAGCTAGTATTCATTTGGGCATCTTGATCCTTTAACACATGCAAGAAAAATCAGGCCACAAATTAAAGGCAGCGGAAACATATAAATCATATATCAATCATACGAAGAAAACTAACTAGTTTCATTTGGAGGGAATGGATCGAACTTCATAAACAAAATAGCTTCTGTTGATTGGATTTTCTTATTTGTATGTTCATAGGGATACGATAAGTATCTGCATATGTACTACTATGTAATTTTAAAAAAATGAACTTAATAACGCACAAACTCTATTAAGCGACGGGTCATGCGCGCGACCCGTCTTCCACCTCACTTTTGCCTCCTCCCCTGGCCCCACGCTCCCGACCACGTCGGCACCCGCGCCTCACCGGTGTCGGAGACGACGAGCTCACACCTCGCCAGTCTCTCCCCCTCTCCTTCCCAACTCTGGCAGGCATAGAAGGGCCTGGCCGGGGGGAGGCAGGGCGACTAGGCGGTGGGGAAGGAGGTCGGGTGGCTTAGGGGGCGGCGGCGGCAGCTGAGCCAGGGAGGGGCAGGGGCGCCATGGTGAGAAGGGGGTTGCCGCTACCAAAGCTCGCAGTGCCGAAGCGAGAGGGGAAGAAGGGGGCTGCCGCAGGCGCTAGGGTTCGCTGGAGCTCTGGTGAGCCCTAGCACCCGTGGCGGGGGTGACGAAGAGGAGGAGGGCGGGGTCGTTGGCGAGGAAATCGTGGCCGGGGACGACGGGGGAGGAGGCGGGGTGGGGGAGGAAGGAAGCGAGGAAGAAGAAGGAGACCTAGAGCCACGGTCACGATAGATCGCGGCTTAGCGGCCTCCTAAATTCTAGTACAATGCCATGCCACTAGCCATGCATGCCAACTTGCCAAGAAAAGACCACCGGGCTCTCGTTTGCGACCTTGGGTTCGCGAGCCTATGCTGCCATGCAAGCAACGCGATCTTCGTGACTCCTCGTGGTAGACGAACACAGGAGAAAAGAAGACCCCCTATAGTTAGTTTCTCTTTTTTTTACTACTACTGTATTGTATACTCCTAGTTATCCATGGATCCATTTGCATTTTATTAAACGTGAGTTTTAATGATAAAGAGAGATTGGAAAGGAAACGGTCACTGTTTACCAGCTGAGGCTGACACTCATGTTCCCTTATCGAATGAACCATACTTTTTCAGCCAACGAACAATGTTTTTCTCTCATATCAACGAACACCTGTCTGCAGCGCAGACTGCCCTTAAGCTTGCCTCATCAATTAATTAATAATATAATGTCTGTGTTTGCAGGTATCACGTGAGGGACCTGACCCAGAAACAAGATGGTCAGTGATAATTCTCGAAGAAACACACATGTACTATGCGTTGCCATTTCACTAATATACAGAGGTGGGGCGCATGTACTCAAGGGAAGGTCAAAATCAAGGGTGATTAGGATGGGTGACGACATCATCCTCAGCTGGCTCGGCAACTTCAAGCCGAATCATGTTCTACGGTCCATCCGACATTTACTTCCTCCATCCCTGAATAAGTGTCATCATGAGGTGTGTGTGAGTCAAACTTTTTAAAATTTAACTAGATTTATAAAAAACATTAGTAGCATTTATATCTCTAAATTAATTTATTTAAAAATAGATTCAAAGATCTATCTAATGTTACTAATTATATACTATAAATATTAATATTTAGTCAAAGTTGAGTATACTTGACTTATCGGAAAGTGAGAATGATAGATAAAAAAAGACGGAAGGAGTATAAGTGCTGTAACATGATATAGTCGTTATCTTTTTTTATTTTTTGACTATAAACTTCCCATCTCATCTCCGTAGTACTAAGTAAGTACTACAGTGCTCCCTCTGGTTTCAATTTCAACACGTCGCTTGTCGTTTTAGCCTTTTTCAAACCTCTGTAAATGTATAGGACTTCTCTGCATCTTTTACTGCCTTGCAACTTGTCTCTAAATGTAGGGGAATTGCCATGTTTGTAATCGGCAAATGGGATAGCAAAATTTGAATAGTCGTTGATTAAACATGTTTGTTACTCGTACATACAGTACTGATAGATCTGCCTTGGATGCTGATTGGCAGGGGCAGGATCACTGCCCATGGGATTTCCATCAGCACGCTGGATGTGGTTGCGGTCGCGCGCAGCGAACCACATGGGTCATCCAGCATAGTTTTCCAAGATTTCACGTGCAGGCCGCTCTGGGTGCACGCTAAGAGATCACCAAAATCTTAGCACATGCATAGTTGTCTGGCTTCCCTAGCTCTTTTCCTAACATGACTCAAAGCTAGTCAAATCAAACAAGAATAATACAAGATGGGAGCTGTGCATGTGTATGCATGGGCGGTGCTTCCATTTCAACCGGCCAATAAAACATTGCATCCTAATGTATATTTCAAGAATACAATATAATCCAAAAGAAAAAAAGAAATGCTCTCTCCTTTCCAAATTGTAATTCATTTTGCCTTTTATCTTAAAACTTCTTTAACTTTGGTCATTTAAAAAAAATACACTAGACCATCAGATTTGTTTCATTAGATTTTTCATGCAATATAAGTTTATAAAGAACTTATTTGATCTTGTCCATGTCAATACATGTTTTCTATAGGACAAAGACAAAGTGAACTATAGTTTGGAACTAAGAGAGTAGTTGTTTGTTCATTGTGTGTTTTTTTTAAATTATAGTACAAATGCAAGACACTCATATACATGTACACACTGATCTTTATGAAAACGTGCACACACCACTACTATAAAAATGCTTTTAGAAGACTGAGGATTTAATTCACATATGGGTATATTGATCACTGCCTCCAGAAACCATCAAAATAAAGGTCAACTAGGCAAAGCCTGTCTCTGAAAATTTACAAAGACAGGCCAAAACCATCTAATAAATAATTAAAGGTCAAAGAGGCAAAGCCTGCCTCTAAAAATTTACAAAGACAAGCCTATGAACAGGGATATCTCTGAAAATAAGGGATATTTTTAGCCTTAGAAAATAAGCCCAACACGTCAATAAGAACCTTAAGACCCTCCCACCCACCCCCAATCCCCACCCTGCAAGTGTTCCCTATAGTCCAAGGTCTATCTGTCAGTCTCTTTGCTCTATCTATCTCTCTAGCATCACCCCTTCTCCCCCACGTAGACTCCTCCAACACTGACCCTCCTCCACGCGACTCCTCATGCGCTACCACCCTTCTCCAGCATCGCCGCCCCCTAGCCTCACCAAAGTGAATGCTCCCGTCTGCTGTTAGCACATCCCTTCCCGAGCCTTGGCCCATTCATCTGTAACCATCGAGTAGATCCACAGTGGAGAAAGTACGGGGATGCTTGCGTGGGTGCTCATCAAGGTGTCCTTTAGAAGAGTTTCTACTTGGGCTAAAGTGTTAAGAGGGATTGATGGCAGACCATAGATACAAATTTATATGGCAAACAAAATTTGCTATCACCCTACAAAATTTGAACTTGAAACTTCACATATACACATTGAGAATCAAAAATGAAAAAAAAAACTTATTAAGAGGTATATATATGGACCACTGGAAGATTCGGAGGGGTAAGTTAAACACAAAATTAGTTTAGGAGGGTCATCTAGATAACTTTCATATGCGTGGGCTTCTTTTCCTATTTTTAACTTTATATAATATGCTTCTAGCAACTAGTGTTGTTCCAATCAAAAATAAAAGCAACGAGTTTTTGTTGACTTTTGACATGGGCTAGGAAAATGGCATGGATCGCTTCTGATACCTCCACACACACACACACACACACACACACACACATCTCCAAGGAATACAGTACACAGACCTTCAATGATTGTGTTGACATTGCATATACTGATTTATAAATAAAGGTTAATCATCCTTATCAAAATGTCACCAGTTAATTATAGAAAATAAAATGGTGACTGTCTTAATTTTGGAGGGCTCTTTGAGAAAATAGCGGAAGAAAAAACGAACATAAAATACAAGGCAAAAATCTGAAAATCTGGAACCTGTAGACATTACACATATTTGCTGAACTGTACTGGACACAAGCTGAGACAAAGCAGTACTCAAGTTAGCACACATCTGGGACCAACACGTTTGCTAGATGAGAAGTACTCCCTCCAATGTAAGTCGTTCATAGCTCTTGCAATTTATATTATCCTGCACAAGTTTTTTGTTAGACAAAAGATTAAATTCATAGAGCTAGATGACCCTTTCATCAGTACAAACTAATAATAATAAAGGGTGAGAATGGAGATGAACTATATATGCTAACGAAATGTTTAATTAGTGCGTAAGTTTAGTTATATGTCATTTGCAGCAATACTCAGTACAAAGTTTCATGTGTTCTGTATAAAACACTCCCTCTGTCTCAAATAACGAATAAGTATGTAAGTCTCATTTTCTGATGAGTTAAACAATTTCAAGTTCAACTAAATTCTGAAAAAATATTAACATCTATATAGCGATATTATTCTGTATCATTAGATTAATTACATAATATATTTTTATAATAAATATATTTGAAGACATAAATATCGATATTATTCTCTATATAAACTTGGTCAAACCTAAGAAAAATTGCATTGTTTTTGTGAGGATGAGAAGAGGGAGTAAATGAAAAGCTAATGATCAAATTGCATATGTGTATATAATATAAACTGCTACAACTAAAACCAAGGAGCAGCGTCAAATCTTATGTGGCAACTCATATAGTCCACTTATGTCACTTTAATTATTAATACTTGGGCCCCGTTTAGATGCTTCAAAGTTCCAAAAATTTTACAAGATTTTTCGTCACATCGAATCTTTGAACGCATGCATGAAGCATTAAATATAGGTAAAAAAATAACTAATTACACAGTTTGTTTGTAAATCACAAGACGAATCTTTTGAACATAATTAGCCCATAATTAGACACTAATTACCAAATAAAAACAAAATAGTTAATGTGCTTCCAAAAATTTTACACCACAATCTAAACACAGCCTTGGTCTAGGGTACAAGTGCGCCTTTAAATAATCGCTATCCAGAAAGAAAGGAGCTGTTGCATTTAGGCTTTGTTTAGATCCCAAATTTGGGATGCAAACTTTGCATAGTAAATGTCCCGTCACACTGTAGCAATTTTGTTTTTATTTGGTAATAATTATCCAAATATTGATTAATTAGGCTTAAAATATTCGTCACGCAAAGTACAACAAAACTGTGCAATTAGTTTTTGATTTCATCTACATTTAGTATTCCATATATATGCCGACATTTTGATGTGACGGAGAATCTTCTTTTTGTATAGTGAAATTTAGGGTGGAATTTGGGAATCTAAACAAGGCCTTAACTGACGGAGTATTGAGAAGGACAGCTGGATTAAGAAATCTGCAGCGTGATGGAGCATCTCGACACGAACGCGCACGTGTCAGGCGCTGACACGACAGAAGTGGTAAGCCGTGCAGATTTGTTTATTGTCCATGATATGCAGTACTAATCAACAAATAATGAATTATTAGGACGAGGTAGCTAGCTAGAGAAAGCAAAAACGAGGAAGGCCCTTCCAAACGCTTTGTACTTGTATATATGCGTCTTTCCAGCTGGTCCTAGAATACTTTCTTGGGGAAGTACTTTCTTGGGGAAGCACAGGACAGGTATCTTAAGCTAAGGCATTGTTTAGTTCACGAAATATTTTGGGAAATATACCTGTAGCGTTACTGTAGCACTTTTCGTTGTTATTTGACAATTATTGTCCGATCATGGCCTAACTAGGCTTAAAAGATTCGTCTCGTCCATTTCGTCTAAACTGTGTAATTAGTTTTATTTTTTATCTATATTTAATGCTTCATGCATGTGTCCAAAGATTCGATGTGACGGGAATCTGAAATATTTTGGGAAATATTTTGGGAACTAAACAAGACCTAAATAGCAACCTGTCCATTCTCAAAAGAGGATTTGGCAGCTGCAGGAGGATCGATCATCCAGACTATCAGAGAGAGAAGAGAGAGAGGGAGGGAGAGAACGAGAGGGCTTCTCCCATCAGAGAGAAGACAGAGACATAGTAGCGCTAGTACCACCGTTCAAAAGTTTCTGCTACTAACAAGGTGCTCCTATGTAGATAGTTAGGTCTCAGCTCTCTCTTTCTCTCTCTAGATCTGTGCTGTTGGGAAGAAGGAGATGGGGAGAGGGAAGATAGAGATCAAGAGGATCGACAACGCGACGAACCGGCAGGTGACGTTCTCGAAGCGCCGGAGCGGGCTGTTCAAGAAGGCCAAGGAGCTCGGCATCCTTTGCGATGCCGAGGTCGGCCTCGTCGTCTTCTCCAGCACCGGTCGCCTCTATGACTTCGCTAGCACCAGGTTCGATTATTGCTCCTCTTGTCCTTGCTAGCTTAATTGATGACTATTTGTTAGATCTACTAACGACTAAGTACTTATTATTACATATATGAAACATACAGCCTATATATATATATATATATATATATATATATATATATATATATATATATATATATATATATATACACTCAAGCACCGATGAAGTGTTTTTTACTTCGGTTATTTGGGCAGGAGAGAGAGATGCAAGTGGCATAGAATTTTGATACCTCGTATGGTCGTACCTAGTACCAACTTTTACGGGGAGTATGTTAATTTACTAGTAGATCACTATACCTCTTGGAAAGTAAAAAACAAAAACAAATGGATGGATTGCACTGTTTTATTTGCTACCTTATAGCTTTGTAAGATTTTACTTTCAAGCTTTGTGTGGTAAACTGAACCGACGGGTGGATTCAGGTTTTCCGAAACATTATAGTTGGGGTTGCACATATATATATATTTGGCCAAATAACCTTCTCTATCAATATATGCCCGGCATGCTCTTGTCAATGGCTTTTTGAAAAAAAATATTTGGCCAACTAAAGTTCAGTCATATGTTGAGTATTTGCAATTTTGCAACCACAACAACAACAACATAGCCTTTTATCCCAAGCAAGTTTGGGTAGGCTAGAGATGAAACCCAAAAGAGACGAGAAATAGAGAGACACATAAAGGGACGTAAAAGGAACGAGACAGAAAGATGTCACGGTTCAGGCATGTTGATTGCCAGTCTCCAAGCGCTCCTGTCCATAGCTAAATCCTTAGAGATATTCCACTCATTTAGGTCTCTCTTAATGGACTCGTCCCAAGTTAGTTTAGGTCGATCTCTACCGCTCCTTACATTATCGGCCCGTTCTACGCACCGGCGCCTCAGGAGGCCTCCGTCGGACATGTCCAAACCATCTCAACCGATGTTGAATCAATTTCTCCTCAATTGGTGCCACCCCAACCCTATCCCGAATATCGTCGTTCCGGACTCTATCCCTCCTTGTGTGCCCACAACACCAACGCAACATACGCATCTCTGCTACACTCAATTGCTAGACATGTCGCCTTTTTGTAGGCCAACACTTAACGCCGTATAACATCGCCGGGCGAATCGCCGTCCTATAGAACTTACCTTTTAGCTTCTGAGGCACCCTTTTGTCACAGAGGACGCCAGAAGTTTGACGCCATTTCAACCAGCCGGCTGAAATTCTATGCCTAACATCTTCATCAATGTCTCCATCCTTTTGTAGCATCGACCCTAAATACCGAAAAGTATCCTTCTTGGCCACCACTTGCCCATCGAGGCTAACGTCTCCCTCCTCATGCCTAGTCGTGCTGAAATCGCACCTCATATACTCGGTCTTAGTCCTACTAAGTCTGAACCCTTTCAACTCTAGCGTGTGCCTCCATAGTTCTAACTTCCTATTAACCCCTGCCCTACTGTCGTCAACTAGCACCACATCATCAGCAAAGAGCATACACCAAGGGATATCACCTTGTATGTCCCTTGTGACCTCATCCATCACTAAAGCAAATAAATAAGGGCTCAAAGCTGACCCCTAATGCAGTCCTATTAGGGGTCAGCTTTGAGCCCTTATTTATTTGCTTTTTAAATGGGAAGTATTTGCAACCAATTTTTTAAATTAATTTGGGGATCAAATTAACATGACAGGCTACAGAAGGGAACTATAATATGTAGCTATTGGATGTGTTCCATGTGTCACATGTCCACAATCTTACAACGAATGTTTCCTTTTTAAACGGGAAGTATTTGAATGATGTTCTGGACATGAATTTTTTGCTTTTCCCTTTTCCTTTTTATTTTATAACTTCTCATGATTTTACAGTATTTTTATTCTTAACATAGAATGATGAGTTTCAACTCTAGTGAATTAGTTTTGCAGGGAGTAAAATGAGTAGATGTATATTTCTTTGTTTTCTTGAATTTCTATATATGTTGATATCGTGCCTATATTAACCAAAACTGAATGGACGATTACAACCGAGATATTACTTTCACTATGTCTCCCCAAGTGCAATATGATTATTCTTGAGTCCTTACTTGATAATGTGAAAATGATTTTAGTGCGCTAGCTAGCTCAGCATACCAACATATAAAGAAAAGTCTGACCATACATGGTACGGTACTTCATAAGTACGTTATTATAATAGAGAACTTATACATTGCTTGAAAATAATAATAGGCATTCATTAGTCTAAACCTAATGGTTAAAAGTAGAGAGGTACCTTCCTCCTGCACTCCATCTAGCACTAGGCGGATGGGTGCAGCGACGCGCCCTTTCTATCTGTTCTCTGCTACACAAAGGGGATTAAGTTACATTATTTACTAGACTACCCTTAATCACAATTAATTAGTTCATTTTAAGATCAACAATTGATAAATTTTCTATAGAGGTGGTTCCTCTCAAGAACCGTAACATATATCTCTTATACCTATATTATAGCCTTACATTAAAAATTATGCTTTTAGTGATATAAGAATTGGCATTTTAACAAGTAATAAATACTATTGGCGTATAACCCTTTTCTTATTTTTAGCATATTATATAGTACAAACACAAACTTACTGGTCAAGTTTTCATGTAGCTTAATTTAAATGTTAATCAGGTGCTAGAAATTAAACCAGCTTCCACTTTAGGGTATTCAGATTGCTCATATGTTAGAACTTACATGATAATTCTGCGAGCCCTAGCCATAAGACGATAGTAGGGTCAAACTACCCAAAACCTAATTCTACATAAGATAAGCGAAAACCATTCAAGTAGACACTTTTCTATCTCTCTCAGAACATATTTCCACTACATGATTTTTGTACACAGTTCAAAGTTTTTCAAGAAAATGGAGTACAACACTCAACGGAAGTTTTGCTTCGTAGATGGCTATTTTTCACTCTGGAGACGACCCAATATCAATGCAATAATGACAATGAATCAACTTAAAAAGTTGGTGATTTGGAAAGAAATAAACTGATATTTTTTGTCTATAGAAACGTAGCCACCTTTTGTGAGGTATCTAAGACCTGGCACGTGCAGTACCAAGAGATTTGGGTTATGTATGACCTTTAAAAGCCAGAAATTAACTTGATGTTGTTTAATTTATCATGTTGTTTATCCAATATATATACGCCCGGCTACACTTACACTAGTACAAAACTGTTTTTTTACACAGGCACCTCCTATTTCTTTAAGGACAGATTACTTAGCAAACCATTTTTAACTATCGTCGGGGGTACTATAGCTTACAAACTGACACTGAAAATATATTTTTCAAGGACGGTTTTGTTAACTAAACCATCACGGAAAATATATTTTTCAAGGGCGGTTCTGTTAACTAAACTATTTTTCAAGGCCAGATTAATAAATCTTATTTTTTGCAACTTCTAAATGATTTTTAAAAAAGTTTGAAATGATTTTAGAGACAGTTGTAAACCAGCCCTGAAAATGACTTATTTTTTCGATCGATGGCATGGTTTTAAAAGCTAGCTCTAAAAATCGTTTTATATTGTGTTTTACAGCAGTTGCCGTAGTTGTGGTGATTTGTATCGCAGCGGCTGAGTAGTGCAGCTGTAACAAGCAGCATCCAGCGCTACAGAAGCACTTTCCATCACAGCCATAGAATTTGCATAGTAAAAGGATGCATTCAAATAACTACTGAAAGAAGTATTAAATAATATATTGATTGTTGAGCCATAAGATCCTTTTTGACACATATATATGGGAGATAATCGTTCTCTCCAAATAGCGGAAAGTGGCTCAATTTCTTATTAGCCCCGTCTGTAGAGCGCAGAAAATTACTGGGAAAATGCACAGTAATTTCGTATGAATCAGGAACCCACGATTTTCAAAAGGGGCTTACCAAGTGGTAAAAGATCATGTGCACTCCCTTTTGCTCTCTATTGCATGAATATTAATATCATCTAAGAACTTCAAAATGCACGGCAGGCTCCTGGATGATTAAAAAAAGGTTAAGGGACTGTTTGAGACAGGAGAATGTAAAACACAAAAATGAGAGAAAATAGAGGAATATAAAAGGAATAAAGGTGTAAAATAGAGGATTGGAAAACTAGAAACAAGTGTTTGGAACACACGAACACTAATAGCATCAAAATCTATTGGTTTATGCTAAACACATTTGTCTAGATGGAACAGGAGCCAAATACACCTTTACAAAGTGAGATATATCAGTTAAAAAAATTTAAAGTGTCTTGGACGAGCTCATCTGGTCGTGCATGCAGGTAGGGAGTATGTAGATTAGTGCGTGAGTGCGCAAGAGCCGCAAGAAATATTCCCATATGCTTAGAGCTCTTTTTTTTTTCTTTCCTTCAAAACTGCAGGTTTCATTACCTTTCCTTTGGAACGGTTTACGTCTCTTCCCTTACTCCAAACATTGCTACAGTGGAAAATCCTATAGAAATTTGATTCCTTTGTTCTTCCTACGTCTTTCCAATGAACCAAACAGGGCCTAAAATGGTAGGAAAGAAACATATCATTCTTGTGTTGATAAACTTTATAATAAGTTTGGTCTGATTCCTCTTTCGAGGGGGATGAAACCGGATGTTTAGTTTCATATCTAAAAAAAACACATTCCTGCCTTATCTTTTTATTATTCTCTTGGCCTACATTGATAAACTTTAGACAGGTACGTTACTCCCACTACATAAGGGTGTCATTTCGCTATGTCCTACGCACAGCAGGCTCGCAACTGTTATTTTCTGGGTCCTATATTAGTTGTTATCTCTATGTTATATTGCGGCAAATTTGTGACTGATGTGACTAATTCTAACGGAAAATTTTTTTATCGACCAGCATGAAATCTGTGATTGAAAGATACAGCGAGGCAAGAGAGGAGCACCATCAGACTATGAGCGCTAGTGCTGAGGCCAAGGTATGATATGAACTTAATTTGTATTCTCTTATCTTAGTACTATATATGAAGTAGCATTATAGACCTTCTAATGTACCATGTACGGTACACCCCATCAGGCAGTGATCATACTTCTAGAGTTTTTTGCGTGGAGAGATTCTTGGCCAATCCGCTTTTTCTCTTCCTTTTTTCCTTGAAACTGTCAATCCTAATTTCCTCTATAAACTGCAGTAGAAATCCGCGTGCAAGAACCCAAGTTATTGGCTTGAATGTTAAGATTTTTTGCACTGTATGAAAACTTGCAAGAAAGAAAGGCCCATGATCCAAATATACAAACCAACTTTGAAGTCACTGGGCCAGGCCATGATCTTTCTGATAACCAAGGCCCACTGAGCATTACCAGAACCTTATGATTTTCCTACAGGGGTACCGCATGGGGCTAGATGTGATATTACATTTGTATAATTGTAATTAATATAAAAAGTCCAACCCACTTTCTCATAAAAAAATCCAGATTCATCAGCATTATTATGATGTCCAAGCACTTCTACGTCAGCCACTATCGATCCAGCATGCAACACAATAATTAAGATGCCTGCATTGGGTAACTCCAATCCGATGTGCCCTGTGCGCAACATTTTGTACACTGTATACGATACTTTACTACAGAGAGTTTAGGATGAACGCAGGAATGGAACATATTGTTTATTAGGGCTAAGTTGGAAGCAAGAGGAGACACACTTAGTGATGGAAAACTCTCTGTGAAGAACTAAATTGTTATTCAAGCTATTTCACCATGGATTTTTCACCATGAAAAAAGTCAGGGATTCCGAGAGGATTTGAGTTTCCAAATTAGCCCTCAGGGCTCGCTTTCAAGATTTAATCAAGGTTTTGGGAAAATATACTAAATAGAAACAAAAAACCGCAAATATAAATCAGTAAGATGGTTGAAACGTTTCAACAGTCTTATCAATTTGGGTCAGAAATTCCCGATGATATTACACTATTTTTGCCAATATTCCCACACACGGTCTTAGTATTTGAACCTATCATTTTACATGTGCATGAACTTGTATTAGCAGTAAAGCATATTTGTTAGTTTAAAGAAAAAAAAGTGAAGTACGTTTAAAGACTTAGCTTATCATACCTATTTATGGTACTGTAAAAACAATTTTTTTTTACTATGCATCATCGAATTGCCCACTGATATCGACGTACCATAATATCAATATATCAATGCCATAATCGTTTTTGACTAAATTTCGTTTAAGTAAAAAAAAGAAATGAAAACAGACCTCCGACTGCACGTTTTCATCCCTGACTAGTCACAAACAAACTACTTTAATCACAGTATAAGGTGTCAAGTGTATGCAACCAAAGTTTTAACACTTTGAAACCACTTTTCATGATAAATCTAGAAGTTTTGTTTTCGTAAGTCCATTATTCAAAAGATCTATGATCAAACTAAAACATGTTGAATGCATGCAACAAAATGACGTGTATGTTAAAATAAAACCATCTAAACACAGTGCAACTAGCAATATTAGCTTGCACAGAGCACGAGTTAGCACCACAAATACTGTGACGTTTAATACTCGATAAAAGAAAGAAAACCAAATGCAAACGGATAAAAGCATAGAACACTTGGGGGCGAAAGAATCGGAGCCTACAAAGTCCACCTTAACAGAAGAAGCCGTGTCATAAGTGGCATAATTTCCAAGCCACGATGGTTAAGTACACCATATTTTGCACGCGCCCATGCACACACAGATCCACTCAAACTTCTTTTGTTGTTTTGGTTCATAGTAGCAATTGAATGTGTAGATATCAATGTAAAGAGAATGATGGAATATGTATCAATATAATAAATAAAGAGAACAATGGAATATGTAGTATTAGGAGTGTGAATGACTTTAATCGTTCTGGATTCAACACGCATGCTTCGGATAGATGTCATGTTTACCAATTTGGAAAAAGCACAGTCGATTCTGAATACTAATATTATGTATGTAACAAACTAATTGTCACTCTCAATTCAAAATCCACTCAATCCAAATCAATAGAAGGTAGAGTTTCCCACGCAGTAACGTTGCACAAACATAGCCACACAACATACCAGTGTGATATGGGTATTATAAAAGGCATATTCTTAGAGGTGGAGATGCATTTATTTAGTTGGACAGGAGTAATGATTTAGGATAAGATACATATGTAGAAGGGAGTTACTGGTGTCCGGACGTCCGGCGCAGCTTCAAATATCGGACGCTCAGCTTGCACGGCCCACGCACGGTCTAGTCACGGTCGTGGGCGATGTCACTGCACCAGCCTCCCCTCCCTGTTCACGCACCAAGTCCCGACTCGCAGGAGCCAATCGCAACCGAACCACTAGCGCGGGGGCCTAGCATGATCTACATGTCACACCTCTGGGTCCCAGTCACCTGTCCTGCCTCTAGATGCGTGCCACGGATGCATCTGCTTGCCTCAGACCCTCGCACGGTCACCCACGGCGGCGCCTCAGCAGGTGCAGGCGACTACGGTAGGTGGGTCCATTGCAACATGTATAACACCAAATCTACTTTTACAATATCTAAATAAAACACTTACAGGATACGTCTAGAACAACTGATGCACTTGTAACGTACATCTAAAACACTTACAAACACCTAAAAAATATTTAAAAACACGTGTGTAGCAATTGCAAAACATATGCAACATCCAGACGAAACACTTGCAACATATGTATAAACCACCTGAAACACTCGCTTGCAACATGCATGTATATACAACATCTCGATCTACTTTTTGCAACATCGATATAAAACGCTTGCAACATACCTTTAAAACACTTGAAACATACGATTACAACATACACTTTTAACGCAAAACATCTCCTTGTTGCTTCAACGAATGGAGGTCATTGGCGTGTGAAGGTCACCGGTGTACTCGCCAGTGGCGCGGAGTCCGCCAACAACACAGAGCTGGGCAGCAGTGCACACAGGGCGGGGTGAGGGTAGCACGAGCGGCGACGGCATATAGGGCGGGTAGGCAGCGTGTGGAGGTCGCCGGTGTGCTCGCCGACGACGCGGACCTCGATGGCGTAGAGGGGGTGGGGAGTCACGACGGACAAGGCAAGGGTGCAGACTCATCACACAAACAAGGCACAGTGGGGAGTCACAGGGTGCAGACTCGTCCATACATACGGACGCCTTCCGTGGGCCAACACCATGTCAGAGGTCTCTTTGGCAACCTAAAACACTAGAGATTTGTTTAAAAAACACTTCAAATTATAGCATGACAAAGTAAGTTTTGCAGATAAATCTTATTCGGGCACTACATATAAATTCATGTCTTGTAAAGTCAATGCTGTTAAGCAGTGTGCGTTGGCTACATGAAAAGCAGCAAACATAAGCAGCAGTCATTCTGTGGTGGCCTACACCACTTTCGATGAAAGCAGTCCTTGGAATTGAATTGTCTAAAAATAATAAGTGTACAGGCTTCCTCAAGCAGAAATGATACAGCGATTCATAAGGCCCATAGCTCTGTGTCCAGGAAACTAAAAAGAAGTGATTTGAGGTGAACCTAATAAGATGGAAAAGTAAGTATTTACCTCAGTCCAGCAATGCCCATAGCTATACAAATGAAATGCAGTTTAGCAGAAGGACAGTAAGCACCGGCCACATCTCACATGGGCATTCCACCGAACACAAGCTACTCTGCTAGCCACTTTCCAAGGAGAGCACCCTATGCCTTGTAACTAAATGTAAGACACATCAGTAACAAGGAAGTCACCATATGTGAACCTTGTAATGTATTGTGGTATGTGAGGAAATTGTCACTCAACGATCCAAACTCCACCGGTTACAAATGCCACAACTGGACTGGATTTGTTGTTATCTCTGGGTATGTACAAATCCAACCTGCATACTATCTCTGTTACAAATGCTCCAGCATGCTATCCATGTGACTTTCTTTAATCTTTACTTACCTATTTCTTAGTTGTTCTGCATAGACTACACTGTTGGTCCCTTGCTGCCCTGCACAGGTAAGCAACTAGCTTACCAGCACACACACACACACACTTGGCTAGAGGTAGAAGAAGGGGTTGAGCTCAAGAACACACAGCACAAGCACCAGCCCTGGCCGAAGCTCTGCTTCTGAATGTGGCAAACTGAACTGCCCTTTTGCATTGCATTGGATGTAGTATATATATACAACTCTTGTACCAACTATAAGGTACACAAGAGTAAGGCTGAGTACAGCCCCAACTACTAGTACTAGCAGTACAATTCTTACCTCAGCCCACTACCAAGACATGGCTGATGTATTAGCTACCAACTACTAATGTACTAGTGGTGGCCTATTGCCTTACTGCTACAGCAACTAGGACAGCAGAGAATGACCTATTGCCAAATCTGCTGTGCAGCAATCAAAGAGAGAGAGATCAGCAGCAGATTATGTCTTACAATTCTTCCCCTAATCCTGCTGCTAACCCAAAGCCTTGACCTCATCCATGCCAATCATCTTCCTCAGCTCCATGAACCGCAGGCGTCTGAGTGACTAGGTGAGGATGTTAGCGAGCTGTCTGCTGGTCTCGACGAACTCGATGACAATCTGCCCTCCATCGACGCAGTCCCGGAGGAAGTCGAACTTGATGTCGATGTGCTTGCTCCGGTCGTGGAGGATAGGGTTCTTGGCAAGGGCGATGGCGAGCTGATTGAACACCATCAGAGCTGGTGGGTGAGCTTCCTCGCCGGTCAGCTCGCCCAGCAGCCAGCGTAGCCAGACAGCCTGGCACGCCACTGTAGCCGCTGCGACGTACTCCGCCTCACACGTCGACAGCGCCACAATCTTTTGCTTCAGCGACTGCCAAGCAATGGGGGCCGCTCCAAGGAAGACGAGCACACCAGAGGTGCTCCGTCGACCATCAATGTCGCCCGCCATGTCTGCATCGCTGAAGACAGTGAGCTCCGGCTCACCTTCCTCTGTTTTGGGGGGTGCCTCACTGAAGACCGTGAGGCGCAGCCCACCCTTGCCGCCATGCTTGGGGAAGATGATCACTTGATCGAGCGTCCCCTTGACGTAGCGTAGCAGCCTCTTCACCGCCACCCAATGATCCTCCCGCGGGTCCTCCATGAACCGGCTGAAGCGATTGCGAACGAGATGTCCGACTGAGTGTGCGTGAGGTAGCGCAGGCCGCTGACGATGCTCTGGTAGCGCATCGCGTCCACCCTCGCTGCGGTGCTGTGCCTTGACAGCTTGAGCCGCTCTTCCATTGGACTCGCGGCTGGCTTGCAGTTTGCCATGCTTCCGCGCTCCAGCAGCTTCTCCGCGTAGGCACGCTGGCCCAGGGAGAGGCTCTGCTTCCCCTGCCTCACATCAATGCTGAGGTAGTAGGTTAGCGCGCCCAGATCACTCATTTTGAAACGAGCCGCCATCTCGCGCTTGAAGTTGTCGATGTCCGCTGCGCGCGCTCCGATGACGATCAAGTCATCCACGTACACGCCGACGATGAGCTCCTCCTTCTCCCGTCGCTGCGTGTAGAGCACGTGCTCTGTGGCGCACTGGGTGAACCCAAGCTCGCCCAAAGTGGCGTCGAGCTTGGCATTCCACGCCCGCGGAGCCTGCCGAAGCCCGAAGAGCGCCTTGCGCAGCTTGAGCACCTTGTGCTTTGCGCCCTGGACAGCGAAGCCTGGAGCTTGCTTGACAAAGACCGTCTCCGCGAGCTCGCCGTTGAGGAATGCCGACTTGATGTCGAGGTGGTGGACGCGCCAATCCTTCACCGCTGCCATGGCCAACAGCAGGCGAACGGACTCCATGCACGCCACCGGAGCAAGGACCTATTCGAAGTCGATGCCCTCGCGCTGCACAAAGCCGCGAGCAACGAGCCAAGACTTGTACTTGACGATGGTGCCGCGCTCGTCCCGCTTCACCTTGTAGACCCATTTGAGCCCGATTGGTCTGCAGCCCGCCGGCGGCTCAACCAGCTCCCACGTCCGGTTGTCCTCAATGGACTTCATCTTCTCCAGCATCGCCCGATGCCAATTGGCGCCACATTGAGCCACTGCGAACGTGGGCGGCTCCTGTAAGGTCCTAAATGGCTAGAGGGGGGGTGAATAGCCTTTTCAAAATATCTACAAGCTTTACTTAACAACAAAGTTAGTACAAAAGATGGCGTAGCTAATTCTAGCGCTAGCTCAACTACACTATGCAAGCCACCTAAACAATTCTAGTAGATAAGAAGGCTATAATCTCTAATCCACACCAACAAAGCTAAGTCACTACTCACTCTACTCCTAGGTGAAAGAGAAACACAACACAAACTAGGAGCTAGAATCTACAAGAGAAAATAAGCTAAGCAACTAGCAAGGTAGACAAATAGGTAAAGGAGTGAGCATGTATTGTTATACCGACGTTGATGAGTAGAGATATTTCTAATGAACCAATCAATCAATGAAATCACAATCACAAAATGAAATCCTCGGCAAAGAGATGACACAAGATTTTTTACCAAGGTTCACTTGCTTCCCGGCAAGCTAGTCCTCGTTGTGGCGATCACCTACTTAATGGATCGCGAGCTAATTGACTATCAAGAGTCAAACCCTCAGCGGGTGCTGCAAATCCACTCACAAGATGGAGATCCTCCCAGCCACGAGCTCCACTAGAGTAGCCAATTCGCGAACTCCTGCGGGTAAAGCTCAAGAACCCCTCACAATCACTTGGCGAGGCTCGAAACAATCTCCAATCACGAGCTCAACACCACCGCTGCTCCAAGCTGTCTAGATGTCGGAAAACACCTAAGAGTAACAAGAAATCCGCAGCCAACTCAAGAATCAAGTGCCACTAGATGCAAATCACTAAGCAATGCACTTGAATCTCACTCAATCTCACTAGAGTATGCAACCAAGCAAGAAAACGAGTAGAGAGGAAGTTCTCTGGTTCAAAGTATGTCTCAAGTGTTCAAAGAGTCAAGAGAGAGGTCCCAAAACCGGCCAAACAACTATTTATAAGCATCCCCAAAGAATAGAGTCGTTAGGCTCGAGATGCCGCTCTGCGCGCGTTGACCGGACGCGCTGGTCTGATCGACCGGACGCGGCCAGCGTCCGGTCGCACCAGCGCGACCTCGCGCGATGCTCGCCACGTGTCCCTTTTTGAATTTCGCTCGTTAGATTTCCAACGGTCACGAAACATTACGCTCTTAGGTAAAGTGTGACCGGACACGCTTCACGCCACGACCGGACGCGACAGTGTCACCGTCTGGTCGCTGTCCAGAGAGGTTCCAAAGAGTGACTTTGTTGACCGGACGCGTCCGATCGTGACTGACCGGACGCGCACTGCGTCCGATCAAACTTCCCTCTGCGCTGCTCTTCTGGGTACGTGACCAGACACGCCGGTCCCGTGAGTGATCGGACGCGCCGGTTGCAAACCCTAGCGCCCCGCGCCGCGCACAGCTGCTGCCACTGACCGGACGCGCCGGTCGTGTCGAGATCGAGACCGCATCCGGTCCAGCGTCCGGTCGCGCGTCCGGTCACCCAGTGACTTCCTTTCGCCTCTGTTTCTTTGCCTCCGACGCAGTGAAAAATAGACGTTTCACTTCCACAAAAGCGCCGAATGCCGCCTCGCAAGCTCGACGGGAGGGAGGAGGAACTCAAACCCCTCTCTACCCCTCAAACTCCACCTCCTTCGCAAATGTGTTAACACCACCAAGTGTTCACCATCTTGTACTCGTGTGTTAGCATTTTCTCAAATATTTTTCAAGGAGTTAGCATCTCACTAAATCCTAAATGCATATGCTCAAGAATATGAACCTAGTAGCACTTGATTCATGAGATGACCGTGATTGTCCCTCTTGATAGTCGGCTATCAATCCTAAACCCGGTTAATCACTTCTCTACTCATCTTTAGACCAGCAAAAGAGAATCCTATGATTATACCTTTGCCTTGATCATCTCATTCCTTGTCCATCACCTATGTGCATGTTCACCATCATCTTTATCTTTATGCACTTGTGATCTTATGGCCATCACCATCAAGCTCCTTGCTCCTTCATCACTGTGTTGCTACGCCTAACTCAATTCACTTGACACAATGGCATTAGTAACTTGGTGTCATTAATTACCAAAACCAAACTTGAGCTTTCACCTCCGCACTGACAAGAAGAAGCTCTGGGTCGTCAAGGATCCGACTGGCCAACCCAGGAGCTGCCCCATCGCCGACGATGTTGTCCACCCGACGGAAACGGACCTCCTCACCGTCGTGGAAAGCGTCCACGTATTCGTCGATGTCGGTGGGCGGAGAGGCGAACTCCAGCGGAGGTATCCCCTATCCAGCCGTCACAGGGGACTGTGGTGGAGGCGAGTGCGTCGCTGCCGGTGGAGACTGCTCGCCCGTGCCCGCCATGGCCAGACTTGGCGGCTCCTCCTCGACCGCCTCAAATGTCGGACATGGCCCGTCCGCAGCCTGCTCTCTAGCTCTAGCATCTCCTCCTCCTTGGATCACAAGGTGCTCGACGGCAAACGTGCCGCTGACGCCACCAGCTTTCCCTAAGCCTGAGTCCTCCTAATCCCAAGCCGCCATCTCGTCGAACACCACGTCCCTGGAGATCACCACCTTGCCCCCCTTGGGATCGTAGAGCTGATAGGCCTTGCTGCCCTCCCTGTAGCCCAGGAGCACCATGGGTGTGCTCCTATCCTCCAGCTTGCCGAGGTGAGGCTTGGTGTTCTTCACACGACCGATGCAGCCAAACGTTCTGAGGAACGACACGTTCAGTTTGCGTCTATGCCAAGCCTCGAAAGGCGTCTTGCCCTTCAGGGCCTTGGTGGGTGCTCGGTTGAGGATGAACACCGCCGTGATCACCGCCTCGCCCCAGAACTCCACCGACATCTTCTTGGCTTTCATCATCGACCTCACCATGCCGACCACCGTTTGGTTCCACCGCTCCACCACGCCATTCTACTACAGCGTGTACGGCGCGGTGTGGTGGCGCACCAACCCTTGATTCGTGTTGTACGCGGCGAACTCCACCGAGGTGAACTCGTCGCCGCGGTCCGTCCTTAGCACGCGCAGCTTCTTCCCGCTCGGCTTCTACACGCGCCTTGAACCTCTTGATCGCCTCCGTCGCCTCGCTCTTGCTCGTCAGGAGCTGCAGCCACATGTAGCGGCTGCAATCATCCACGAGCAAGATGAAGTACTTGCACCCGCCGTGCGTCGCCGGCGTGATTGGCCCGCAGAGGTCGCCATGGACTAGCTCGAGGGCCTCTGTCGTTCGGTACTTCGCCATCTTTAGGAACGGCAACCTCCTCTGCTTCCCGGCCAAGCAGCTGTCACACAGCTCGCCTGCGTGCTAGATGTGAGGCAGCCCCCGGACCATCTTCTCCAGCTTGCCGAGAGCGTCGAAGCTGAGATGGCCGAACTGGGCGTGCCACGGCTCCTCCGTGCGCCGTGCCACCAGGCAGATGGGCTGCTCCACCTTCAAGACGAGCAGGTACAGCTAGTTCCGGGACCTCTTCACCTTGGCAAGAAGCCGCAGCTCCCGGTCCCTGATCCTGAGGACGCCGTCCTTGATTAACACCTCGCTCCCGCGCTCATCCAGCCGCCCAATGCTGATGATGCTTGAACGTAGCTGCGGGATGTAACACACATCCGTCAACGCGCGGTGCTCGCCGTTCTGGCACTTGAAGATGGTGTCGCGCCCTCAGATCACCACCCTTGAGCCGTCGCCAAACTTCACCGTGCCGGTCACGTTCCCGTCGAGCTCGGAGAAGACCGTCTTGGAGCTCGTCATGTGGTTGCTGGCGCCGAAGTCCAGGTACCACCTATGCTCCTGCCCGTCGCCCACACGTCCTAGTGGACTTGGGCATGCGGCTCGTTGAGGTCGACAGCCTTCAAAAGCCTTCCCCTGCTCCGCCATCGCCACCTCCTCTGCTTCGACATCATGCAGTGCACAGAACGACGCCATCAGGAGTGGCCTCATCCTCATCATCAGCCTGAGCCTCGGCCTTCTTCTCCTGCTTGCGGTTTGGGCACTCCTTTGCCCAGTGGCCCGTCTTCCCGCAGCACTGGCAGGCGTTGGGGTCGATCTTCTTCTTCTCCGAAGAAGCCTTGCCGCGGCGCTTGCCGTCTCCACCACGGCTGGAGGAGCTTCCCCGAACTCCTCCTTCATCCGGGCAGCCCACTCTTCCTTCGTCAGCAATAGCTTGCCGCTATCCATCGTTGTCGTGGCCTGATCTATGCGCTCCGTCAGCAACAGCTTCCTCTTCGTTGATGGTGACGCCGTGGCTCCCCAGCTTGCTGATGAGCGACTATAGGCGGAGGGAGAAGTCCTCCATCGATTCACCGTCGCGAAACTTGAGGTGTACTCCTGCTTCAGCAGCTGGGCCGTCGCCTTCTTTTCGCGATCGGAACCGACGTGCGTTGCCGCAATGGCCTCCCACGCCTCCTTAGCAGACTTCTTCGCCCCAAACGGCTCCCTGTACTCCACTAGCACAGCAGTGTGGATGGCCTCCATAGCTAACATGTTGTCTTCTTCATTGTCGGTGCCCTTGTAAATGGCATTCCAGAGCCGTCGGGCTCTGAGCTTTACCTTCATGGTCACTGCCCACTCGCCATAGTTGGTGCGAGTCAGCGTCGACCAACTGGTGCCGCTGACTTCCCGCACCGTGCGCACAACGACCTCCTGTCATGGCTGGGCAGCCCCAACAACACTGCCGCCTCCAGCTGCTCCGCTGCTGTCGCCCCTCTTCGAGCCAGGTGCCATCGCCGGCGATTAGTCCAACGACGCAGGCAAACCTGTATGGCTCTGATACCACTTGTTGGTCCCTTGCTGCCCTGCACAGGTAAGCAACTAGCTTACCAGCGCACACACACTTGGCTAGAGGTAGAAGGGGTTGAGCTCAAGAACACACACAGCACAAGCACCAGCCCTGGCCGAAGCTCTGCTTCTAAATATGGCAAACTGAACTGCCCTTTTGCTTTGCATTGGATGTAGTATATATACAACTCTTGTACCAACTATAAGGTACACAAGAGTAAGGCTGAGTACAGCCCCAACTACTAGTACTAGCAGTACAATTCTTACCTCAGCCCACTACCAAGACATGGCTGATGTATTAGCTACCAACTACTAATGTACTAGTGGTGGCCTATTGCCTTACTGCAACAGCAACTACGACAGCAGAGAATGACCTATTGCCAAATCTGCTGTGCAGCAATCAAAGAGAGAGATCAGCAGCAGATTATGTCTTACATACGCCTCCAAAAACCTGACTTGAAAAGAAACAGTAGTACCCAACTGGAAACAAAAAGGGGGTATAAATATTAGTTACTGGAATATGTTATGCCAACCATATTTCAGCGCCATCTACCAACATAAGGAAAAAACGTTTACCAAGAAAATGTTGAAAATGCAAAAAAAAAAAAGGCAAAGAATATGTAAGCATGATATTTCAAGATATCCAAAAAGCTAAATCTCTTATTGCACACCTTCTATGAAATCAGGCATGAGTAAAACTACATATACAAGGAGTGCAATAAGCAGCAATATCCACCGATAGATCTATTTTACACAAATAAAAAACTATTTTGGAAACATTAAAATGCTGCAGATAAAAGATTTCATAAAGACTACATTTGCCCCTGCTATATCCTGAACTCTAGAACAATTTGTTTGTTCTCATCGGCACAGCCCAACATGGCAATAGCTAACCGTATAAGGCTGAAAAGGCTAATCTCCTAAACTGATATCTCCTAAACTACAAAGAAAAAGTCTTGCAAACTCAAATGCAACAAAATGTTGTGAAAGAATAGTGTACCTAAAAGAACAATGTATACAAATAGCTTGCCCCTGTATGCTCAAAGTTTTGAAGCAAGGGATGTGTACAGTTTTTACAAATACTAATATAAGGATGTGCACTCTTTGCATTCTCAGATGATTCAGTGACAAAAATTACATAGTTCATCATATATTCAGAAAGTTCTTTTATAGACTGGCTATCCATTTGCTTCTTTTGTGATAATCGCCAAATGACTGGACTGTAATTAACAACAAAAAAGGAGTGGCAGGAAACTCTATTTGTGCTTTCAATTCTAGACCTTCTCAAACACCAGGCAACATAAATCTCAGATACCAATGTCAAATTCACTTTCATACACCAAACTTATATATGATTTTACATTCCTAACAAAGAATCCATAAATCCATTCCTGCTTTGGCATCCTATTGGCAAAGAGACAAAGGGGAACACATACTTGAACCAGAGCTTGCATGTTGTGCACTCCCTGGCCACAGCCAGAGAAACTCCCTTCCACTCACCAGCACCTTAAAAAATGGACAACGCTGGCCAAAAAGTAACAGCAAGAGCATTGTCGACCATCCATGGGCTTTGCTGATTACTCAACGAAAGCATGCTACAAATGATAACCACTTCTGCATTCAAACATAGAGACTCACGGAGTAGTTGAAAGGTACTGAAAAATGAAGCTTTTGTCTGTCTTTTTCGATCAAATTGAAGTAGCTGAAATGCAGAACCAGACCAACTGGGAAAGGCCAACTAAACTACCGATCCAATATCTTTCAGGCTAAGATGCGGCCCACCAGCCAGCTGACGCACGCAGCTAGCCATCTGCTTGACACAGTGAGCCCCACCTGCGTGGCCCGCTTGCCTGCGATGCTGCAACCCTGCGTGCTCCCTCACTCTAGCCGCCTGTGCCACCAATGCACCGGCCTTCCTGGGCCACAATGACCGGCATCCGCTGCCGCGCAACCGGCCCCAGGGCCCCTGCACCGCCAACCCAAAAAGAGATCCCAACCGGTCTACCCACACAACGCTGGCCACCTCCGCTGCCGTTCACCCCCCCAGAAGCCAATATGCAAGCAAAAGAAGATAGACCCAAGCTAGAAGAAAGAGGAGCTAGGATGGAAGGCACACGCACCTGGAATCCGCCTTTACGAAAGCAAAGCGCGTTGGAGTTTCTGCTTCAGGTGGTGCACAATTTTTTTGGCGACGTGGCCACAGTCATCACTCGTCGAGGCCGGCGGCTCTAAAGACAGTAGATGCTTTGCTTCTCAAGGCCACCCTTGCATAGCTTACGAAGAAAACATGTTACTTGACTATCATCATTTCACAAATCACAAATAGGATAAAAATGCTATGCGTTGTGAACTGAAACTTGAAGAGCATGTTAATAGGCTGTTAAATTTGCTTATAGTGTCAATGATTATGTGGGCTAAGTTAAACAAACCAACACCTTTTACTACCGTAGCAGAATAAGCTAGCTAAATATCAAAGCCTCGAGCCTGATTACGCATGAGCATGAACAATCAAATGCCCAAAAAACTAAACTAAGAAATCAACCACCAATGAAGTATTATTTTCCAATGTAATGTGCATCTCAAGGTTGTTGAATGATGGCTGTAATAGACCGGAAAATGGATAGCAACATCCAAAATTTTGATCACAATTCATTAGATTACATGCATTTTCTGCTGGTATAAACAGATCATTAACATGTTGATCCAGCCAAACTGAAACACAAACCATAATCAAATTCTCAATTGAATATACAGCTCCATTTTGAGGTGGTAGGCAAGCTCTTAATAAACTAATCAAGCAAAATCCGAACACAGGTCTTGACGGTTCTTAACTAAATGTTGCCTTGATCAGAACATGCTCTGGCCTCCAATATAGGCTTACAGTTACAGAGCTTACCTGCACTGACCCTGGTGGCAACAAGTGTTATCTAACGATATTTGGAGAAATGGAAAAGTAGCCTCTGGATGTTTGTTAATGAACAGATTGAAGCTGAAATTTGGATTCTGAGAAATAGAGCACCACGTCATACCAATGAACACCAAGAATGACATCCCTTGCCTTAATCAATTCATACACAATAATCTGAAATGGTTAAACACTCTAATATCAGAACCAAACAATAATAGTTGACTCCAGCACCAAGATTCAACTCCCCATGGGAGCAAATTTAAAAAAAAAAACTCCCTTGCTAGCAACCCATAAAATAGTCACGGGGATTTTTCGGTCGGTTCAAAGACTGAGGTTTCTTATTCCAAACAATACCACAGTGGAAACAATACCGTGGGGGTGGTCTTCCCGATGCTAGCTGATTTTTTCTTCAAGGTTTTCATATATCATCATTGATGTGGCAAATGATTCTGATGACTACAGCCACTAAGCACAGTAGAGAAATTATCTAGAGGACATTTAAGTTGGTAAAGAAATATATTTATGTAATTATCAAACTGTCATTTGAAGACACAATTGTAGTCCCTCTTCGTAAAAGTCTAAAAATCATCTAACTTCAGTTCCATTGAAAATAGTACAGCAGAGGCAACCTGCTGATTTGGTTTCCTTGACCAAAAGAACTGCATCCAAAACATTTTGGTGGAGGATATGGTTTCGAGCATAACTTGACAATGTAACAATACAACAAAGAAGTAAAAAACTAGGGACACAGCTGCAACAGAAGAACCATCCAATAAAAAGTTCAGATCTTGTAACTAATAATATGAATCAAATATCTCAACTATTTTCTTTCCACATAAAGTTTCACTTAGACAATACCTGCAAATGTTACATTTGAAAACTTTCATATGCGTAACGCGTAAGTGCAAAAATGCACTTGGAATTAAAACTTGGGTGATTAATAAGTTAACAAGTTCAATGTTCAATATCACTATATATTTTGGTGGTAGCATGTATTACTGAATCAGAGTAAGAAAAATAGTTAGTGACTAAATTTACTGTGGTTTAGCTACCATATGTGGTCTGTCTGCCAATAGGTAGTAGCTAAAGACAGGTTTTCTAAAAGGCAGATATCTTGTAAATTGCCTTAAGAGTCATAGGTTTCTAAGGCAACCTATTACACCACCATTGATAGTGTGAGCGCCAAAAGCACATGAAAATTGACTGGCATGTCCTGTCTTTTGATTCTGATCTAGGGATTTAAGCAAAACAACAGGGGCCATGAACATCATGGTAATAACTGCAAATGACTCCAACGCTGCATAATGTAGCCGCTATGAAGTATCATCTGCTATATTGATAGACTATGTTGACCCCCAAATAGAAATCACAAATCTGAAACAAACATTTCATAAACTGGTTACCTTTCATCCTCAAGAACTTCTGTTGGACACACGCTGTTGGCTCCAGGTTCTGATCATCTCAACCACAACCAGGATGAAGGTGGTTCTAAACTAGTCAGGTTTAAGTGAAACAAACATTAACCCACAAGCACCAAGCAATGTAACTTTTCCATATCTTTTTCCAAAATAGTACAGAATGGCGTAACTTTACAAAACCACCAATAATTTGAAAAGGTGTAAAATATTTATAAATTAGAACGATATATCTATATCGCAGTGGCATCTTGGTTCCCTATTTGTTTGAGCTTTTGGCCACTTTTAGACTACTAGCTTTTGGACTTTCCAAAAGCCAAACAGCTCCTAGAAGCCAAAAGCCCAGAAGCTCACTTGCCTTCTCAGAGCTTTTTGGCTTTTGAAAGGTCCAAAAGCTCCTAGGAAGCCCAAACAAACAGGGCTGCATTTTAGACCAACTATTCTCAACTGTGCTGAGAGCAGTTACTCAAGATGTACAGCACAAATATCATGGGTGTACTAATTCCTATGCTACAGATAACATTTTCACAATTATCTCATTTTATATGCCATAACATTTTCAGGATGCAACACTCCATTTGAGTTCATGTTAGATGGTAACATTTTCTCATGTTTATAAGTGAATAAACTTGAATAAAATGGTACCTGCAACATGTTTAAAGGAGCACTGAAAGTTCAGATCAAGTTATCTTGTGAGCAAACATATTTTGATAAGTAAACAAGGATGATAAATACATTACCACAACCAAATTTGTGTTAGAGCATCTCCAGCAGAGCCCCTACTTGGGCCCCTATACTGCTTTTGGGAGCTGGATGGCAAAAAACCCACTCTAGCAGGACCCTACTCAGGTTCCCAAAAGTAAAAGGCCCTCAAATTCTCCCCTCAATCCCCCTCGGGACTCTGGAGGTGGCCTCTACTTTTTTTCTTTCCCACCGTTCCTCTCCTGCTTCAGTGCAGATCCCACCTGCGCCTGCCAGCCAGAGCAAGCCCCCGGTCCCCTATCCCTGCCAAGCCCCTCCCCACCACGGTTGCCCCTCCCTGCCACGGGCGCCTCTCCCCATCACCGAGCCCCTCACCGCCACCGAACCTCTCCCCACCAAGCCACTACCTGTACATCGATGGAAGACGGCAGAAAAAGAAAAGAAAACACATGCCACAGAAAGAAGGGTCCCAATTGTCATAAAAAAGTAGGGGCTCAAAATTGAGGGTTGCTGCTAGAGTTGGAGCAGAAATTTGAGGGCTGGAAAAGTAAGGGTGGCCCTCAAATTCCAAGTAGGGGGCCAGGTTCAAGAAAAAAAGTTCAAGAGATTTAGGGGGCCAGTGCTGGAGATGCTCTTACTGCATAAACACTTAAACAGTTACACAATATCAAAAGACCTAATTGTTCTTGAACCATAATTTTTCTAGAATGTGAAGGAGAGAATTTCTCTTGAACCATTAATAATTTCCAAACCAAAGATGCCTTCATATGAGCTTATAGCTCACAAAAATGATATTGTGTTTACATGTCCCTGTAGTATCTGATTACTTGTTGCATTCTTATTTTCTTTCATATTTTGGCTCTTGTTGGGTACTTGGGTTTCAACTCTACTAAAACACAACTTCCTTTGAAGCAAAAGGTTGTGCTCTTTTTTTGTAGTTGTAATCCTATGCTAAAGTGGAGATCATTTGGTTGTCCAGTCACTCTCATTTATGTTAATTGAAAGCTTTTCCATCTTACTAGCTCTGGCAAAGGGAGGCAGGAAGCTTGAGGCAGCAACTGCATAACTTGCAAGAGCACCATCGGTACGACCTCAACCAACCTACAATAAATATTTCAAATCATTATGAGAAAAAGACTGTGTCTACTGCAATTATTTTTTTCCTAGTATGCTAACAGTACTATCATAGCAGAGATATTGTACTTACATCAGAGGAAACAAACACCACTAGAAAGAGAAATTTTAATTTTATTTCATGCTCAGACATAGAATCAATGGGAACAAGGTCCTAAAAAATAAAGATCGATAAGAATTACGAACAAATTCTCAGCACATGATGATGAATTGCAAGATGCAATTGGTTCAATGTTCTATGTGTATCTATTAATGCTATGGACAGGAAGTTTGAAGTCACCAACACAAAGGTAAACCTTTTACAGTATGGCTCCAAAACTTTCAGAAACAGCAATAAGCAACAATCTGCTTCATTATTCTATTTAATTAAGTGTGTGTCCTTACTCCTCCCACAAAGGAAGTTATGTTATGTGTTGGTTAATTCAACTGTACACTTGATGGCTACAAAAATGGTACTTTATTTTTGTGTTCTCTCTTAAACGTGTCGGATCATACATTCGTACAATAACATGTGCATTTTCAGAAAAACATAAGCAAATGTTCTATACAATTTTTCACTGCAGGCAGTTGTTGGGTCAGCAGCTTTCTGGACTGGACGTGAGAGATTTGCAGAATTTAGAGAATAAGCTGGAGACAAGCCTAAGAAATATTCGTCTGAAGAAGGTTGCATTACAGATTCTTTAGTCACCATCACATACTTAACAACAAAGATACCAGTTGCTACTTTGTTTACTAACTTTCAATCTGCAGGACCAACTTATTTTTGATCAGATTCAAGAATTAAACAGGAAGGTTTGTACACACAACTTATTCAAAAGTACTAACATATTCTAGGGTCTTGCTTGACTACACAAACTTCTTATTTGAATTATAGGGAAGCCTCATGCACCAGGAAAACATAGAACTATACAATAAAGTCAACCTTCTTCATCAAGAGAACATTGAATTACAGAGAAAGGTATATGCATCTGGAAATAGTTAGCCAAAAAAGGGTGCAATTAGTAGAATTCATCTTTTATCCCACATGTCAAGTGTATGTGAATCACAAAACATCATTTCTTTTTCATTTTTCAGGAGTATGGACAAGGAGTAAATGAGCATCCAACAAGTACTACAGTTAGATACAGTATTCTGAATACAGAGAATGAAGATGTTTCGATCAATCTTGAGCTGAGTGTGCAAAGGGACAAGTCAGAAACACCAAGTATAGGGTGAGATTTTTGTCCAAACTTCAGGACAATTCAGAGTCAGTAAACCAGATGATTTAAGAAAGATCACTGAAAGTGCCATAAGACTTCAATGCAGTGCGGATAGCTAAAACTGAGAGACCAGAAATCAATAAGTTGGTTGAATTGCAATACCTAACAGCTAAAGTTTAAGCTGCTAGATGCAATTCTTCTGTATGAAGAAAAATGTTGATTATAATTTAGCTTTTCATATAAGCTTGCCATGTATGCTCTTGTAAATTGTACTTTGAATTATAAGTTGTCTTGGCTTTTCTAGGTACATAGCTTTTGCTATGCACCTAGATATACGCTATCTCTTGATCCAAAACAACTTATAATTTGGAACAGAGGGAGTAACTTCAAAAGAAGATAACAAGTTAAATATTGGATGATTTTCTACCATTAGAACTTACAACAACAACAACAACAACAACAACATAGCCTTTTGTCCCAAGCAAGTTGGGGTAGGCTAGAGATGAAACCCAAAAGAGACGAGAAACAGGGAGACACATAAAGAGACATAAAGGGCACAAGAGAAAAAGAGGTCACGATTCAGGCACGTTGATTGCCAATCTCCAAGCGCTCCTGTCTATAGCTAAATCCTTGGAGATATTCCACTCCTTAAGATCTCTCTTAACGGACTCGTCCCAAGTTAGTTTAGGTCGACCTCTACCGCTCTTTACATTATCGGCCTGCTTTAGAACTCCACTACGCACCGGCGCCTCAGGAGGCCTCCGTTGGACATGTCCAAACCATCTCAACCGATGTTGAATCAATTTCTCCTCAATTGGTGCCACCCCAACCCTATCCCGAATATCGTCGTTCCGGACTCTATCCCTCCTTGTGTGCCCACAACACCAACGCAACATACGCATCTCTACTACACTCAATTGCTGGACATGTCGACAATTCCTTTTGAACTCAAAATGAAAACGTGTATAGGTAGAGAATAATACAGAGGATTTTGGTAAAATGACAACTTTAAACTTCAAACCAGAGCAGACCAATGTCCACTGCCCTATGACAAAACAGATACATCCAAATGTGCAGTTGGTCTCAAAACTGAGCTATTGAACAAATAAAATGTTGGTCCCTCGATCCCCTGCACAGGTAAGCAGTAAACTTACCAGCACACACTCACTCACTATGGCTAGAGGTAGAAGAAGGGGTTGAGCTCAAGTGCGCACACACAACACAAGCACCAGCGTTGGCCAGAGCTCTGCTCTTTTGGTTTGTGGCAACTGAACTGCCTTTTCCATAGCATAGTGGTAGAGTATATACAACTCATGTACCAACTATAAGGTACACATGAGCATGGCTGAGTACAGCCCCAACTACTCCTAGTACTAGCAGTACAATTCCTACCTCAGCCCACTACCAAGACATGGCTTACGTATTAGCTACCAACTAATGTACCAGTGGTGGCCTATTGCCCTACTGCTACAGCAACTAGGACAGCCGAGAATGACCTATTGCCAAATCTGCTGTGCAGCAAACAAAGAGAGAGAGATCAGCAGCAGATTATGTCTTACAATTCTTCCCCTAATCCTGCTGCTAACCCAAAACCTTGACCTCATCCATGCCAATCATCTTCCTCAGCTCCATGAACCGCAGGCGCCCAAGTGACTTGGTGAGGATGTCAGCGAGCTGTCTGCCAGTCTCGACAAACTCAATGACGATCTGCCCTCCATCGACGCAGTCCCGGAGGAAGTGGAACTTGATGTCGATGTGCTTGCTCCGGTCATGGAGGACAGGATTCTTGGCGAGGGCAATGGCGGGCTGATTGTCCACCATCAGAGTTGGCGGGTGAGCTTCCTCGCCGGTCAGCTCGCCCAGCAGCCGGCGCAACCAGACAGCCTGGCACGCTGCCGTGGCCGCTGCAACATACTCTGCCTCACACATCGACAGCGCCACAATCTTCTGCTTCAGCGATGGAGGCTGCTCCAAGGAAGACAAGCACACCAGAGGTGCTCCGTCGCCCGTCGTGTCTACGTCGCTAAAAACAGTGAGCTCCGGCTCACCTTCCTTTGCCTTGGGGGGGGGGGGGGGGGGGGGGGGTTGCCTCACTAAAGACCGTGAGCCGCAGCCCACCCTTGCCGCCACTCTTGGGGAAGATGATCGCTTGATCGAGCGTCCCCTTGATGTAGCGCATCAACCTTTTCACCGCCGTCCAGTGATCCTCACGCTGTTCCTCCATGAACCGATTAACATACCTGACCACGAACGCGATGTCCAGCCAAGTATGTGTAAGGTAGCGCAGCCCGCCGACGATGCTCCGGTAGCGCGTAGCGTCCACCTTCGCCGCCGTGCTGTGCTTGGACAGCTTCAACTGCTCCTCCATTGGAGTTGTGCACGGCTTGCACTCTGCCATGCCGTTGCACTCCAGCAGCTTCTCCGCATAGGCGCACTGGCTAGGGAGATGCTCTCCTTCCCTTGCCTCACCTCAATGCCGAGGTAGTAGGAGTGCGCGCCGAGATCGCTCATCTTGAACTGAGCCGACATCTCGCGCTTGAATGCTTCAATGTCTTCCACTCGCGCTCCAGTGACGATCAGATCGTCCACATACACGCCGACGACGAGCTCCTCCTTCCCCGTCACCGTGTGTAGAGCGCGTGATCTGTGGCACAGCGAGTGAACCCAAGCTCACCCAAAGTGGCGTCGAGCTTGGCGTTCCATGCCCTTGGAGCTTGCTGAAGCCCGTAGAGTGCCTTGTGCAGCTTGAGCGCCTTGCGCAGCTTGAGCACCTTGTGCTCAGCGCCCTTGACGACGAAGCCCGGAGCTTGCTTGACGAAGACCGTCTCCGCGAGCTCGCCGTTGAGGAACGCAGACTTGACGTCGAGGTGGTGGACGCGCCAATCCTTCGCTGCTGCCATGGCCAGCAGCAAGCGAACGGACTCCATGCGCGCCACCGGAGCGAAGACTTCCTCGAAATCGATGCCCTCGCGTTGGACGAAGCCACGGGCGACGAGGCAAGCCTTGTACTTGACAATGGCACCGCACCCGTCCCACTTCACCTTGTAGACCCACTTCAACCCGATCGGCCTACCCACAGGTGGCTCCACCAACTCCCACGTCCCATTGTCCTCGATCGCCCTCATCTCCTCCAACATCGCCCGGTGCCAATTGGCGTCGCGTTCAGCCACCGTGAACGTCGGCGGCTCCTCTGCTCCTTCGCCGACGATGTTGTCCACCCGCCTGAACCGAACCTCCTCGCCGTCATGGAAGGCATCCACGAACTCGTCGATGTTGGTGGGTGGAGACGCGAACTCCAGTGGGGGTGTCCCCTGTCCTGCCATCGCAAGGGACTGTGGTGGAGGTGAATGCGCCGCTGCTGGTGGAGCCTGCTCTCCAGCGCCATCATCTCCTCCTTGGATCACCAGGTGCTCGACAACAAATGTGCTACTGACACCAGCAGCTTCCCGGTGCCTTCATCCTCCCAACCCCAAGCAGCCATCTCGTCGAACACTGCATCCCTAGAGACCACCACTTTGCCTCCCTTGGGATCATAGAGCCGATAGGCCTTGCTGCCCTCCTCATAGCCCAACAGCACCATGGGCGTGCTTCTATCCTCCAGCTTGCCGAGGTGGGGCTTTGTGTTCTTGACATGGCCAACGCAGCCAAATGTCCTGAGGAAGGACACATTCGACTTGCGTCCATGTCAAGCCTCGAATGGCGTCTTGCTCTTCAGGGCCTTGGTGGGCACACAGTTAGGATGAACACCGCCGTGGTCACCGGCTCACCGCCTCTCCCCAGAACTCCGCCAGCATCTTCTTAGCCTTCATCATCGACCTCGCCATGCCGACCACCGTCTAGTTGCGCCTCTCCACGCCATTTTGCTGCGGCGTGTACGACGCGGTGTGGTGGCGCACCACACCTTGATCCGCGCAGTACGCTACAAACTCTACAGAGGTGAATTCACCACCGCGATCAGTCCACAGCACGCGCAGCTTCTTGCCGCTCTCCACCTACGCGCGCGCCTTGAACTTCTTGACCGCCTTCGACGCCTCGTTCTTGCTCGTCAGGAGCTGCAGCCACATGAACCGGCTGCAGTCGTCCACGGGCAAGATGAAATACTAGCGGCCTCCATGCGTCGCTGGCGTGATCGGCCCACAGAGATCACCATGGACCAGCTCGAGGGCCTCCGCCACACGATACTTCGCCGTCTTCGAGAATGGCAACCTCCTTTGCTTCCCAGCCAAGCAACTGTCACACAGCTCGCCGGCGTGCTCGATGTGAGGCAGCGCAGTCACCATCTTCTCCAGCCGACCAAGAGCATCAAAGCCGAGATGGCCATACCAGGCATGCCACAGCCACGGCTCCTCCATGTGCCATGCAACCAGGCAGATGGGCTGCTCCACCTTCAAGTCGAGCAGGTACAGTCGGTTCCGAGATCTCTTCACCTTGGCGAGAAGGCGCTGCTCCCGGTCCCTGATCCTGAGGATGCCATCCTTGATCAGCACCTCACTGCAGCGCTCGTCCAGCTGCCCGATGTTGATGATGCTCGAACGCAGCTGGGGGATGTAATAAACATCCGTCAATGCGTGGTGCTCGCCGTTCTGGCACCGGAAGCCCTCGGATCGCCACCCTTGAACCGTCACCAAACCTCACTGTCCCGGTCACGTTGTCGTCGAGGTCGGAGAAGGCCGCCTTGGAACCCATCATGTGGTTGCTGGCGCCAGAGTCCAGATACCACCGCTGCTCCTGCTCGCCGCCCACACGTCCGAGGTGGACTTGGGCACGCGGCTCGTCGAGGTTGACAGCCTTCAGAGCCTTCCCGTGCTCCTGTACCGCCATCACCGCTCCTTCTCCTTGGCCTCAACGTCGTGCAGTGCACAGAACGTCGCCATCAAGAGAGTGGCCTCATCATCATCATCATCAGCCTGCGTCAAATGAGCCTCGGCCTTCTTCTCCTGCTTGCGATTTGGGCACTCCTTTGCCCAATGGCCTATCTTCCCGCAGTGCCGGCAGGTGTTGGGGTCGATCTTCTTCTTCTTCTCCGAAGAAGCCTTTCCGCGGCGCTTGCCGTCGCCACCGCGGCTGGAGGAGGCTTTCCCGGACTTCTTCTCCTTCATCCGGGCAGCCCACTCCTCTGTCAGCAGCAGCTTGCCACTATCCGTCATTGCTATGGCCTGCTCCATGCGCTCGTCCACCGCCCGCAGATGGTCGGTCACATCCTCAATGGTGAGGGTGGACAGGTCCAGCATCGTCTCTATGGAGAGAGAGATCTGGATGTACTTCACCGGCACGAAGTGGAGGTACTTGGAGACCACCTCTTCTACGTCGACGGTGACGTCGTGGCTCCCCAACTTGCTGATGAGCGACTACAGGCAGAGGGAGAAGTCCTCCACCGATTCACCGTCCTTGAACTTCAGGTTGGCGTACTCCTGCTTTAGCAGCTAGGCCATCGCCTTCTTTGCACGATAAGAGCCGACGCGCATTGCAGCAATGGCCTCCCACACCTCCTTAGCAGTCTTCTTCGCCCCCAATGGCTCCCTGTACTCCGTCGGCACAGCAGCGAGGATGGCCTCCATCGCTGACATGTCATCTTCTTCTACGTCGATGCCCTTGTCGATGGCGTTCAGAGCCGTCAGGCTCTGAACTTCACCTTCATGGTCACCGCCCACTCGCCATAGTTGGTGCGAGTCGGCTGTGGCCAAGTAGTGCCGCTGACCTCCCGCACCGTGCGCACAACGACCTCCTGCCGTGGCTAGGCAACCACAGCACCATCGCCGCCTCCCGCAGCTCCGCTGCTGTAGCCCGTCTCCGAGCCAGGTGCCATCGCCGGCGGTTAGTCCGGTGACGCAGCTGTATGGCTCCGATACCACTTGTTGGTCCCTCGATCCCCTGCACAGGTAAGGTAAGCAGTAAACTTACCAGCACGCACACTCACTCACTATGGCTAGAGGTAGAAGAAGGGATTGAGCTCAAGCGCGCGCGCGCACAGCACAAGCACCAACGTTGGCCAAAGCTCTGCTCTTTTGGTTTGTGGCAACTGAACTGCCTTTTTCCATTGCATAGTGGTAGAGTATATACAACTCATGTACCAACTATAAGGTACACATGAGCATGGCTGAGTACAGCCCCAACTACTCCTAGTACTAGCAGTACAATTCCTACCTCAGCCCACTATCAAGACATGGCTGATGTATTAGTTACCAACTAATGTATCAGTGGTGGCCTATTGCCCTACTGCTACAGCAACTAGGACAGCAGAGAATGACCTATTGCCAAATCTGCTGTGCAGCAAACAAAGAGAGAGAGAGATCAACAGCAGATTATGTCTTACATAAAATGCTTTGTACTCTAAGCACGAGACCTGCTTAGGGTGGAACCCAAGTAAGCAGGCATTGCAACTATACCCTTTAACCACATTCATTGTACTTTGTAGTATTCTACGAAAAATTCAAGCCTAGTATAATTATCACATCATAGTACATATAATAACCAGTTGGCCAACAAAAAACATTGATCCAATCTGTATCAATCTATCAATCGCTGTGGGAATAACAAAAGATAAATGATATTTCTCATAATACAGAAGAACACTTACAAGCTCTTGCAAGCTATGCAGTTGCTGTCTCGAGCTTGCTGCCCCCAAATGCATATCTAATTAAAATAATTGAACGTTAGTAAAATCAACTTATGCAAGGTATAAACGTACTTATAGTGTATTTTAAATTTTTATTAAAACTTGAGGATCATCATAATACTGACAAATGAAAATGTAAGAAGAATATATATCACTGCAGAGCCATGTGCATATATTAGAACTTTTGTTAGGCAAATTACTGGCAGACAACAGAAAAGAAGCTCACAAGTCACAGGTGGCACACAACGTGCATCCAGCATGGTGAATAGTGAAAATGCAGTGGAATTAAGTGGCACTGGCAGCAACATGCAGAAATGGGCATTGACATCAATGTGTGTAGTCAGACATGAGGCACAGATGAACTCACACTAGTTATGAGTCAAGGCAAAGCATGCAACAGATCAATTTAGCAAACCTACCCACCCCACAGCCCACACTGCCCCACGCCCCCACCCAACCCTCACAACCCTCCAAACTTGTGACCATAAAGGCACTAAGCAAGAGACTGCTATTGTTCTATCAGATTGGCAAAAAACATCAAGGTACCCCATCAGTTCATGACCGAGAAGACAAGGTAAAAGAGTCCATCTCATATTGACATGATCGGATGCATGGCCAATATTTCCTGACATGGAAATTATACATGTGTTTAGGTTATACCAAGACCAAATTATGAAACAAATGTGCAAACTCTCTAATAATGAATATATTATAATGTAAAATATTTACATAATGATATATACTTCAAAAGTACACTCCTAACCTTAATAATACTCTTTTAACTAAGTTAAAATATGCGGCAAGTCCTTAATGAGAGTAGTCATCCGATATAGCATATGTTACCCAGTATCCCAGAACTCAAACTTGTGAATCGATGTAAACTGTCATAATTCATAAATCTTGATCATAGTCATCAATAGTGTGTTCATACAAAACATCTACTTGTTTGTTGATGTTATTGGTGTTCAATAACATACTTTGACAAAAAAAAAGGAATGCAATGTATTATGGTCTGAACAATTTATGTGATGATGAAGATTATTCCATCGTATGGGATATCATGATATTATTTTTCATCAAACAATTATAAACTAAACTTCAATTAACTTTGTAAAACATGCTGGGTGTAAATGCATGTATCTTATTGCAATGCATAGTATAAAAACAAGCAATCGATCTTCTTTAAGAAATATGTTAGGTACAAATAAAAATGAGGGATGTATGTGCCAATATTCCTAGGTTCCAGAGTAATATGCTACATCCTTTATATTCCATGTACTTAAGATATTTTGATTGGAAACAAAAAAATCCTACTTAGAGAAAAATATACTGCAAGTGAAACAAGTATATTATTGCTTGAAAGAGTTTCTTCAGCCCATATTGCAACCTTCAGAATGTGCTGATAAAATTTGCCATTATAGTCTCACATTTCCCTACCCGGAGTCCCAAACACAAATTCTACAATCTTTGTGGGTAAGGGAACAGAAACACAAAACTGCTGCGCAATTATCCGACTATCCATTGGCACCAGTAAAACCTTCCAACAGCTTTTTGAGGATCCAAATATGTAGCATAAGCGCAGCAAGAGACCTCATGATTCTAACAAACACCTACACCCTAAAATTTTAGGGAAAAGGGAAGAAATGAGGAGAGAATCTATATGCAGAGCCACAGCCGACCAAATGATGCAAGTTTCCTCGCGACAAAATCGATGAATCATATACACTCAGAGCAACATTTTGACTTCCCCAAGTCCCCTCCTACGAGTTCCCAAGTCCCCGCCTATATGAACACCAAAATCGCAGAACTACATCCTGTTTTACCCGACCCATTGCATCAGATGAGATCAAGCAAACTGCAATGCATCCGTGGATCCAGTTCCAGGCTCCACACACTACGGATCCAGTTCCAGGCTCCGCACAATACAAGCACCACAAAAACCAAAACCACAGCGGGCACGAGGAGGACAGGCCGGTGTCACCAAGACACCAACCACACAAGATCACTCGAACTGTAAGCGAAATTCATTCAACCTATCGTAATATCGTAAGCAGGAGCGGAGTCAGTTGAGCTTACCTGGATGGATCAGCCCCTCGCTTCGTCGCGAGGGCACTCCCCTAAACCCTAGATCAGGTGAGCTCGGCAGTCGACAGGTGGTCCGGGTGGCGGAGGGGGAGGGCGGGAGGCCTGCAGCCAGAGAGGATCCAGCATAATTTGCGAGGATTAAATAAGCAAGCGGTCGGGCGCACCGGCGCAGCCGCTGCGGCGTCCGCCGTTTACCGATTCGACTCTGAGGCGCTCCTGATTCAGAACGCCAACTGCTGGGATTTTTTTTAACAAACAAAAAAGGGACCGCCGACTTCTGGTTTCTTCAACAGTTTCTCAAAGGGCTAATTAGCTAAAAGAAACCAACTAACAGCTACTCCCTCCATCCCAAATTATAAGGCATTCCAAGAATCTTGGAGAGTCAAAGCATCTCAAGTTTGACCAACATTATATAGATAATTATAAAGATTCATGACATCTAATAGGTACATTACGAAAATATAATTGATTAAGAATCTAATGATACTTAGTTAGAATCATAAATGTTATTATCTTATCATATAAACTTGGTCAAACTTGAGATGCTTTGACTCTCCAAGATTCTTGAATGCCTTATAATTTGGGATGGAGGGAGTAATTACTTCCTCTATTTTAAATTATATAAGACGTTTTAGCTTTTTAAATTTTATGATTTTTGTTATACACCTGGATATAGACTACGACTAGAATACTAGATGCACGCATATCTAAAAAAGTCAAAACGTTTTATAATTTAGAATGGATGAAGTATTAGTTAAAACTAATAGCTAATTGTTAGTTAGGTAGTAGGTTTGTTATCTGAGCATCTAAACATGTTCTTAGGAGAGTTTCATTTACATTCAATAAACTGCCAATGAAACTGAGTTGATGAAACTCTCTTAGCACGATTACCAACTCTCTATGAGTCATAAATTAAATGTCTATGAAACCGTAGAATAAAAAATTTCCATTGAGAGTGGATATTTCATCCATGTTTCATTTCGTTCTATATGACATGACAGTTTCGGAAATAACACCATGAAACTTCTCACTAAAACTAGCCTTAGCTAATTTTTAGTAGCAAAGAGCATCTCCAACGGGACTATCAACGAGTTTATTGGAATTCTGCCATTCTCATATTTTAGTGGTTTACCATCCTGCAAAAGGGACTCGCTATATTGCCATTATAAAACGAGGTCATCACACTAGAATGCCTTTTCGTAATTTTCTTATCTATTTAATGTCCTTGAAGTGAATTTTATGAAAGAAAATAAGGCGGATTATGGGAGTGTGTGACTTGAATTATTGATTTGGCCATGCACATAGAGAATTGGATTACTCATGAAAACACTCTTTCTATTCCACAAATGTCCCTGCCTCTTTATTAGCTGATGGACAAAAAACACTTGGAGACTCTCTTTCTTTTCCGTCGCGGTGAGAGCACATAACGTGCTCCCATGGCGCCATCAGGGCCGCCTTCCACACGCCAACACCCCCTATCGCCGCTGCCTTTCCCACATGCCATTGTCGCCCTTATTATCTTCTTAGTCTTCCTCGGTGGCACGCATTGCTGCTGCTAGGGTGGGATTTTGGGGCTGACGTTGGAAGTGGGAGGCTGACGACACATGGAATTTGGGGGCGACGAGGGTGGTAGGCACAGCAGTGTGACAACAACGATGGTGGCGACAAGAGCTATGATGAGGAAGAAGTGCGCTCACCACTCGCGCTCGATTCGTTTATGCAGACGAAACGATTTTTCATTGGAATTTTAGGCTAAAGGGGCAGGGGCATTTATGGAATAGAAAGACTATTCCATGGACAACATTAAACTTATAAAAATTTGAGAAAATGCATTCTAGCGTGATAGCCGCGTTTTATAATAGCAATCGAGGAAATCTCATTTGTAGGATGGCAAACCAGCGAACCAGAATGGTAGAATTCCAATAAAGTCCTACCCAATAGGCCCCATACAATTTTTGAGTAGTGGAGCCAAAATAACAGCTCTAGCATACTACCTACTAGGTCACCAAAATTTGTTGGCACCCTAAATCTTCCATTCCATTACCCATTCCTATTCGCCAACAAGTGCCTGCCCATTTTCCAGATCGGTGGTTTTCCACCCGCATGCCTGACTCCCACACATCACCGCTAAAAGCCCTAAGTTTGGTTTTGTTAATTGAGTAACAACTAGTGGACTAATGCTTTCAATTGAGTTGCGATTGAGCTAGGGTCCTTATCAAGATGGTGAGCAAGGTTAAGTGACGGTTGAGAAGTGATCAAGCCACATGGGGCAAGCTCAGTTGGAAAGAAGAAAGAGATGGAAACAAGCCCGAAGGCAAAGGTATATGCTAGGGGTTGCCGGCTGAAACGCGATAGAGTGTGTGGTCGGATTCAGGATAGATAGTCGCACTACTAAGAGGGGAACTCTAATGAAAAGTAGTTATCTAAGTGTCAATAGGTGTGAACTAACTTTGCAAATGCATTGGACCTAGTGATGCCATGAGATGCAAGTGAAAAATGTTTTTGAAAAGCTAACTCAATGCCTAAGGTAAAGATGTTTATGTTTGAACATATTGAAGTTAGCAAATTTATGACACTTGCGAAAAATAGACTTGGTGCTAAAAATCAGCACCACCAGAAAGGTCTGGTGTCCCCTTGGGGTGAGCACCAGAACCAGAAGAAGTGGTGTGGTGTAGGCTGCTAACAATGGCTAGGGTTTGCCATTGAATTTATCTGGTGGTACACTATAACAGAGCACTGGAATGTGCGCTAGAACTATTCAACGAACGAGAGTTTTAAACTGTGCACCAGTGTTTTCCGTTAACCCCCTGGAGTTCTCTGGAGCATGACTTGAGATGTTCTGTCTGGTTCCCCTCACCGAAGAGGCATCGGAGTAAGGCTGGTTTGACTATTAGATGTTAACGGCTAGTTTTGACTCTGGCTGGGCTTAGGGTGGTCACCAGAAACGTCCTTGGTTGAACCACTCGAGGCATCGAAGAAAGCGCTATGATGGGGACGAGGTTTCCGATCCTCTGTCATGTGAGGATAACTATCGCTTTGGTTGGAGCGACATGATGTGGCTTCAGACCAAAAGACTTGAATCCTCCAACCTTTGCACTATGTCTCCTGTCACAATCCGATTGACCTCACTAAGAAGGCAAATCCCTACCAGCGAAACGAAGAACACAAACAAAAACTCAAAAGAACACAACTTAATTGAAGTGAAAACTACAGATGTACTATCAAGCACTCGAAGTTGGGGTTTCACAACCAAGGACGATGATTGTTCAAAGACATATTGATCTAAAATAAAACCTAAACCCCTAACTTGGGTGGTGATGATTCATTATAATGTCTTTGGGGAGTGCACACCCCTTGAATGCGTGCTCTAATGTGCTCAAAGACAATACACGACCTAACAGACCAAAAGATGGTGGTGCAGTACCTGGACGCTGACTTGTTTCGATGATCCCCATTGACTCTGGTGGAATTTTGATGTCAAACCAACGTCATTGAAAAAAACTTATGAAATTATCTTTCCATGCATAGGTGGATCGTCAAAATAGAGTTCGTACACATCTTAAGCGTCTGTTTTACTACAGGCTGCTTCTGAGGGCTAAAACAAACTTGAACTCGAGTTGAACTAAGACTACCCGCACCGGTACCGGTATATGATCCTGGAGCTGGAGGAGAACTTTACAGGAAAAACAAGCTGCAGCGGTATACTATAAATCATCCGGAACGGGCGGTCCTCCGGTAAATCTAGCGGCTTCCAGGAGATACGGTACCGGGCGTGGGGGCCATGAGGAGACGTTGCGGCGCGCGGAGAGGGAAACCGGGGGAGAGAGAGGAGAGAGAGGAGAGAGGTGGCAGCGGTGGGCCCCACCTTTTCACTTGAAAAAAATGCTATAACTCACAAACCAATTAACCAAATTAAATTCCGATTGCACCATTAAATTCGTAACAATAAATTCTTCATAACAAGATATCACATGGATATACTTAAATAAAATTTATAGATGATAACAAGTGGGGCCGCTGTCGGTAGTTGGTATAAAGTATGAGATATAGAGGATGATGGGTGCAGAAGAAACGTGTATAAAGGAGAAAATCTTGATGATCAGGCCTTTTAGAGGATAAATTTAAAGTACTACGAGTGCGGATAGCCTAAGCCTCCTGTTTAACTTGAACGTCCTTGCTGGTCTTCTTTGCTTCCACACACCTCTCTCTCCACCCCTTCCAAAGAGAGATCTAAAATGACAGCATTAATTTCCAAAAGCACTCCACTAGATCTCGCGCACGAGGAAACAGAATGCCAAAGCAAATAAGCACCCCCAGATATGTGGGCCTAAGAGCATCTCCAACGGTTTTGCATTTTATGTTTTGCAAAACATAGAGTTTGCCAACTCTCAAATAAATATGGCAAAGATAAAAAGAGTCAATCTCCAATGGTTCCCCATTATTCACTTGGCAAAAACAAAAATTGTGGACCCAACAGATGATTTCTTTGATCGATCGTTCCTGGCGTTCGTTGCTGATCGTTCGTGGCCTCTTTCCTGGCGTACAGTATCGTTCCTGGCGTCATTCCTTCTGTTGCTGATCGTTCCTGGCGTCGTTCCTTCTGTTGCTGATCGTTACTGGCGTGCGCTAGCAGTCGCTCTTCAAAACCCCGGCCATCTACACAACACAGAAAGAAGATGGGGAGTCGATCCATTACCTGAAACCCTAGCAGACGCCGACTCGCACGTTTGAAGATGGAGGCTCGATCACGCGCGGCAACTGGATGGTTGAATCTGCAACATGCCGATCAAAGGAAGTATTGCCGCGGGATGAAGAATCTACGAGCGAGCGATGAAGAATCTACGAGCGATGAAAGGCTTTAAAATCCAGAAGAATCTACTAGATGTGCCGATCAAAGGCTTTAAAATCCAGCATCACGAGCGATGAAGAATCTACGATGGCGGGGGAAGTATTGCCGCCGCAGGAGGAGTCGCACCAAAAAACACCGATGCCAACCCTCCAGTGGGCTCGCATATATGGCAGCCCTGACCCTCTTTTTGCCAAGTTGCCAAAATTGCAAACCCCAATTGCCAAACGGTTGGAGACTACTTTTTGTGTTTTTTGCCAAAAAAACAGATTGCCAAACTCAAATGCACAACCGTTGGACATGCTCTAATTCGTTTTTTATATGCCTTTCTTTTCGGTATTCATAATAGCTATAAAATCAAAAGTATACTCTTTATTGCATTGGAGACATAGAAAAAGTTAGCCAAGTTCGACAGGCCTATGCAATTCGAATAAATATCTTTCATCATAAAACTCTTTGACTTAACTTTACCCTGTCCTTGGATTTAATTATGTCTTTTTTCTTAGAAGATGACTTTGATTTCCTAATTGATGCCATGATATCATAAATCTTTGCGTCCAAGTTCGTCTCACCAAATCAAGTGAGCCAGTTGGGCACCATCTGTTTCAGTGCTCCTCATCACTATGTTCAGGGAAAATCAAGTCATTAAAAACTATTTGTGGTTGCTAGTCAAATAAAGGCGGATAATAACAAGGAAATAAAGCAAAGCTCAGCTTGGATTAAGGCGTTAGTTACAAAGCGAGTACATACTTTACACGGTTTTGAGCCGGCACATAATGTGGTGTACGTTGCACATGCGCACTTGCGCGGTTAGATATTATAATATACTATTACTGTAACTTTTAGGTTGTAGCCTTGTACTCAAGTTGCTTATTACTTCCTCCGTATACAGAAGAATGTAATTATGGGTCTGTGTCGGTCAAACTAGTTCAAGTTTGGTCAAGATATGGAATAGTATGAGTATTTATGTTTCCAAATAAATTTATTAAAAAAATATATTGTATAACTAATCTAATGATTTTTATTTTGTATCATGAATGTTAGTATATTTTTTATATAGCTTTGGTCAAAGTTCAAACTGTTTAACTCATCGAAAAGTAAGTATTGTATTTTTTTTAGTTCTTGTATAAAAAAATATGCTTACGACTTTGAACCCAAAAACACTGCACCCAAACGGGCATCATCGCATATGCGTTGTTTGATCCTCGATCGATGACACTAGTTGCGCTTAATTTAAGTAAAACCGCCCGACAGCAGCTCGAATTCGTCGAGATGCACGTAACCTGCTCCGAATAAACAGAGTTCACCGAGGTTTTCGCTACGTCGGCCGGCGCTAGCTGTCTTTTCCTGTCTGAGAGAGGTGTTGGGGGAAAAGTCTGGGCACAGATGCATCTCGAGAGAAGTTCAGAGATTTTTTTTTTCTGCGACAGTTTGGTTGCCTCGTTTCTTCAGAGCTTTAATATCTTTCTGTGTTTTTGCCGCTGCCGCCGCCGCCGCCGCCGCCGAATATTGAAGTTGAAGCTAAACCAGGAGTGAATCTACAGTACCTCGTCGGGTCAGCCGACCCTGATGACTTCCGAGGAAACGCTGGTACCCTTTGTTTCAATACCAGCTATGACCCCAGTAAAATTAGGACTTTGACCCCGGTGCAGTCCAGCTGAACTCATGGTAGAAGCCTACAAGGCCAGGAGCCCGACGTTGACTCAAAAAAGCTACCAATGCTGCTAAACGATGCAAGTTGATATATGAAATTTCAGTATGATTAGAGTATCGCGCACTGGGAATCTTTTGTTGCTTTAAAAATGGCAGCATAGCTTGACCAGTGAAGAATTGATGGTGCAAGTCGGCAGCTCTTCCATACAGCCGCTGCAGTTGTTTGGCCGATAGTTTTTACGGCGGATATGCTGGCTGATGTTGTTTTGTTGTAAGAGAAAAATAATATATCATAGATGATAAGCCAGGCTAATAAGTTAAAACCGGAAAGGGTTTGGACTTGTTGAGACATGAGTGCTCCAATAAACAGGTCCTCTGTAAATCAATTCGAAGCACTAAAGTAAATTGAGCTTATTCTTGCATTGACCCTTCCATACAGCCACTGCAGTTGTTCGGCCGATGGTTTTTACGGTTGATAAGATGGTTGATACTGTTTTGTTGTGAGAGAAAAACAATGTACCATAACTGATAAGACAGGCTAATAAGTTAAAGCCGTAAAGGGTTTGGACTTGTTGAGATATAAGTGCTCCAATAAACGGGTCCTCTGTACATCAATTCGAAGCACTAAAGTAAATTGAGTTTGTTCTTGCATTGACCCCATAATTATAGCCACCTATCCTCGTCGCGGACACAATCTTTACTTTCAAAAAAAAGAAGTCACTGACACAATCTACTTTTATGTTTTTTTTCCTTTTTCAGTTTTTCTGGATCCCTCATGTTTGGGCTTTGGTGCAAGATCTTGTTTTTCTCCTTACTTAAATATAACTAGCAGGACCCCGCCCGTTGCCGCAGGAGGAAAAGAGCAAGCTGAAAAAGCCATGGCATAATTGCAAATGGGGACACTAATCTGGCTGAAATAACATCAGTGATGTCCGAACAAACTTTATAAAGCAAGAGTGTTCGTTACACAGTGCAATGGAGCCTATAAGTCGTCAACGAAATAGTTATTTCTGAAACCTGAGATCATTGGAAGGAGAGTGTCCTGGAAGCACACACCTAGACAGTGAGTGACAGAGTTGGCTATGAAATTAAACATCGTAACCTGGACCACAAATATTTTTTGGCTATCTCTTATTAATAATTTCATTTGGCAAAAGCTAGCACGGGTAATTAAGTTTTAGATCTATACAATTAGAAGAGATATAATAATCTGGAATTGACAAAAGACATTAAGGTATCAGATTCACAAGGAATCTCATTATATTAACCTTAACCTTGACCTTTGTATAAATCTGGATGGCGAGGATGTTTGCCAGGTGAAGTAAGACCATGTAGGTTCTGTATCTGCATAAGAAAATGAAGATAAGAATTTAGTATCGCTGTATATAGCTAATTCCTATAAATTACAGAAGGCATATTAGGGTTTTTGTTATTGCATTGGTAGTTATATGATTGCATGTACCAAGTGAAGACTGTTTCAATAAAGCCGGAAAACAACTATCCTAGGCTAGAAATATTACTTATCGTATCAGATATTCAAGGGCAATCTAAAAGCAGACATCGTATTCTGTGTTATTCAAAGTAGAGTTAACCTAGAACCACATAATTTTAGGCTAGCCGTATTTCATATTTTTGTTGCACAGAAAGGAATCAAGGTTGAGTAAACCTAGATTTGCAATTAGCAGTGATGACTTAAAATCGATAGCGTGCTCTAAGGCTGACGAATGCATTCTATGTTCTGCATCTAAATGCTGGAAAATTACTGAGGATTCGAAACAATATATGGTGCATATTCTATCAGTCAATTTTCTAAAATTACTGGAAAAATATTGTACCTTCTACAGGAGGCGGTCAAATTTTTGAAATGCGCTCGTGCCGCTGCCTTCTTTTCTGCAAAAAGAACGGCAATAAGCAATAAGTGTTAGATACTTAGAAACAATCCTTATACGCAGATAAATGTTTTATTACAGTCAAGCGAAGCAAACCCAAAGGCAGTGATTGGTCTTTGCTTGGCAACCATTCAGCATAGTGATTCAGCAAAACAAAATGCAAGTTCATTTTCTTGTCTTGGATCATTTACTAAGACCATTTATCAGAATCTTGTGCATAGCACAAACCCTGGTATGACCTACGTGCCGCGTCGTATATGAAGGTGATATAAGTCAGTTTTTTTCAGCAAGCCATCGTAATTAGGCCATAACTAATAGAGCTTGCTCTATGGAATCATTTGGATGGACCTAACTGGTGTACTAATTAACGGAAACATAACACAAACATCCAAAAGGACCTGAGATAGAGGTCAAGGAAGAAGCAAATAAATATGTGGATGTGTTAATGACCTAGTAACATCGAACTTGTTCATTTGATAACAAAAAATGGTGTGAGGTGCAAAGGATCCATGGACTTGCACAATCGAAGCTTAATGTGAAGGGACCTGCCTGGGAAGCAAGCTACAAGCAAACCTGAGGGAAACCAGCATAAACCTAAATGACACTAGTATTTGTATTTTTGGACAAACAAATAAAAAAATGTAGATTCAGTAAAAATGATAAACCAAAATTTTAATGTGGCCTTAAACTAAAATCCTAAAGTAAAAACACAAAGTATGGTTAACCTGAACTAAGTGTTAACTTTATAAGTTCTAAAATTCTCTATAGGAAAATCACATATACTGATCTGAGATGGAGCGTTTATGGTAGAATCATATATCTAAATATACTGCTCTAAGATAGGCATTCAACCATAAATATACCAAGGGAAGGTCTAGAAAAATACGTGTTAATCTGTGGCAGCAACCTCTACTGTAACTTCACAATTTTGTGGTTCCGATAGCACAGTGACCAAATGTCATGCAATCCTGCACTAGCTATATGTAGGCTGACCCATATGAAGTTGCAACAATGAATATCATTTGAGTAAAAGGAGAGAAGCGCTGGAAAATAAATACTGGAAAAGCAAGTATAGGTGCCTTGTATTACCTGGTACATTCTAAAAGCAATTCACAGAAACAGCTCCATCCACTACTCCCTGATATTTTGAAAACAAATAAACGAAGGTTAATCTCAAGATCCGTCAGATAAGGCATAGTGGATGGAGGAAAGCCTTAAGATTTTTTTATTGGAAAAAGGAGGAAACATGAACTGCACAGAGAGCCCAAAATCTATACAAAAAGCTTGGAAGGGACGAACTAACAGGGCCAAAAAAAACATACACTGGCTTGATCAACTACTACTGCTGGCCACTGATTGATGACCACTTAGCACTTTGTTGTTCCAGCCCGAATGATTCCATATGGATACCTGCATCGAGCATCGGAACTGAGATGGAACGGCAAGTGAATAAAAAACCAACAGAGAAGGTAGACAAAAATGCCAACAACCTCAAATATCAAGCAAAGAGGACTCGTGGCTGCAGTTGAACGAAAATTTCGGTCGATTGAAACTATACAAAGCAACAGCCATAAACTGAACTGGAATTAAATACGAAGAGAACGACCAATAGGCTGCCTAAGTGCCTAGCAAACCATTTTGTGAGCTAAAGTATATAATTCCTACACATTACAATTACCAGCTGCACAGGCGCAACTACAAAATCAAAACAGAACCAGTAAAGCACAGGAGATAAACATGTGCACGTTCATGTTAGCTTAGTTTTTTTGGTTATAGAGTATGATCCATATCTTTGTATAGTGACGGAACTAATAGGACCCATATAAAATTGTACGTGACCAAGCAATTTCAACGTAGATCACAATTAGATTTGAGAGGCCTAAGAAAAAAGTGAAAAAACAGAGAACCTGTACTTTTTCTATTATTATGACCTTTCGCACGCAAGTGCTCCTGATCAGCTGCTAACCGCCAACAGGGGAGAAGCTTCACCAACGCCCAGACCTGCAGCGGCAGAAGAAAAAAAACACGATGCACCGATTACACCGAGCCATCATCAAAGCTCCTGCTTCGTCTCCGTCACTGTTAGGGAGGTGCACGATGATCAAAAACTGGCACACCTACTATTGCACACAGGTTTGGTAGCCAGAAGAACGAACCCGGCGTGGCAGCAGCGGATCCGGCCGTGGAGTTATGGGCCAGCCTCCAACGCGCAGGTAAGACAACAACATAATCCACCTAATCACTGTGGTGGCAGAGAAAAGCACGAAAGAGAAAGGCTAGGGCAGAGGCACCTGTGGCATGGCAGGGGCAGCGGCAGCACGACGAGAGGAGAGGAGCGTCTGCACCGGCGAACTTCCGCTCTTGACGAGGGGCCTATGCGCTGCATCCGGGCCCCGTCGAGGTGGGGTCGCCGGTGCTAGGGCTGGCTTCCCGCGTGGATGCGTCACCCGTGCTTGGGCGGCGAAGTCGCCAGGGCGGCCGCGCCGCGCCGCATCTGGCCCCATAGGCACCGGGGCGAGGAAGAGGAGACGACGCGATTCGCCCACGCAGGCAGGCGGCCGCATCCACGCGTGCTACCAGGGGAAAGGAAGCTTCACCGGCTAGGGAGAGGAAGACGGAGGTGACGAAGCAGGGCGCGCAGGCGGAGGCAGCGCGGCGGTGATCGAGGAGAGGAAGAGAGAGGCGACTACGCGGGGGTGGAGGGAGCGATGTGGGTGGAGGGATAAGGACAGGAGGAACGGCTGCGATGGGTCCAATAGCCAGGAACGGCTGAGATGGGAACACTTTAGGTGGAACAGTGAATGAATAGTGGCGGAAAAAAGTAAAGATTTCATATGATGATTGACAACTTTGTTGTTGGTTGGAGGTGGAATTTTTTTTATAGAGCATCAAATCAACAAATTAAGATTTAATGATTAAATTGTTTGCTTTAAACTAAGATCCCCTGGACTATCAAAATTATTCCATATATCATGTGAACTTGAACTTTAAGTTTCAAGTTACAGTACCTCGTCGGGGTCAGCCGACCCCGATGACTTCCGAGGAAACGCTTGTACCCTTTGTTTCAATATCAGCTATGACCCCAGTAAAATTAGGACTTTGACCCCGGTGCAGTCCAGCTGAACTCATGGTAGAAGCCTACAAGGCCAGGAGTCCACTACGTGGAGGACAGGACGTTGACTCAAAAAAGCTACCAATGCAGCAGCCACACTGCCACAGCCCAAAAGTCCAGAAGCATGTCAATTTGAGGTAGAAAATGTATGTCAATTTGATCCCTAAATTTGCAATTTTTATTAAATCTATCCGACGTTTCGTACTTCTGTCCGTTCACAAACCTGGACACCTAGCTGCATGCCCAATTGCCCCTATTGAGGTCTTATATATATTTTTTTCCAGTTGTTTGTTATATTCAAATTCAGAGAAGCAAACAAGTCATAGTGGTTCAGTTCATAGAAAGAGCTTATCTTCTCCATTTCATTGGTTGTATCAAGCAAGATGTTAGGTAAGGAAATTAGTGATTTCTAGTCATATAGGTGCGGTTTCTTGCAAAAATTTTCTTTAGTGTTTCACTGTGTTGGCTAATTTCATAGACAATCAAAGCACATTGAAACGATTCTTGAAAAGGAAATTACCACCAACTAGTGATAATGAGAATCTGGATGAAGGACCAAAAAGAGATGACGAGAATCCCGATGCGGGCGGCCAGGCACCTCAAGAAGAGATGGAAGTACAACAAAAACCAATCATACTACTATTTGTACTCGGTGAGTTTAACGATGGGAGGTAAATTTTGACGAGCTTCCATATGCTTCAGCGGATAGGAGGAAATTTCATATTAGGTAAGATAATTTATGTGATATTTTATTATCGTTATTAATATTTATGTCTATGAATCTGTTCGCTTCACTGAAAAGTCATGGCTGAAAGTACTGCTCGCTGATTTGTTGTGATAGAAAAATACTGTTCCAGCTGAAAAGTACGGATTATAAGATAAGCGAACAAGGCCATATGTTATCCGTGCTATTAGACTACTATAAGTTTTCGTTCGAGAAAAGACAACTATAAGTTTAGGTCATGAGTAAGTCCGACCCCAGCGACAATTTATCCTAGATTCGCCACTGAGTTCACAAAAAAAAATTACATAACAATCAAATCCATAAATGGGGCCTAAATGGTTGAAAAAGTCACACATAACAAAGTTGGGCTTTGAGGGATTGGTTCATCAAAGGGGAAATAACTGGTGGCTTGTAGCGTCATTGGTAACATTATTATATATATTGAAAACCACAAGTTTTAAAGCTATAGTAGCCAATTTGATGTTGTGTGCTTGTGCCTGACCCATCATCTTTTTTTTTTTGAGAGATTCCTGAACCCATCATCTAAGGACAAGTTTTAGTGAAGCATACTCTCCAATCACACATATGAACAGTGTTTGTCTAAACACTAAACAATCGACCGCCCATTAGCCAATTATCAGGTAAAATGGCCATTTAGTCAGGTTAAACGGCAGTTCAAATAGGCTAAACAATTATTTAAACAGAGACGGTTGATCCGTAAACTATGAACTGCCATTACATAAACAGGTTTGAGACAAAATAATTTCAACTACCAATCTCTATTAGTAGTTTAGATAGTTTGAAGAATACCACTGTTTACCTTTTACTGAACATAGTAATACATGCCTTAGGTAATTCTGGTAATCACTAAATCGCAAAGATTAAAAATAAATCTCACCCACTGCTTTCTGCTCTATAGAGCACAAAACTAAAACAGTATTGGCTATGGAAACCTCAGCAACATAAGTATTTCATTATTTTTTTCGGCAATGGGGAAAAACTCAACCGTACATGAGCAGCTAGCTAAGCTTGAAGTAACAATCTGATACATTGTACTCCCTCCATTTTAATTTATAGGTCGGTTTGGCTTTTCTAGATACACAACTTTTATTATGTATCTAGACATGTCTTATATCTAGGTGCATAGAAAAAGCTATGTATCTAGAAAAGCCAAAACGACCTATAATTTAGAACAGAGGGAGTAGATAATATTCTTGCATCATTCCTTAAGTTTGATCTCACGGTAAATATACGATACATGGCTATGGAAGGTTTCTATACGAATGTACTTCATCTTATTCCTATAGGTTTGGCAAAGGGAGGCAGCAAGCTTGAGGAAGCAACTGCATAACTTGCGGTAAAATCATCGGCGCACCATGGTCCAACCTGCAGCAAATAAATCATGCTGGTCATTAATAAACACACTCTCTTGGATATACCTTAAGAACATCATCAATTCTAGACATATTTCTCAGGCATACAAGGTTTCGACTAACCCATGGGAGTTAGTGAGCATATATGTTACTTAGGAAGAACCATGCATACACTAGATCCTTAATGTTACCTACAGTTCACTTCAATATAAACTTTAGAGCATGGATGCTACAACTTGTCGGTACCAACGGTATAGGGGTACCCACATCCAACGATAAAAAACAAAACGACTAAACCACAGCCAAGCGCAGCCGCACACCAGGTCCGCCTCGTACGAGGCCAGCTCGACGGAGCGCCTCGACCGCGCTCCGGCTCCGACTCGTACGAGGCACCCTCGACGGGGGCGCCTCGACCGCGCCCCGTCCCGCACAACAAGGCACCTCGACTACACTCCGACTCGCACGAGGCTCGTTCGCCCACCGAAAAAACTCCGGCTCGCATGACCCCGGGTCAGAGTGCTCGATCCCTTCTCTTTACCTACCCCAGGACAAAAGCCATAGTATTTAATGCGATTACCTACCACCACCTACTGGCATGGCTGCAACCAGGATCGACGTGGGAACAATGTCGGTGTCAGCCCTCACTGTTTTACCGCCCATCCCGTGATGGGAGGTGAAACCTGTCAATGTGCACACCTTACCGTGCACTATCCATCGCCAGTTACCCTCGAGGAAGGATACGACAAAGCCCGTATTCCGCAATCTCGGAATTCGGCCTTATCCCCCCGGCCTCGACCCGGCCTCGACGCCCAGCACAATTCCACAGGGAAAGAAGGACGGTATGGCATGGCGCTCCGGGTCATTTCATCGACTCATCCTCTACGTCACCATGGTGTCCGGGGATGGCCGGCCACTCCAGGGCACGTCGCTACAGTCACCTCAACAGGGTTCGACAAAACATCACCTCAAGGCTCCCGGCGTCCTGGCCTCCTCTCGCCCTATAAAAAGGGGGTTCGACAAAACATCACCTCAAGGCTCCCGGCGTCCTGGCCTCCTCTCGCCCTATAAAAAGGGCAGGCCGGGGGACTACAAGGGACAGAAGACAACGAACAGCAGGCAAGACACAAGATAGAGATCAACATCTCAAGCAATCATTCTTGTACTCTTTTTCCTCTCTTTGAGACTTGGGCTCGCCACCCTCTCTCGCAAGCTTGTAACCCCTACGCAAGCACCTCGGTGCAAGGAAATACAAAACTCTCTCCCCCCCGCTGGACGTAGGGCCTTCTTTTGCCCGAACCAGGATAAACCCTCGTGTGTTCTCCTTGTATCACCATCCAGGATAGGGACACACAACACTTACTTGTTGGTTTAGGACCCCCTCGGGACCGAACACCGACACAACTATTCTGATAATCTGCTTAAATTGTTTACCAATAGCATCATATATTAGAGGCTCCACATCATCACAAGCTCAATGTCACTGATTTTCTTTAGTGTATATCATATCATATAGGTTCACTCCTTTATGCATCATGTACATGAGGTTTATGTACTCATGGTCAGCAAGAGCCCCAATACATGTGGAGATCTTACAAATTGCCATCACATTATTATTATGAGAACCAAATCTATGGCTACCTTTTGACAATACATTGTTTGAGTATTGCATAGTTTGTTTAGTTAAGACTTAGTAATGTACTCCAGTAACTCATCAGAGATATCATAGAGAGCAAATGCTGATGGTCAGGAAATTTGAAACTTAAGTGACAAAAAAGGCTTCAGAAAAGAGCATTGCAATAATGAACAAATAGTAAAATTGATGTTTTACTTTTACTTAAAACCCTGCAAATGACAGTTTAGTTTCTCTGTGAGACATTCCCTAGCTGATAATCCAAATAAGTTTTAAGGTGAATAGGCCAAAGAAGAGATGATAAACTATGTGTCTAATACTCCGGAAGTTCTGATAATTATTGGCAACATTTTATTTTTTTCATAGATTGTCAAGAATTCTTACAAGTTTATCGCAAGTTATGCAGTTGCCGCCTCTAGCTTGCTGTCCCCAAATGCAAAACCTACAAAAATAACACATAAATATTAGTTCAATGAAGTATCAACAATTGCTCATAAGAAATAATTACTGCTTGCTACGTTATCACTGGCGAAGTGTTCATCTTTTAGCGGCACCTTATATAAAATTTATGTAGGTATCTTCAATAGATAACAGATTGCATGCATCTGGAAGCAAGAAGGTGAAAGATATACAGATATTCATCAAGCTAGAATAACAGATCAAGCACACTGCAAGCAGGACAGAACAAGATCGATATATATTGACTCTTGTATTTTATGTTCCACAAGGATTAAAACATTGAAATCAAACAGAAAAGAAAAACTGATAAAAAACTAAGAGCTTTTATCCATAGTCCCTTGCTATGACATGGGATCTATGAGGTCATCAACACAACTACACATGCTTCAACAAACAAAGCTGAAAGATTCATAGGTGAAGGTGACAAGATCATAGCACAAACTATATATGCTCACGCATAACAAAATGAGAAAAAAAGGTTCAAGAAGAAACTTATGTTAAACAAGTTTAGTTAGTTACCTGGATATCTAGATCAGATCTTTAATTCCATGCCATAGCACTGAGTTCACTTTGTCACAGCATAGCTCGACCCATTATAACTTCTAACCCTAGAAGAAGGCAGAGTAGGAAAACAGAGTTGTGTTGGTGCACAAAGGGGTCAGGGGTGGGAGGCCAAGTCTACTTTTATAGCCAAAAGGGGCAGAGACAAGGCCATAAGAAGAGTTAGCGCGTCAGTATGTGTGGGGAGTGCGGGGTAGGAGAGGGGGGCAAACAAGTCAGAAAAATAATTAGGCCGTGATTGTAAATTGGGTTAGTGGCAATCTGGCAACCAATGTCACTTCACATTTACAGACAAGAAAGATTCCAACTTGTATGGAGCGACTTAACATTGATTGGACGCCTCCCTGTTATGTTAGTAAAATGAGTATATTATTTCAATTCCCACTAGCCTTGGTTGCCAAAAAAAAACTGAGATTGCCTTTCAAAATCATCACAATCAAGAACTGACAGTCAGGTGGACACCTCTCAATGTCATCTACCATGACAGCATATAATAAAAAAAAAAATCCAGTGCCACTGAATACCTTCTCAGTTTTGGGATGGACTCCCGATTGCTGTGTATGGTATAATGCAGTTATCTCAAGACGTCTAGCTGCCACTCATGGTCAATTGGTAATAACAGTTTGAACATGGTTAACAGTCAGCAGATGCTTGGTGCTCTATCCTTACTGCCGCAATGTAAACCTGAACTAATCTTATCTTTGAACCGTGTACTACTATGTATTTCAAACATCTGGCCTAGAGAGCCATTGAAATCAATATAATCTCAGGTGGGGATCCTCTCTCCCCCCCCCCCCCCCCCCCCCCGTCGACTTGTAAAAAAAACATGGTTAACAGACAATAGCAATTTCATCTATGTCAGACAGGCAGCTTTGGCGAAGCTGCGTGCAAGGGGCACCAGGCCACGGATGTTTTTGCCCCCTGGATTCTGCCTATCCAGCAGCCCTTCAACTGGGCTCACCATCCTATGCTGTGGTTTCAAACATGAGTGTCTGGATCTTGATCCATTGACCAGCTTCATTAGAGAAGGAAAACAGTCATTAGAGTTTTAAGCTGCAATTTGACTGCCAAGCCCAACAACTCAGCTGAAAATTACTAATGGCTCCTATAACAGAAGATTGACAATTATTGAGTAGTCTTGTTCCTTCATGGTGCATTGCATTGGGTCTTCAATGCCGCTATTAAGAGTAGGATTGGAACGGTTGAATGAGTGTTGAGTTTTTATTTTCTAGAATATCAGTTCAAAGCATGAAAATGCGAGGATGATGCTAGAGGTTGCAACATCAAACCCCATGTGAGAATAATGTTAGAGGTTGCAAGATCGAATCCCAATAAAGCTACAGATAAAAAAACTACAAGGATTCCTGGAAACAATGGCTGTGTAACTGAAACTATGGTTTTCACTGTAGGAGAAAATTCCTTAGTTATTGAAATACCACCTGTTAGCATGGGAAAATCGAAATGCGGATATGGACCAATATGACAAAAATGTCATAGGTCAAATATGACTATGACTAAAATCCAAAGGTCAAGTTAGCGCCTCTGGTGGAGCCTGGTGGGCATGCAAGTTGAGTGGCTGGACAAGTTCCCAATCGGCATACTCCATAGTGCACCCAGATCTTCAGTTCTTTCGTTGTATTGGCAATTGGCAAAAGACTTGGCCGGTTTTTTATTGAAAGGAGAATTGAAAAGGTTTGGAGAGACAGCCTGCGAGACCATTGAAGCCTGGTAGTTGTTGTCCGCGCTGCGGTCGTTTTACCTTGGTAGATGTTTGGTTCTTAATCATGGCAGATTTACTTCCCTGGGTGAGTAGTTGTGATAGTTATTTAGTCAGTTTAGCTGGAGTGTGAGTTGTTTAGTGGTTTGGTCTTTTCTTTTCTAGTTGGCTCATTTTTTGTTTTTCTAAGCGGCTAGTGCTGTTGAGTTTGTCCACGGAGTTCTTTTGTTGTTTTAGTTGTTGTGGTGGGGGAAGTGTTGCTGGGTTTTTGGGCCTGGTTTCCCTAAAAAACTGGACCAATAGTTGTTCCTTTTTCTTTTAATAACAAAACTTGCGGCAAATCTTTTACCATTCTTTTGGAAAAAAAGGGACTAAAATACTAATCATGCCTCAGTGTCTGCATATTCACTATACCAAACTAGTTCCGATGTTGTAAGATCTCCATAACTCCACTCAATCATATTCCAGTTTCCTATTTAACAAATTTGTGAAGTTCCTTCTCCTAGCGATCTATAGGTTCCTTTTTCATCATTAGGATATGTTCAACATGGGTGTATGATCACCAAAGAAGATTACAGGATCACACTCCCACAAGCACTGCTATGAGCTTAATTAAAGAAAACGGTAAGAAAAAAAAATATAGATGTGATGTGTAGAAAGGGGAGAATCACCACACACCCTATGTGGGTGGGGAGCCTTTCATATATATAGCCAATAGGCATACATGGAAGTTACATACATGGGAAGCTATTCCCTGTACAAGGAAACAATCTCAGGCTATACATAGAAACAATCCTAGGCTATATATGGCAACTAGCCTATCTAGGGGATTACAATCAATCTCTAATTAGTCCGGATATATACATATCCTAATACCCGCCCGCAGTCGTAGCGGAAGCATCACGAACGCACAGACTGGTCCGGAAGTCAGTGAAGAGCTGGACGGGCAGACCCTTGGTCATGATATCGGCAAACTGGTGCGCGGAGGGAACATGGAGAACTCGGAACTGTCCCAGAGCGACCTTCTCGCGAACGAAGTGGATGTCGATCTCGATGTGCTTCGTGCGGCGGTGATGGACAGGGTTGGCAGCCATGTAGACGGCGCTCACGTTGTCACAGTAGACAACCGTCGCGAGCGGGATGGAGATGTGGAGCTCCTGAAGTAGCTGTCGCAGCCAGCAGCACTCAGCAACCACATGGGCCACTGCACGGTACTCAGCTTCGGCACTGGAGCGAGACACAGTGGTCTGACGCTTGGAAGACCAAGACACCAGGTTGTCGCCGAGGTAGACACAGAAGCCAGAGGTGGAGCGGCGTGTGTCTGGGCAGCCGGCCCAGTCAGCGTCGGAGTATGCAGTGAGGTGGTCGATGGCACCAGAGCCCAAGTGGAGGCCTGCCGACAAGGAGCCCTTGACATATCGAAGAATGCGCTTGATCAGCGCAAGGTGCGACTCGCGGGGGTCGTGCATGAAGAGGCAGACCTGCTGAACAGCATAAGCCAGGTCCGGCCTCGTCAAGGTGAGGTACTGGAGAGCACCAGCAAGGCTCCGGTACTCCGATGGGTTGGTGACCGGGGCTCCCTCTGAGGCGGACAGCTTGGTCCGTGCATCCACAGGAGTAGCTGTCGGGTGGCATTCAGACATGCCAGCACGCTGGAGGAGATCCACAGCATACTGCCTCTGGGAGAGGAACAGCCCACTGCTGTCCCGGGTCGCCGAGATGTCGAGGAAGTGATGCAGGTCGCCGAGGTCCGTCATGGCGAACTCCGAGTGGAGGCGCGTGATGATATGCTGGAGGAGGGCCGGTGACGATGCGGTGACAACGATGTCATCGACGTAGAGAAGGAGATATGCCAGCTCGGCACCGGCCTTGTAGACGAACAGGGAGGCGTCCGACTTGGATGTGGTGAAGCCGATGCTGCAGATGAAGTTGGAGAAGCGCTGGTTCCAAGCTCGCGGGGCCTGCTTAAGTCCATACAAGGACTTCTGCAGCAAACATACTGAGTTAGGAGCAGCGGGGTCGATGAAGCCAGACGGCTGCTCGCAGTAGACCGTCTCCTCGAGATTGCCGTGAAGAAATGCATTCTTCACGTCAAGCTGGCGTATGGGCCAATCCCGGGATGCAGCGATGCTGAGGACGGTGCGGATCGTGGCCGGCTTGACAACCGGACTGAATGTCTCGTCATAGTCGACGCCGGCCTGCTGAGAGAACCCGCGGACGACCCAGCGCGCCTTGTGCCGGGCGAGGGAGCCGTCGGAGTGGAACTTGTGCTTGAACAACCACTTGCCAGTGACGATGTTCGCACCAGGCGGACGAGGGACGAGGCGCCAGGTGCCGTTGTCGATCAGCGCCTTGTGCTCTTCCGCCATCGCAGCACGCCAATTTGGATGGGCGAGGGCACTGCGGTAGTTCGCCGGGATGGGCGAGGCGACGGTGGCGGAGAATCCGTAGCGCTGGACGGTGCGGAGGGTGCCGGTCTATGAGCGAGCCACAGGCCGGGTCACTGTGGCTGCACGAGGCGCAGCAGGAGGCGCTGTCGTTGCTGCCTGAGGTGCTGGAGGTGGCGCCGGGGCTGCTGGTGGCATAGCAGAGGCCACTGGAGCAGCCGCAGGGGCCACTACCTCGGCGGTCGGTGCTGCAGTAGGCCGGGGACGACGGCTGTAGACAACGTCGAAGCGCTGGCCGCCCGGCTGCAGCCCGCCCGCAGAAGGAGCGGGGGGAGAGTGCCCGCCCGCAGGGGAAGCCTGGGGCCCAGCTGGAGGATGGCTGGGTCCAGTAGCTCCGGGGACATATCCTCGGTGGTGTCAACGGGCAGCGGAGTAGTGCTCGCTGGTGGCGTCGAGGAAGACAGTCCCTGCATCAGAAAGTCAAGTGAAGGCGGCATGGAAGCCGCCGATGGTGCTGCTGAAAATGGAAACACGGACTCGTCGAAAACAACATGGCGAGAGATGATAATTCGACGAGTGGACATGTCTAGGCAGCGATAGCCCTTGTGAGAGGATGGATATCCTAGGAAGACACAGGGTGCTGATCGAGGGGAGAGTTTGTGTGGGGAGGTGGCAGTGAGGTTAGGATAACAGAGGCATCCGAAGACGCGAAGTGAGGAATAATCTGGAAGTTGGTTGTGAAGGAGCTGGTAGGGGATTTGGTTTTGAATGGAGGAGGAGGGGCGCCTATTTAGGAGGAGGGTAGCTATGGCGAGAGCCTCAGCCCAGTAGGGAGGTGGCATGAACGCGTGAAGAAGCAAGGTGCGGATGGTGTTATTTGTGGTACGGATCAAGCGTTCAGCTTTGCCGTTTCGGGGGGAGGTATAGGGGCATGATAGGCAGAGCGTAATGCCATGGCTGGTGAGGAAGGAGGTAGTGGCATTATTAACAAACTCGGTCCCATTATCAGCTTGGAATGATTTAGGTGTGGTACCAAACTGTGTTTGAGCATAGGCAATAAACTGGACAATGTGGCGGTGCACTTCAGATTTCTACCGAAGGGGAAATGACCAGCAGTAATGAGAAAAATCATCCAGTAGAACAAGATAATATTTAAAACCAGAGTTGCTAAGCACGGGGGATGTCCATACATCACAATGAACTAAATCAAAAGGAGCAGTGGTCACAGAGGTGGAAGGACTAAAGGGGAGCCGCACGTGCTTGCCAAGTTGACATGCATGACAGAGGCATGGCGAGCTCTTATTGTAGGAGATGACCGACATGCTTTGTAGAGTGGCGAGGCTGGATGGACCGGGGTGGCCGAGGCGGTGGTGCCATAGCGAAGATGTGGTGGCAAGACTGCAGTGGTGCGTTGGCGTGGAGGGGAAGGTGTAGAGGTCGCCAGCACTATTGCAGCGAAGAGTCACGCGCCCCGTCTGTTGGTCCTTGACAGAAAAACCGAAAGCGTCAAATTCAATAGAACAATGATTGTCACGGGTGAATTGACGGACGGAAAGGAGGTTGCGCACTAGAGCTGGAGCAACCAAAACATTGTTAAGATGAAAAGTAGTAGAAGGAGAAGACAGTGTGGATGTGCCACGGCAGGTGATAGGAATGGTGGTGCCGTTACCAACCGTGATACCGGAAGTAGGAGGGGGGAGACGGGACAAGAGTATACCATCCGAGGGCGACATGTGGGTCGTGGCACCGGTGTCTAGCACCCAGGGAGAGGACCCCTGGAGGGACATCTGGTTGAGGGCGGCTATGAGGCCGGCCTGATCCCAGTTGCCGTGTTGCTGGTGGGAGGGGTTGGTTGCTGCACCATCGGAGACCTGGACAGGGGCGAAGGCAGTGTGTGCCTGGGCTGGAGGGAAAGCGCCGAGAACGCCGGGCCCACGCCAGGCTGAGTTCGGCGCCGGTGGACGCCACTGCTGCTGCTGTTGCGCCCCGCTCGTTCAGGGAGCATAGCAGTACCAGGGACCCGCTGGCGGTGCAGGGGCCCTTGGTCCGCCCCCGGAGTGAGAGCCCTTGCCCTTCTTCTTCCAGCGACCGCCACCACTGCCCTGGCCGCCGCCCCCGTAGCCGCTGCTGTGGCCACCGCCGCTGGAGCCACCGCCGTGACCGCCTTGGCGACTGGCAGGGGATCCAGCGCCCGTGTTGCTGGAGGAGGAGCGGCAGGCTGTGCCGCACGTGGCGTGGAACGTCGTCTGGGCAGCGACGGTGCCCTCGTTGGCGAGGCGGAGCTCCTTCAGCACGAGCTTCTCGCGAGTGGTGGCGAAGTCCGGCAGTGGGTGTGAGTCGGCGATGTTGTCGGCGGTACCTGCAAAGCGAGGATTGAGGCCCCGCAGGAGATTGAGGACGAGCTCCGAGTCGGTGATGGTGCGACCGACATCGCGGAGTGCGTCGGCGGTGGCCTTCATCCGCTTGCAGTAGTTGTTGATGGAGGAGTCGCCCTGAGTCATGGAGTGGAACTCGTGACTCAGGAAGATGGCGCGCGGAGCCTTGTTGGCCTCGAAGAGGCGCTTGATGGCGACCCATAGCTCGCGCGCGGTCTGGTTCGGTGCCATGGCAAGGCCGAGGACGTCCGGCCCGACAGAACCAAGGAGCCAGCTGCGAACGCAGGAGTCCGCAATGGCCCAAGCAGGATCAGTGGGTCTGGCCTCCGCCGTGCCATCGACATGGAAGAGGAGGCCAAATTTCCCGCAGAAGGAGGTGAAGAACGGCTCCCACTGGTTGTAGTTGGGCTGTGTCAGCTCCAGGGTCACCGGGATATGGTTCTTGACAGAGATTGTCGCGTAGGGGGCGACAAAGATGGCTGGGGCAGGTAGAGTGCCCATGGTATATATCCGGACTAATTAGAGATTGATTGTAATCCCCTAGATAGGCTAGTTGCCATATATAGCCTAGGATTGTTTCTATGTATAGCCTGAGATTGTTTCCTTGTACATGGAATAGCTTCCCATGTATGTAACTTCCATGTATGCCTATTGGCTATATATATGAAAGGCTCCCCACCCACATAGGGTGTGTGGTGATTCTCCCCTTTCTACATGGTATCAGAGATCTAGGCCCTTCCTTCTCCCTCTCTCCCACCGCAACAGCTGTGCCTCTCTCCTCCTCCCTTCCTCCCACCGCATCAGCCTCTCTCCCCAGGTCGACCATGTCGACTTCCTCTGCCACCAGCCCCTGTCTAATCTCAATCACCTGTACTATAATTATTCCATATAGGAAAAGGGAAAGGGAATGGCGACATCTGTAACGGAACCGTCCAAATTATAAGAGCACAAGTATAAAAACAATCACCGAAGTGATCAAATTCTCACACTTGAGCCCATATAATTCCGGTAGTCCACGAAATTGCGAGGGATTTCAAACCAAACCGAGAGCAACCAGATCGTACTGATTCAACATAACACAACACTTGTTACACAGTGCAAAAGTAATCTCATACATCAGAGTACAAATATTTTTATTACAAAACCAAAGTAAAGATTAGCGGAAGCAACATAATTTCTGAAACCATTTTAAGTCAAATACTGCCAGTACATAGTCACATCCTGCAAAAGCATACCAGAAGAGATACTACAGAGACCATGCCCATATGGTCTAGTCTTCACGCCTACGTGGCGAAGACAATACTTGCAGCAACAAGTACGAATCTGCTACCTGCAACAGGTGGGAATAAACCCTGAGTACGAGAAGGTACTCAGCTAGACTTACCCGATGACACCAAGGATTATGCAAGGCTTTATAAAGTGGGCTAGCTTGACTCATTTGCAGAAAAGCTTAATACAGATAAGTAACCAATATATGCTTTAAGTATCAAGTTGATCATCATTAACCTGAAAACTAGATTAGCACCTGTACTAGAGCACTCACTTTATTAAGATCAAACAATATTAACCATAGCAGGTATAATAAGGCTATCATCATCATTATCATCAATTCCGAACCATCATTATAATTAGTGTATCTACGTTGGAGATAACCAGTCAAGTTTCTCACTATCCGGGAGAGACGGCGACTCGAATCGATTCCAACTCAGCTGAGGGGGTGTTCCTGACACTCACCCGGCAAACCTCGCTAAAGGCAGCCGTAGATAACCTTTGGTACAACTCAGGGTGGGCCCGAACAGCGCCGCATTCTCAGGGATACCAGTGGCCAGGATGCTCAGAACTTTTAACTCACCTGCCCTTGGACCCTCTGGCTCCCTTCCGAGGCGACTTTCACTTTTCGGCTTCGCAGCCTGAGTTGAGCTACTAGGCTTCGCGGTCGGCAACCTCAGGCCGGCCAGCTAAATGTCAAGCATGCGTTCAAAATGACATAGAAGGCTCCAGGTCTCGGTCCTTAATCGACACAGACGGGGATAGATCCACACCCAAGACCTCCATGCCTTGTTGCTTCACTATCGTCATCCCGCCCGGTCTCATTTCATTTTATTAACACATGGTTCACTTCCACGATAGCAAGTATAGCCAACCGTGACCTGATAAAGCCCTATATCTCGCAGGTGACAGGAAATCACCCGACTTCTACCGGTCTAATATAGCAGGGCTAAGCATAGATACGATCCTGTCTACATAGGATTCAAGGTTCGAATTGCTGGACAAGGAGTTTTATCAATGCAGCAAGGGTTTCCAACCAACTCCTATCACGTAATGCAACAATACATATAACATGTATAGATAGATAATTGCTTTGAAAGTAGGAGGCTTATAATGCTCCGGGGCTTGCCTTAACCGAAAGAAGAGAGATCAAGGTTTGGCTTCAAGAACGATTTCCACGTCTTCTCCGGCTTCGTCGGACTGGACCTCCGGTTCTCGAACGGACTTCAACTTCGGGTCCCACGCCCAGCGGAACTTCGCTCGTAACACGATTCTTGGCACACCTATTGCATGTATATGCATCCAATGAATTTCATGTATGCATCCAATAATGACATGATGATTTATGGACGTGCATGAATAATGTGAAGATGAATGCAATGACATTGCAACGTTGTAAGCACAAAACCAAGTTATGTGGTGCTCTATTCAAATCACTTCAAACTTAGGTGCAAATTTCCTCTCTGGTGTTAACACATTTGAACACCTCTAAGAAACCACTAAGTTCCACAAGGTTAAGACTAAACACACACATAACAATATTCCAGAAATTTAGTGTTTCCAACATATTATCAACAGTAGCTAAGAAAACTCACAACTGGAGTTCTACTAATCCAAATGACCTGAAAGAGGACATTCTGGAAAGCTTATGAAATTATCTACATTTCATTTATAAACATCTAAGCATGATTTTACCATTTACCAAGTTAAAATAGCATACATACAGAATCTGTTCTAAAAGACAAAGAGTACTTCCAAAACTGAACCCAACTTGGAACAGCTGTCATTTCTAAACTATAAGTCCAAATGCTACCAAAATTTACCAGCAACTAATTCATGAAATTATCAACAACTTTGCTATAGATCACCAAGCATGAAAACATCATTATCATAGGTTAATTCTTGTAACTAGCAATTCTGTCCAGAAATGGCAGAATCACTAATTTAAATAATTACTGATGATTCAAAAGCACAATTGGACCAAACCAAGTTTACCAACTTGTTGTACATACCAAAGAAACATTAGAAAGTATAATGCCAACTTCTAAATAAATTATTTAATATTCTTTTATAATTTATTTAGTTAATTAGGTGATTAAAGAAACATATAGTAAAACTATATATAAAAATCTACAAAAATTACAGTAGCCACCTAATGCTTCACATAGGCTACCATAAAATTTTCACTTTATTTTGCCAAGCATATAAGGAGATATCAAAAATAATAGATGGCATGTCTATTTCTAGCATAAATAGGAAACCCTATTGAAAAGTATCAAACAACAGATTTCATATTTTTCCTAGCATCTTTCTAACATAAGAACAACCTTCACCAAGTTTCACCCTCACTGGATCTATAGAAAAATTATGAAAATTCACACAAGATCCATTCAAGAAAACTAGATAATTATATAACTCCACCAAACCATATCCAATTTGCATGAAAATTTAACCATATGCTATTCATGGTATGAGCAGTTCCCTATAAAAATTTCATGTCATTTGGAGCTTCACAGAAAGAGATATCATTTTCTCATTTTTCTTCATGAATAAAAGATATAATTAATAACTATTTAATTCATCATAAAACATGGCACATTTTATATTTTTATAATAAACTAGACCTCACATAGAGAACAACACATTTGGAACCATATTATTTGGAGCTACCAATCAAGAAATATGAATTTTTGAATCTAGCATCAACTCTGTGAAATAAATAAAAACAAAAACCATTTCCTAAACCTAACTGGGCCGGCCCGGAGGAGACGCTCGGCCCACAACTCGCTCCCGCCCACGACTTGGCCTGCTCCACTGGAACCAGCCCGACGGCGCTGACAGACGGGGCCCGCCCGTCATACACACGGGGAGCAGGGGAGGAGCTCCGGCCGGCGTTTCATCGCCGCCGGCGACCCCTTCGGCGAAGCCGAGCACTCCTTCGCGCTCTACCCGTCACCCCGCACCTAGACCCACCCTTTCCCCAAGCTCTACTGCACCGGGCATGGCTGCCGACGGCGATGGCGGACGTCGGTGGCGACCCCGACCTCCGACACGACAGCGTTCCACGCCAATGGGTTGATTTCCCCCAGTATCGTCTTCGGCATAGCTAGTTTTACCACTACAACGCACGGGACACGCCTCCAATCGATGGTTGGGCAAGCAAGCACAGCGAACCCCGAGCTCGATGCCGCGGTAGCCATGGCGGCGCGCCCAGTGCGGTGACCCGTTCCGGTGAGCTCGATTCGGTAGCAACAAGATTGGGAGCTCCTATAGTTTCTACCCGACTCAAGTGACACGAAACAACCCACGCGGAGAAAAGAAAAGCACGGTGTTGCCCCGGCCACGGTGGACCGCAAGGTGAGCGGAGCTCCGAGCATGTCAGTGGAGAAGGAAGGACCCCGCACGCTCTACCTATGACCCGGCCGGCTCAACTAAGACGAGCAGCGCGTAGAGGAGGTAGTGGCGGAGAGTTTGACCGAGCCAATCTGGGAAGGACGCGGTGGTGACGGAGCTGTGCGTGGTGGAGCTCACGACGGCCAATGGCGGACTGCGGAGGAGGAAGAAGATGGAGGAAAAGCAGGGAGAGGAAATGGAGGGAGTGGGTAGCTGGAGGGGGTGGCGTGGCGTCTTGGCGAGCCGCGCGGACCAGCTGGTGGACACGCGCCGGCGGGCAGCTTGCCAAGTGGCGAGCGCGGCCTGGCGCTGTCGGCCACCGTGACCAGGCCGAGATGGCCATCAGGGTTTCCCTTAGCCGACTGACAGCCCAACTTTGCCCCCTAACAATTCCTAAACCAGCTCGATTTAGCGATAGGTTACATTAGCAAACTTGTAGACCTACATGAGATATCCAATTGTGTCAATATGGACTTGAGCTAGTTCGGTCTTAATTGGAAGATAAAAGGTCCCAAAGGGAGGCACCTTGAAACTGAACCCGAGATTCAGTCAACCCACCCGACTGAAACATGATTTTCAAAGCACTCTAGCTCCTAAACCAGTGAGAATTAGGTGATGGTACTATTGACAAAATCATAGATCTATGTGAGTACTACAAATATGTCAATAAGAGTTTGAGCTAATTCAGCCTAGATTAGTAACTATAGAGCCCTAAAGTGGGTACAATGCAACTGCAAACCAGTTCATGACTTAGAAAAATTACAAGTACTGAAACAGCATGTGATCCTGGTTTGTGGGCCCTGTTTGAGCAGGTTCTAGGCATTTTCATGAGATGTCCATATTACAACTTTTGTTCCTTATCAAGTTTGCTACAACTTTGTTAAAGGTTGCCCAACCTTTAAACAACATTTGGTAACACTTTTGAAACTAGGAAGCAAAAGAGGTTTGTGGGTCAAACTAGGTCAACTATGAGTTAGAGGCTTAATTGGATGAGATGGTCAACATGAACATTGATCCATTAGGTGCCCTAAGCAAAATTAAGCTACTAGAGATCATGTTAGAGCATCACATGTGTCATCTATACAAAACCCTAGCAACACATAAAAGAAGCACATATCAATCACAATGTTGCAAAGTCATGTTTCAAGCAATGATGCACATGAAATGACGATGCTTATGGTAATGCCATGCCATGATCATGCATTATGAATGCATTATGAGGCTAACTAACACCAGGGGTGTTACAGCCCTCCCCCCTTATAAAAATCTCGTCCCGAGATTTGAAAGTCGTACCATTTTTCATAGAAAGCAGAATAGTTGTCCTTTAAATAATCCTCTTTTTCCCAAGTTGCATCACGTTCACCGTGATTACTCCAAACCACCTTGTATAATTTGACTACTCGATTTCGAGTCACCCTTTCTAGAGTATCCAGAACATATATCGGTTTCTCCTCATAAGAAAGATCGGATTTCAACTTGATGCGTCTCACATCTACTCTTTCTTCGGGAAGACGGAGACATTTCTTTAATTGAGATACATGGAATACTGGAAAGATAGTTCCCATTTCACGAGGTAGATTGAGCTTATAGGCTACTCTTCCACTTTTCTCAATAATCCGATAAGGTCCAACGTATCGAGGCTCAAGCTTTCTTTTGTTCCCAAAACGTTTTACTCCTCTCATAGGGGACACCTTCAAATAGACCTGGTCACCTACTTCAAACTCAATAGGTTTCCTCCTCTTATCTGCGTAGCTCTTTTGTCTAGCCTGAGTAGCTGATATATTTTTCTGTATAGCACGAACTTGCTCCTCGGCTTCTTTTACAAAATCAATACCATAGAATCTTCTTTCTCCTGGTTCCACCCAATTCAAAGGAGTTCTACACTTACGACCATATAAAGCTTCAAAAGGAGCCATTTGGATATTCTCTTGATAACTGTTGTTGTAAGAGAATTCAGCGAGAGGCAACCATTTCTCCCAGGAGCTATTACAAGAGATGATGCAAGCTCTAAGCATGTCTTCAAGAATCTGATTCACACGCTCAGTCTGCCCTGACGTCTGCGGATGATAAGCAGAACTACGGACCAAATTAGTTCCAAGATTCTGATGTAGGCGCTCCCAGAAACGAGCAGTAAACTGTGGTCCTTTGTCAGAGACAATAGATCCAGGCACTCCATGAAGACGTACGACTTCTTGGAAGTAAATGTCAGCATATTGGTGTGGGTGATAGTTACTCTTCACAGGGATAAAGTGAGCAGATTTTGTCAAACGATCAACTATAACCCAAATAGAGTCAAAACCTTTTTGGGTGGTTGGTAATCCGACAATAAAGTCCATAACAATGTCATCCCACTTCCAACCTGGAACAGACAAAGGCTGGAGTAAACCAGGCTTCATGTGAATGGCCTTAACTCTACAATAATTATCACACCTAGCGACGTAGGCTGCAATTTCCTTTTTCATCTTGGTCCACCAATAGTACGGCTTGAGGTCCTGATACATCTTACTACTACCAGGATGGATGGACAGCTTAGAAGAATGGGCTTCAGATAAGATTTGATTTCTGAGTTCTCTATCTTTTGGCACAACAAGTCTATCCTTGAACCAGAGAATTCCCCTTTCATCGACTCGAAAGTGCTTAGTTTCTTGCTCTTTCATCTTTCTCTTGATGTGAAATACACCAGTATCAGTCTTTTGTAACTCAATGATTCTACTTCTCAAAGAACAATCTACCATGATATGATGGATTACAATAGGATGCAAAAGATGAGACAAATGAAAATCTTCTTCTATCAGAGAGTTGCAGTGAGATTTTCTACTCAAGGCATCGGCAACCACATTTGCTTTACCCGGATGGTAATGCACCTGGAGGTTATAATCCTTAATCAACTCTAACCATCTTCTCTGGCGCATATTTAACTCAGGTTGAGTAAATATGTACTTAAGACTCTTATGATCTGTATAAATATTACAGATATTTCCAAGCAAATAGTGTCTCCAGATTTTCAGAGCATGCACTACAGCAGCTAACTCCAAGTCATGAGTCGGATAGTTAACTTCATGTTTTCTTAACTGACGTGAAGCATACGCAATAACTCGGCCTCTCTGCATCAGTACGCCACCTAAACCAGTACCCGATGCATCACAATACACATCAAACGGTTTCTCAATGTCAGGTTGCGCTAATACAGGAGCTGATGTCAACAAAGTCCGTAGAGTGCAGAAAGCTTGTTCACACTCCGGAGTCCAATCAAACTTCCTATCCTTCTCAAGTAGTCGAGTCATAGGCTTAGCTATTTTAGAGAAATCCTGAATAAAACGACGATAGTAGCCAGCCAATCCAAGAAAACTCCGAACTTCATGTACTGTAGTTGGTGCCTTCCAGTCCATAACTTCCTGTATCTTAGTCGGGTCTACTGAAATTCCCTCACCAGACAATACATGACCGAGGAAAGGTACCTTCTTTAACCAGAATTCACATTTACTGAACTTGGCGTAAAGCTTATGTTCATGTAATTTGGATAAAACGATTCTCAGATGCTCGGCATGTTCTTCTTCATTTTCAGAATAGATGAGAATATCATCAATGAATATCACCACAAACTTGTCCAGCTCTTGCATGAATACTGAATTCATCAGGTACATGAAATGAGCAGGAGCATTGGTCAGACCAAAAGACATGACAAGATATTCATATAACCCGTATCTGGTAGAGAAAGCGGTCTTTGGTATGTCTTCCGGACGGATTTTAATTTGGTGATAACCAGATCTCAGATCAATCTTCGAGAATACCCTTGCTTTAGACAACTGATCAAACAAGATATCAATACGAGGCAATGGATACTTATTCTTGATAGTGACTGCATTGAGTGGTCGATAGTCTACACACATACGCAGAGACTGGTCCTTCTTCTTCACAAATATAGCAGGACAACCCCACGGAGAAGAACTAGGACGGATCAACCCTTTCTGTAAAAGGTCACTAAGTTGGGTCTTGAGTTCAGCTAACTCATTCGGCGGCATTCTATATGGTCTTTTGGAAATTGGTGCGGTACCCGGAATTAACTCAATCTTAAACTCTACATCACGATCTGGAGGTAATCCTGGCAATTCATCGGGAAAAACATCTGGAAATTCACACACTACTGGAACTTCTGCAATCTCTTTTGCTTTTGCTATCATAGCGTTAACTGTAGTCTGAGGACTAATGTCTCTAGGAAGTTGCACTAGAAAAGCTTGTTGATCTTTTGGATCCCTCAACATAACCACTCTCGTAGAGGTATCGATCAGAACCCCGTTTCCACTCATCCACTTCATACCTAAGATTACATCTAGGCCCAATCCTGGTAATACCACGAGATCTAGATTATACAGACGTCCTTCGATCTTGATCTTTGCTCCTAAGACCAACTGGTTGGTTGAAATATTATTCCCGGCAGCACTAATATTATAACCACTATTATCCAAAGTAACGACCTTCATACCATGCTTGGCTACAAACGTTGAACTGATGAAAGAGTGGGAAGCACCTGAATCGAACAACACAACTGCAGGATGTTGGTTTACTAAAAATGCACCAGCAGTGATAATTTCACCTGTAGGAATGGATTCCACCGTGGTGCAACGAACATACCCTTTACACACATCTACATTATTATCATTCGACTTCTTTTGCGGAAGAGGACAATCTTTGGCCCAATGACCTGTCATCTTGCAATTCCAACATGGCCGGTTACTTGGCGGTACCTTAGGTTTTCCTTTCTTAATACTGCTCCTCTTGATCAGGTCTTGTTTCTGATATGGGTGATATCTGGTAGATATGCCAGGCGAATAATACTGAGGTGTAATCACCACAAGAGTATTAGTCGTAGGTGCATTAGATTCACGAGATTTCTCGTGGCTCTTAGAAGCAGCATACACAACATTACAGTTCTCTTGAAGGATAGTATCACTGACAAACTCGTTGAAAGTGACACACTTGCTATTACACATGGCCTTCATCAATTTGGGACACAACCCTCTTTTAAAACTTGCGATCTTCTTAACCTCCGTATTAACAAATTCTGGAGCATATCTTGACAAGTTGATGAAAGCATGCAAATATTCTGTTACGCTTTTGTCTCCTTGGGTGAGCTTCATAAACTCGGTGTGCTTGATTGCCATGAGACCAGCAGGAATGTAATGTCCCCGAAATGCTTCCTTGAACTGATCCCAAACTACTTCCATATTCTCGGGCAGGGTGTTCCGATAGTGACACCACCAAACACCTGCAGGCCCTTGCAACTGTTGCGAAGCATATTCTGTTTTCATATCATCTGCCACCTTGAGCACACGGAACTTCTGTTCGATAGTGTTCAACCATTCGTCTGCTTGTAGTGGTTCTTCTGCTTCTCGAAAAATAGGAGGCTCAGTATCCAAGAAATCTTTATAGTTGCTGTACTGGGCAGGCTCAGGTTCCTGATGGACATGGTTTCTGACACTCTCGTCCAAGGCATGCTGACTTTCGGCAAGCATTTGCAGCAACTCGGCAGAGGTAGGTTGCAGAGGAGACGATGACGGTCCTGTATTGCCACGACTCCGACTGCTATAGCGAAGCTGACGAGACATCTGCAAGTAGTTGAAACTAGTAAGTGTTGATGACGTCGGAAGGCTGCTGACGCATTACATAGACAGGAGGAAGAGATTATATCCAACTATCCAGATTCCAATCTCCAAAAGAAGGAAATTTCTTGGTTTGAGGTACTGATCTTCCGATAAGATAGGGAATGACATCCTAGGGAAAAGGTTCACGAGAAGATAACACATTGGTGTAGCTCCATAATGGATCATGACTAGCAACCCTTGATACCTGCGCGTGCCGAGCAGCACAACCTTGTGTCGCGCGCCACAGGAGGCTCCCGGTTTCGTCGCGGCACCATGGAGTACTAATCGCAACACCATTACCGAACACACACCCATGAGGAATCCTTACGTGTCAAGAATTAGGCGGATAGAAACCGTATTATCCAAAGAGGGGTAGCAAACAAGGATGGATACAAGGGTAGAAGCAATGGAGAGACAAGTTGTAGATCAAAACACATCCCAACTCGAGGAGACACATCTCGAATTCGTCTTGCTTTCCTTCACGGCCAGGTATGAATTGGGTTTCAAAGCTGACACTACTGACCAGGTTGGTTGACTACCCCAATTCTTCACGAAAGAAATGCAGCTAATTACGGGACAACTGTTTGGAGGGAAGAAAATTTTAAAAGAATGGGATAAGCAATTTATAAAGGAGGGAGTAATGCAGAATGCAATGTATGATGCGAACATGGTGCATGCACGAACCGTACGTCCTCACAAACCTAGGTAGAATTTCAAAATTCTAGCATATAGTTCGGTGGCATACACACGTTCTCTCAATAACGATAACTAGTCGTTCTATAGGAAACGTTGTTAGTGTACCTGCAGAAAATTGCATTTCAGCCTAACAATTCCCAATATAGCACACAAGAAAGCAGTAAACTAAATACTTTCCATACATACATCCCCCGATGTATATACTTCAGTATCAAGGCTACCCGACAGATATACCCACAATTAAGTACTCTCATAATCACATGATTAAACATGTAAGTATGCTAGTAACCACAACTACTCTCCCCTAGACCGACGGTTGGACGGTCATGCTCTCACAACTCCCACTTACCAGGGCGTAGAGGTATTTTGATCCATACATTACCACCCAAGCGGATGGCATCCATACAATAGCACGCCGTATGGACAACGAAATAGAAAACAAGCGAGAACCCCCAAGTTAGTATCTTAGTAAGCCACCTAATAGTCCTTATTTGGGCATATAGGATATGACCACTGGCACTCTTTAGTTTAGAATAAAGATTTTTCACAAAAGCTTTTGTTTAAATACACAAATGATGTGTTTACTGTTGAATCTTGCTCTGATACCAGCTGTAACGGAACCGTCCAAATTATAAGAGCACAAGTATAAAAACAATCACCGAAGTGATTAAATTCTCACACTTGAGCCCATATAATTCCGGTAGTCCACGAAATTGCGAGGGATTTCAAACCAAACCGAGAGCAACCAGATCGTACTGATTCAACATAACACAACACTTGTTACACAGTGCAAAAGTAATCTCATACATCAGAGTACAAATATTTTTATTACAAAACCAAAGTAAAGATTAGCGGAAGCAACATAATTTCTGAAACCATTTTAAGTCAAATACTGCCAGTACATAGTCACATCCTGCAAAAGCATACCAGAAGAGATACTACAGAGACCATGCCCATATGGTCTAGTCTTCACGCCTACGTGGCGAAGACAATACTTGCAGCAACAAGTACGAATCTGCTACCTGCAACAGGTGGGAATAAACCCTGAGTACGAGAAGGTACTCAGCTAGACTTACCCGATGACACCAAGGATTATGCAAGGCTTTATAAAGTGGGCTAGCTTGACTCATTTGCAGAAAAGCTTAATACAGATAAGTAACCAATATATGCTTTAAGTATCAAGTTGATCATCATTAACCTGAAAACTAGATTAGCACCTGTACTAGAGCACTCACTTTATTAAGATCAAACAATATTAACCATAGCAGGTATAATAAGGCTATCATCATCATTATCATCAATTCCGAACCATCATTATAATTAGTGTATCTACGCTGGAGATAACCAGTCAAGTTTCTCACTATCCGGGAGAGACGGCGACTCGAATCGATTCCAACTCAGCTGAGGGGGTGTTCCTGACACTCACCCGGCAAACCTCGCTAAAGGCAGCCGTAGATAACCTTTGGTACAACTCAGGGTGGGCCCGAACAGCGCCGCATTCTTAGGGATACCAGTGGCCAGGATGCTCAGGACTTTTAACTCACCTGCCCTTGGACCCTCTGGCTCCCTTCCGAGGCGACTTTCACTTTTCGGCTTCGCAGCCTGAGTTGAGCTACTAGGCATCGCGGTCGGCAACCTCAGGCCGGCCAGCTAAATGTCAAGCATGCGTTCAAAATGACATAGAAGGCTCCAGGTCTCGGTCCTTAATCGACACAGACGGGGATAGATCCACACCCAAGACCTCCATGCCTTGTTGCTTCACTATCGTCATCCCGCCCGGTCTCATTTCATTTTATTAACACATGGTTCACTTCCACGATAGCAAGTATAGCCAACCGTGACCTGATAAAGCCCTATATCTCGCAGGTGATAGGAAATCACCCGACTTCTACCGGTCTAATATAGCAGGGCTAAGCATAGATACGATCCTGTCTACATAGGATTCAAGGTTCGAATTGCTGGACAAGGAGTTTTATCAATGCAGCAAGGGTTTCCAACCAACTCCTATCACGTAATGCAACAATACATATAACATGTATAGATAGATAATTGCTTTGAAAGTAGGAGGCTTATAATGCTCCGGGGCTTGCCTTAACCGAAAGAAGAGAGATCAAGGTTTGGCTTCAAGAACGATTTCCACGTCTTCTCCGGCTTCGTCGGACTGGACCTCCGGTTCTCGAACGGACTTCAACTTCGGGTCCCACGCCCAGCGGAACTTCGCTCGTAACACGATTCTTGGCACACCTATTGCATGTATATGCATCCAATGAATTTCATGTATGCATCCAATAATGACATGATGATTTATGGACGTGCATGAATAATGTGAAGATGAATGCAATGACATTGCAACGTTGTAAGCACAAAACCAAGTTATGTGGTGCTCTATTCAAATCACTTCAAACTTAGGTGCAAATTTCCTCTCTGGTGTTAACACATTTGAACACCTCTAAGAAACCACTAAGTTCCACAAGGTTAAGACTAAACACACACATAACAATATTCCAGAAATTTAGTGTTTCCAACATATTATCAACAGTAGCTAAGAAAACTCACAACTGGAGTTCTACTAATCCAAATGACCTGAAAGAGGACATTCTGAAAAGCTTATGAAATTATCTACATTTCATTTATAAACATCTAAGCATGATTTTACCATTTACCAAGTTAAAATAGCATACATACAGAATCTGTTCTAAAAGACAAAGAGTACTTCCAAAACTGAACCCAACTTGGAACAGCTGTCATTTCTAAACTATAAGTCCAAATGCTACCAAAATTTACCAGCAACTAATTCATGAAATTCTCAACAACTTTGCTATAGATCACCAAGCATGAAAACATCATTATCATAGGTTAATTCTTGTAACTAGCAATTCTGTCCAGAAATGGCAGAATCACTAATTTAAATAATTACTGATGATTCAAAAGCACAATTGGACCAAACCAAGTTTACCAACTTGTTGTACATACCAAAGAAACATTAGAAAGTATAATGCCAACTTCTAAATAAATTATTTAATATTCTTTTATAATTTATTTAGTTAATTAGGTGATTAAAGAAACATATAGTAAAACTATATATAAAAATCTACAAAAATTACAGTAGCCACCTAATGCTTCACATAGGCTACCATAAAATTTTCACTTTATTTTGCCAAGCATATAAGGAGATATCAAAAATAATAGATGGCATGTCTATTTCTAGCATAAATAGGAAACCCTATTGAAAAGTATCAAACAACAGATTTCATATTTTTCCTAGCATCTTTCTAACATAAGAACAACCTTCACCAAGTTTCACCCTCACTGGATCTATAGAAAAATTATGAAAATTCACACAAGATCCATTCAAGAAAACTAGATAATTATATAACTCCACCAAACCATATCCAATTTGCATGAAAATTTAACCATATGCTATTCATGGTATGAGCAGTTCCCTATAAAAATTTCATGTCATTTGGAGCTTCACAGAAAGAGATATCATTTTCTCATTTTTCTTCATGAATAAAAGATATAATTAATAACTATTTAATTCATCATAAAACATGGCACATTTTATATTTTTATAATAAACTAGACCTCACATAGAGAACAACACATTTGGAACCATATTATTTGGAGCTACCAATCAAGAAATATGAATTTTTGAATCTAGCATCAACTCTGTGAAATAAATAAAAACAAAAACCATTTCCTAAACCTAACTGGGCCGGCCCGGAGGAGACGCTCGGCCCACAACTCGCTCCCGCCCACGACTTGGCCTGCTCCACTGGAACCAGCCCGACGGCGCTGACAGACGGGGCCCGCCCGTCATACACACGGGGAGCAGGGGAGGAGCTCCGGCCGGCGTTTCATCGCCGCCGGCGACCCCTTCGGCGAAGCCGAGCACTCCTTCGCGCTCTACCCGTCACCCCGCACCTAGACCCACCCTTTCCCCAAGCTCTACTGCACCGGGCATGGCTGCCGACGGCGATGGCGGACGTCGGTGGCGACCCCGACCTCCGACACGACAGCGTTCCACGCCAATGGGTTGATTTCCCCCAGTATCGTCTTCGGCATAGCTAGTTTTACCACTACAACGCACGGGACACGCCTCCAATCGATGGTTGGGCAAGCAAGCACAGCGAACCCCGAGCTCGATGCCGCGGTAGCCATGGCGGCGCGCCCAGTGCGGTGACCCGTTCCGGTGAGCTCGATTCGGTAGCAACAAGATTGGGAGCTCCTATAGTTTCTACCCGACTCAAGTGACACGAAACAACCCACGCGGAGAAAAGAAAAGCACGGTGTTGCCCCGGCCACGGTGGACCGCAAGGTGAGCGGAGCTCCGAGCATGTCAGTGGAGAAGGAAGGACCCCGCACGCTCTACCTATGACCCGGCCGGCTCAACTAAGACGAGCAGCGCGTAGAGGAGGTAGTGGCGGAGAGTTTGACCGAGCCAATCTGGGAAGGACGCGGTGGTGACGGAGCTGTGCGTGGTGGAGCTCACGACGGCCAATGGCGGACTGCGGAGGAGGAAGAAGATGGAGGAAAAGCAGGGAGAGGAAATGGAGGGAGTGGGTAGCTGGAGGGGGTGGCGTGGCGTCTTGGCGAGCCGCGCGGACCAGCTGGTGGACACGCGCCGGCGGGCAGCTTGCCAAGTGGCGAGCGCGGCCTGGCGCTGTCGGCCACCGTGACCAGGCCGAGATGGCCATCAGGGTTTCCCTTAGCCGACTGACAGCCCAACTTTGCCCCCTAACAATTCCTAAACCAGCTCGATTTAGCGATAGGTTACATTAGCAAACTTGTAGACCTACATGAGATATCCAATTGTGTCAATATGGACTTGAGCTAGTTCGGTCTTAATTGGAAGATAAAAGGTCCCAAAGGGAGGCACCTTGAAACTGAACCCGAGATTCAGTCAACCCACCCGACTGAAACATGATTTTCAAAGCACTCTAGCTCCTAAACCAGTGAGAATTAGGTGATGGTACTATTGACAAAATCATAGATCTATGTGAGTACTACAAATATGTCAATAAGAGTTTGAGCTAATTCAGCCTAGATTAGTAACTATAGAGCCCTAAAGTGGGTACAATGCAACTGCAAACCAGTTCATGACTTAGAAAAATTACAAGTACTGAAACAGCATGTGATCCTGGTTTGTGGGCCCTGTTTGAGCAGGTTCTAGGCATTTTCATGAGATGTCCATATTACAACTTTTGTTCCTTATCAAGTTTGCTACAACTTTGTTAAAGGTTGCCCAACCTTTAAACAACATTTGGTAACACTTTTGAAACTAGGAAGCAAAAGAGGTTTGTGGGTCAAACTAGGTCAACTATGAGTTAGAGGCTTAATTGGATGAGATGGTCAACATGAACATTGATCCATTAGGTGCCCTAAGCAAAATTAAGCTACTAGAGATCATGTTAGAGCATCACATGTGTCATCTATACAAAACCCTAGCAACACATAAAAGAAGCACATATCAATCACAATGTTGCAAAGTCATGTTTCAAGCAATGATGCACATGAAATGACGATGCTTATGGTAATGCCATGCCATGATCATGCATTATGAATGCATTATGAGGCTAACTAACACCAGGGGTGTTACAACATCCATGACAACAGTGTGTAAGTACCACTTCAAAGTAATAGCTCCTAGCTTCAAAGCTATTGAGTTCTATTTCCTTTCCTTATATTTAGATAATCAGATCTTTGCCCCGTTATTCGCCTAATATTAAAACATACGTTAATCTACCTGACAGCAACTTGTTAGGATATATGAGCTGTCACAAACATAGAATCAAATGCACGCAAACAAAGCGTACCAGCAAACACTTCCTATGGACCCACTTTCAGAAAGTTGATTCATTTGTAGTTTTGTTTATCATCACGTTGTGGCTTAATTCTATGCATGAATCAATGGCCAGTGTTTTGAGGACTGCTTTACTTTAACAAGCAAACAACAAAAGTTGTCAGCAGAAAGGCACATACACATACCAGTATGGTTGTGTTCAGTTCCCAACCAAAAAATTTTCACCACATCACATCGAAAGTTTGACACATGCATGGAGTATTAAATGTAGACAAAAAAACTGATTGCACAATTTGGTTAGAAACCACGAGACGAATATTTTAAGCCTAATTAGTCTATAATTAGCCTTAAGTGCTATAGTAACACACATATGCTAATGACGGCATAATTAGGCTTAATAAATTCGTCTCGCGGTTTCCATGCGAGTTATGTAATTAGTTTTTTTTAATTAGTATCCAAAAACCCCTTCCGACATCCATGAAACATCTGATGTAGCACAAAATTTTTTTTCTTTCACGAACTAAACAAGGCCTATATTACTGATAATCATCAGCTGAGCAACTGAGATGGCAACACCAACAATCTATTATAATTTTCTGCAGCCACATCAGACGCCCGATTCAAATGAAGTGCAAGGGTGCGTCAATATAGGGGCAACTCAAATTGGGTGATTTTTTTAATGGTGCATTATTGGTGATGTGAGAGAGTGTTTGGTGCTCCCAAGACATTCCCTATCCTCACCTTTGTTTAAGCAAAGGAGGGGAGCTTTTTGACAATATGTTAAATAAGCTTAACTTTTTTTGCGAAGCTTAACTTTAGGGCAGTACAGACAGACTGAGTACTAGCAAAAGTGGTTGATTGATGACTACACATGGTTGAAATCTTCTCTTCATTTGGAAAATGAGATGGGCTTGCTAATCGCTTCAGAATTTTCAGAGCTATCACCTTTATTTCTACTACATACACCACCTAACTGGCTAAGCTAGTAAGATACACATTTTAGTATTCATTTTGTAGCAGATTTTCCAGATGAATCAACAGAACCAACCTGATTTTGTTTTGCAAATTGAATCACTGGGAACTCAGCCACCCCTCCATTTCTTCCTGGTATGATTGGTGATGTTGTATAATTTCTGCAGTGGAGCTGTGGAGGTAACTCGATCGGGGAGTAGTAGGCAACAGCTAATGCACCAACAGTACTGTCCTTGTATCAGTGATCAACTGGTGATCTGCACCTAAACAACTATTTCCCATCGTCCCTATGACCCTGTGCCATCATCATTCAACCTGCAAAAAGGGATAAAGCTACGGGAGCATCTTTCCATCTTGGGCCTCGTTTAGAGTGCTTTCAAATTCTAAGTTTTTTCATTCTCTTTTCGTCACATTAATTTTTGGACGCATGCATGAAGCATTAAATGTTAGTAAAAAAATAATTAATTGCACAGTGTGGTAGTAAATCACGAGACGAATCTTTTGAGCCTAATTAGTCCATGATTGGACATTAATTGTCAAATACAAACGAAAGTGCTACAGGAACTAGAGTTGAAAAAATTTGCAATCTAAACGAGACCTTGGTGCATTTTCGTGCACCATTTCTTGTCGGCAACGCATTTCACGAGATGAACAGAAAGCACCCCAGATCAAGTGGGCATCAAAAGGGCTTAAAATAGAGTGGGCATCAAAAGTGAACATTGAACATAGGGTGGTTTTGTCTTAAAAAACAGAGGGTGGTTACGAATACGAACCCTGCATGGATCCATCGGCACATAGACCACGCGTCCGCCCATGTCATCTCCATGGCCGCATGGCAGCCCGCAGAGCAGTATGGCCACCAGGTGAAACCGTTGGTTGGTTTTGGATAATTGATGAAACCTAGGAACTAATCATTGTGCTAAGTATGTAGACATGAAATGATAAGTCTCATGCCAAGTGGTGGAGCTAGATGATGGTCATGGTGATGGAGGTGACCAAAAGATGATCAAGTGTTTCACATTGGGAAAAGAAGAAAGAGAAAAACAAAAATAGGCTCAAGGCAAATGTATAAGCAATAGGGCCATTTTTGTTTTGCACTCAAGACACCATAGAAGGTGTGAGTGACTTAGGATCGATAGCCGTACTATAAAGAGGAGAATTTCTCGGTTAAAACGGTTATCAAGTGCCACTAGATGAATTCACATGTGCATTGCATTTAGGAACCTAGTGTGCTAACATAACCCTTGAGAATGATTGTGAAAATATGCTAACACATATGCAAAGGTGTTACATTTGGTGGCTAGCACATTTGAGTAAGGGTTGAGGAGGTAGCAAAGTCGCAGAAGTGTTTCTCGCTGAGAAACACCGACCGGACGCTAGTCAGTGGTCACACAGTGACCGGACGTTGACGTCAGCATCCGGTCAATGTCGGTTGGCGTGGCTCAGAGAGGCAGAGAGCGAGCAGCCCAACCGGACGTAGGGCTGCGGCGCACCTGCACGTTCGGTCACTTGTTGAGGGCTGACTGACGCTGTAGACCGGACGCGGCACGTTCATTGTTCATCAACGGGTGCTGATGACGTGGCGCGAGAGCAGAGAGAGAGCGAGCTGACCGGACACCGGGCGCGTCAGGTCAACCCTGACCGGACGTGTCCAATCACTTTTTCACGGTGAAAATCCCTCTCTAGAATCGATCTGACTCTGTGGCGCGTAGAGTCCGGTCACCTTGTTGACTTGAGCGCTGACTCGTTTCGACCGTTGAAATCAAACGAACGAGGTTAAAAACGATGACACGTGGCGACATCTGAGCGACCGGACGTTGGAGGCTGCACGTCAGGTTATCTTGACCGGCGCATCCGGTCACCCCGCAGTGAGCCCCTTCGTGACCCCAATGGCTCTATTTGTTTGGAGGCTCTATGAATAGTTGGTGGCCGTCTCTTGGGGACCTCTCTTGGTATTTTGATCATCTTGAGATCCTCTTGAGCTGAGCATACTCCCTCCCACTTATCTCCTTTACTTGGTTGTGAATCCAAAGTGAGATTGAGTGATTCCAAGTGCATTTGCTTGTGAGTTTGCATCTAGTGGCACTTGGGGATCGTTTGAGCTGAGGGATTCTTGTTACTCTTGGTGGTTGCTGCCACCTAGACGGCTTCAAGTAGTGGAGGAGTTGTGGCAAGAGTTAGTGATTGTTCTTGGCCATCTCCCGGTGATTGTGAGGGGTTCTTCTGCCTTTCCCGGCGGAGTGTCAAAGGCAACTCTAGTGGATTGCACGTGTCATTAAGCTACCTCACTTGTGGGTAGGTTCTTGCGGTGTTCAAGTATGTGGACGAGGTTTGTGCAATACCTCTTGGCCGCCGAACCACCAAGTGTTGGTCGATATAACGGGGACTAGCGTGCCAGCAAGCACGTGAACCTCGAGAGAAAAAATCTTGTGTTCATCTTGTGTATGATTAGATTTCTCTCGGTGATTGGTTTTCATATCTTGTGATTGGTTCATCCTCTACGTGGCGGTACAATCACCTTGTCCCCTTATTTACTTTCTTGCAAATTAGTTGGCAAGCTTTTTAGTGTAACTAGTCTTGAGAGTTTGTAAGGATTTGTTAGTGTGACTCATTTAGCTAGTTCATCATGAGCACACTAACTTAAAAAGTAGCAACATAGCAATTGTGTGACTAGTGATCATAAGTGACTAGAATTGCTTGATTAGGTGGCTTGCAACCCTTGTAGAGCTAGAGTAAAATTATATTTTGCCATTTGTTATATTAACCCATTTGCTCTAGTGAGTTTGTAGATTTTTAAATAGGCTATTCACCCCCCTCTAGCCATATTTGGACCTTTCACCAGGTGCAGCTCGCGAATCAGCACGCACCTCGCGGCGGCCGGCAGCTGACCCACCGTCCTTGTCGATGGCGACGATGGGTCCAGCACTTCAGCTGTCCTAGGGAGCGTTTCATCGAACAGGTGATGTGCGCGGTCGTTGATGATTCTTGGTAAGAGTTCGGTTAACACAGCCGAGGGGAAAATCCTCCGAGTGGGTTGGGGTTTAGGCACCTCCATCTCCATGTCACGAACTCCAAAGGGCTGTTCTGCCCGCCTCTGTCAATCTTGATTGGCCCGTGGAGAATTATCCGTTTGTCATAGCCCATGGGCCATTTTAGTTTCAGCCTTTGTAGTTGGCCACCAAGATGTGTGCTTTAGGCCCTGTCGCTTGGTCCTAACGGCCCACCGTTTAATCTGATCTAATAAGCGGGAAAACTGGAAATGTCCATATGATCTCTGTCCTCAATAGAAAATCGGACTTGTGACTTCCTAAAATTTTTAAACCATTTGATTTACCTCTTGAGCGGTTTCCGTTAACATGACATCATATCAATCTTTTTATATGGTACCATTTCAGCTACGAGAGAGATAAATCAGACTACGTTGATAATCAACCACGTGAGAGAGATAAATTGGATTACGTTGACAAAAAGGTTGATTAGAATTTATCCAAAAATTGTAGAAATGATTTTTTCAAACATAATCAAAATATTTTTCTAGAAAATATGCAATTAAAAATTCTAAAATCACCGTTCTAGAGTTTTATATGGGTGTACTTAGATTTGTAGTGGACCTAATATTACAAAACAAAGTTTAAAGATAAGTCATTACATAATATAAGTTTGCAAATATGATAAGTTTAAAACAACATAAGTTCAAAATATATTGCTAACCACAAGTTTCAAGTACATTAATAGGAAAGTGACAACTACCATGACAAAAGCAAAGCTAAGGTAATATGAACATGACGTCAAGCCCATCGCACACCCCACAAATCTGCCTCAACCACATTCATGCAACAGGGAAATGAGTCGCAGGACACCACCGTGTCTGGCGCCTTGAATACTTGAGTGTGCTCAACAAGATTTACCTGACTAACAAAACATATAAATAAAAGATATGCAAGACTTAATAGTAGAACGAGATGACAACACATTTTTAGAAAAAAAAACTACTTAAGTGTGTCTTTATTTGCATCCTTTTAGCGTGAAGTTAAGTTTCATCTATCAAGAACACACTTAACTAAAGCAATAAGCAAGACAATAAATAAATATCATCTTCGTCATCATAATCCACATTATTACTATGATGCCGGGATAGACAACAGGTTCTCATATCCAAGAGAGATGGTGGTTTGAATCATTTTATCCAGGTAGGCAAACCTAAACACATGACACTTTCGCATCAACCTTTCACTCAACTAGGCGTAAGACTCGAAGGACCTAGCCCCACGTGATGTCCCAAGCCTAACTTGTCCACCCGTTGTAGCAGAACCACCCAATTTATAAGAGCTCAAGTGTGGTGACTCCATCCCCGAAGATTTCAACACACGCACACTTCAACCCATATAAATCTAGTAGTCTATCAAGTGCCCCGAAGGAGCCCGATAACACTACTTTTACATCTAGGATCACACATGGGATTAGGTATAACACATCACATACATAGAGTAGCGGTGGAAATAACATTACAATTTGAGTTCAAAGATAGGTAATACAACATCAAGTTCCAGCTTCGATAAGTTAAAACACATAGTTTTAAAATGGTTACATCACCATGAGTTCGAAATACATAGCTATGTTAATGATAGCCTCCATGGCAAAAGCAAAGTTAAGGTGCATAGATACTTGTTGAGCCCTGTAGGATCTCCTAAAAGGTTAAGGAGGCCTAGACGGGGGGTGAATAGGCATGTAAAAATTCAACTCCAAATTCTATCAGTAGACAGGGTGGCACTGTCGGCCTACGAATAATGCTTAGACTAAAAAGAGATTTCACAGAGAGTAAACTGAATCTATGAGCTACACAGTCTTGCAATATGAAGATAAAGTCCAGCTCGAAGACTGGATACCACAGAACCCTAGCGTAAGAGTAGATCGAGCTCACAAACTCTAATATCAGTTAAGCAAGAATAAGAACTAGCAAGAACACACAAGACACAAAGATTTATCCCGTGGTTCAGCTCACCACCAAGGTTTGCCTAAGTCCACGTTGTTGAGGAAGCCACAAAAGGCTTAGGCTTGCCCTACCCTCGTTCTCAAATCAAGAGAATGAACTCTTGAGATGAGGGGTGATTTCCTAGCTTCAAGAATAAGGTTATAAACCTCCCAAGGCTGCCACATGAGTTGGTAAGCTCAAGGGTGACGCCTAGCCGGCCAGGAGCAAGCTCCAAGAGTAACAAACCCTAGAACCACCGGCCAAACGTGAACCAAATGGTCTTAGACTTTGGGAATCAGTGGATCTACTCTGCAATCGAGTTTTGCTGCCTTTTCTCTCAAGTTTTGATGGTTGGAATCAAAGATTTGCATGAGGGATGGAGGAGCAACTATGGAGGGAGAGAGAGTGAGCTCTGGTCTGTCTGTTCTTGAAATGAACCGAGAGAGGAAGAAGATGACCGTTGTGGGCCGGGCCTGGTGGTATAAATACCCCCAGGGCCCAACGGTCGTTTATGGGCGGCACTGCCGCCCTAGCCAAAACAGAAAGAATAAAGAGATTTTTGGCTGACTGTTTTGGCTGGGTATGAGAATGTTATTCTATAATTTTAAGCATCTGGTTGCACAGTTGACCAAATGTCCTCGAGTCCCCCTTAATAGTACAACATTTCCTAACACAAATTCAAAAAATAAAGAATTTTAAACCTCCTTGAGTTAAGTCCATTCATCTTTTGTAATTGGGGGCACCTGCAACCAGTACATCATCATCATTTTTCGATTCCCTGCCTGTCATCTCGATAAATCTCATTAGTCCTCTAATTTGGTGGTCATCAACGCCAAAACCCATAATAGGTCTTGCTTGCACTTACAACCAACACATCTTGTCGGGTACCTGGGTTAGGGGTACCCAAAACCAACGATTAAAAGGAGCAAACCCCCGAGGAATCCGCGCCCTGAAAACCCTTAAAAGATTGTACCAAGGCTCTGCCTACACGGATACATTGAGCTTGGCCCGCATACGTATGGTGATGCTAGGCACCCTCGACTGCATTCCGATTCGCACGAGGCCCGCTCGACGGGAGGCCTCGACCCCGGAAAATCTTCGACTCGCACGACCCAGGGTTGGGCCGGTTGACCCCTCCTCACCCACCTACTCGCTGACAAGGCATTCAATGCAACCACTTCCACCTACATGGCTACATCGCCACCGGCGTGGGAGCCGTACCAGTGTCTAATCCTACTTTTTACTGCTCATCCCGGGATGGACGGTAAAAAGCTGCCACTATACACACCACGTGCGGGCACTGTTCCGCCGTCGACGCCCCCTCGAGGCACAATACGACAACCACCGCGTTCCGAGTTTTTGGGGCTCGGCATTATCCGTTCCTCGTTGACCCCCTCCGCTACGTCCCGACCGAGCCTCGAGCTCTGCCGGTCAACAAAGGAACAATGCCCGCATGATGACAATAGGGGATCGCACGCCCGCCACAGGACCTAGGGTCTTTCACCGTCCCGTCACCGACATCACCGTGACACTCCGAGGATGGCCGGCATGTCGCTACAGCACCCTTTACAACACCCACCGTGCCTTCACCTCCAAGGCACCGCCCTAGGGTTTTTTTTGTACACCTGGGCCTCCAATTGGACCTATAAAGAGGAGGACGACTCAAGTAGCGGCAAGGGGACGGAGGGTTTCTCTCCTTCGGAGATCAACATCTCAAGCAACACTCCATCTTTCTCTTTTTGAGACTTGGGACCGGCTCCCTCTCTCACAGCTTGTAACCCCTATGCAAGCACTTTGGTGCAAGGAAATACAATACTCTCTCCCCCTCTGGACGTAGCGCCTTCTTTACCCGAACCAGGATAAACTCCTGTGTATTCTCTTTACATCACCATCCGGATTAGGGAGCACACAGCACAAATTCACTTGTCGGCTTAGGGCCCTCCTAGGTCCGAACACCGATAGTTGGCGCGCCAAGTAGGGGGCCGCTGCGTGCCAGCATCGCTTTCCCGCCATTTTTTCTGGATGGCTGACCCCGAGCGTCCATTTTTGTTGGCCACGGTGATCTGGTTTGGGAGTTTGGAGTTCATGTCCCTTGGCTACGGCTATGACATAGTCCTCCTCTTTCCCAAGCACCCAACTGACTACGACCACGAGCTCTCCCAGCCTGGGAGAGCGCTGCGCCGTTACCGCCATTCTCGCCGGGCCCGCGCAGCTAGGCGAAGACGTGCCCAGCGTAGCTACCACCATCACCTCATGGAGGGTGACGGTGTGCCCCATTTTAGCGCACCTCAGCCAGCCACCGACACAAAGTCTCTCAATGAGGACCTGCGTAGGATGAGCTTGGCTGCGGGCAAGATGCCGGCGGGGCATCCCAACATCCCATCGTCTGATGCGGCGCCGCTTCCACCCGGATCAGGATCGGTTTCCCCGGTGGAGGGGACAATGCCACCGTGGACACTCTCGTATGGCTGAACACGGCTGCCCAGGGGTATGCTTACTCCATAAGCACCAACATGGGCATTTACGAGGAGCTCCCTGGGCACCATCTACGTTCCGACCTTGACCTTGTAGCAACCACGCTAGCTTCCGAGTACCTGGACTCTACGGAGACCCCTGGTATGGAGCTCCGTGTGATCGCCTCTCACCGCTATGACTCCATGAATCGACGACCCTGCATGCATCTGTCATACTATTACTTCACCGCTCTCGACTCCGACTCTACCGATGATAGCTATGATCCGACTCGCAAGTGCTTCCATATTGATGGGACCATCGCATCGGATTCGGAAGTAGACGTGGCTGCTAGAGGGGGGAACGCCACACCACCTCACGCCGCGCATCCTGGTGCGTGGGACGGATCCCAACTTCTTGAAGTAGACCAGGGGGCACAACTCGTGCAGGTTCAAGAACTGCAGACCAAGCTCGACGAGGAACGAGAGCGTTTGCGCCTACTTTAGCAGACCCTCGAGCGGGAGCGCGTGGCGCGTGCACATGGCGGAGGAGCTTGAGAGAGAGCTCATGACGTCAATCATCGCATCATCGAGGATGGGGCGGGTGAACCCCTAGTCTTCAACTGAGCCAGCCAGAACGTCACCACCGCCACTGAAAGCATCTAGGCCCTGAGAGTTGGTTTCGGCAATTGATGACAATGCTTTATTACCATGACTAACGTGTGTTTTGCAGAAACTTTGGTAAGTTAGGTCATGGAGGTGATAACTGCTTTGGGCACCATGGTATTCATGCCCCTTAATGGAAATCATTTCGGTTTTTAAAGGAGTAACGTCAAGATTAAGGACGGTTAGTTCCGGATGTCGAGGTGTTGAGTTACATTCAGAATAGTCGTTAGGATCTTCGTTTTCTCTTTTGGCCGTACTATAAAGGGGAGCATGAGCGGGTAGCTTGACCTAGGTGAGTCTTATGTTTAGGTGTGGTGCACACTTGTCAAACTTAGCTCTAGGCAGCTCTAGAATAGCTCAAAGTTCAGTTGGAAGCAACTTGGTTCAAGTTGCGTCGCGTTTCGGAGAGTTTAGAGGGTTTTTCCCTTGACCGGACGTGGTTCTCGGTTTGACCGGACGCGTCCGGTCAGTTCAAAACTGCGACTGCGTTTCGGCGCTGACGACCGGACGTGGCCCTTGCAAGGACCGGACGCGGTGGTCAGGGCCGACACGTGTCACTTGAGGGAAAACTTCCGATCGGACGCGACCTAGGTGTGATCGGCGCATCCGGTCACGTTCCAGTAAGGTCCTGCGACGACCGGACGCGTCCGGTCATCACCGATCGGACGCGGTCACGCGTCCGGTCTCGTTACAGTAAGCTCCCTGCACGATCGGACGCGTTCGGTCACTCAGCCGAAATTTCCGAATTTCGACCGTTACGGCGACCGGCGCGTCCGGTCACTTCGACCGGCGCGTCCGGTCACCCCGTATTTTGCTGAGTTGGCAGGTAACGGTTCGATTCGACTGTGGGGTGTATAAATACATCCCCACCACCTCTTTTAGAGGTCTCTTGCTCATTTGATCAGCTGAGAAACACCTTTGGAGTGCAAGGGAGTGCAAGAGCTCTAGTGAGGATTGTGTTTTGAGAATCAAAGCTTGAGAGTTCCTCACTAGCGATTAGAGAGTAGCAAGTGTGCATCCACCTTCTCATTTAGGCTCGTTGTGGTCAAGTGAGAGTTCTAGCTTGTTACTCTTGGTGATCGCCATCACCTAGACGGCTTGGTGGTGATTAGGAGTTTGGTGATCATCCGGCGGAGCTTGTGGATGACCCAACTCATCTTGTGAGCGGTTTTGGGCGATTCACCGCGACGGAGTGTCGAAGAATCAGCCCGTAAAGAGCACTTGATCCTTGCGCGGATCAAGGGGGAGCTACACCCTTACGCGGGTGCTCCAACGAGGACTAGTGGGGAGTGGCGACTCTCCGATACCTCGGAAAAACATCGTCGTGTTCCTTGCCCTTACTTTCAAGCATTTACATTCTCATATTTACATTCATTGCTTGATTTACTTTCCTAGAATTGCCATGCTAGACTAGGATTAGAAATTAGGGTGCAAAACTTTTACCGGTAGAATCTCTAGGAACACAAGTAGGCACTAGGGGTGAATTCCGGCTTGTAGGATTTAATTCTTGCAATTATTTTTTAGAAAAGCCCAATTCACCCCCCCTCTTGGGCATCTTGATCCTTTCAATTGGTATCGGAGCCGAGTTGCTCCTAATTTAGGCTTTACCGCCTAGAGCAAGATGCCTAACGGGGAAGGACCACCTCCCACCTTTGAGGGGGATGATTTTCCATATTGGAAAATCCATATGGAGGCGTATCTCGAAGCCATAGATGTTGGGTGTCTTAGAGCCGCAACCCAAGGGCTTCCCGCTATCAAGGATCCCGCAAACCCCATTGGTGACGAGGAGAAGTACGACCGGTGGAATGCAAAGGCCAAAAATGCACTCTATCGGGGCTTAGGCAAGGATATCTTCAATCGTGTGCGTAATGCAAAGAACGCTCATGAATTGTGGGAAAACCTTTGTGCTCTCCATGAGGGAACTAAGAGTGAGCGTGAGGAACGCTATCATGTTGCTTTAAAGAAAATTAATTCTTTTGAGATGCTTCCCAAAGAAAGTGCTAATGACATGTACACTCGATTGAATGTTCTTGTAGAGGACCTCAATGCTCTTGGGCTCACTCAAATGAGCCAATCGGATGTTGCAAGGAAGATCTTAAGTGTTCTTCCCGTTGAGAAGTATGGTCACATTGTCACCGTACTTCATCAAAGTGATCTTTCCACCGCAACACCGACACAAGTATTGGGGAAGATCAATGCTCATGAGATGTACATGCACATCACTCCGGAAGAGGGCTCATCATCTTCCAAGAAGAAAGACTTGGCCTTCAAAGCTAGCCATGACAAGAAGAAGAAGAAAGGCCAAGCCATGATGGTACAAGAGAGCTCAAGTGAAAGTGATGTCGATGATGAATCACTTGCACTCATGGTGAGGAAGACCACCAAAATGCTAAAGAAGCTCAACAAGAGTGGCATCAAGTTCGACGGCAAGAAAAAGAAATTCTTCACAAGTAGCAAGAGAAAGCCAATCTCGGAGATGGATTGCTACAATTGTGGTGAACTTGGCCACTTAGCTCATCAATGCCCTAGACCACCAAAAGACAAGTACAAGAACAAGAACAAGGGCAAGAAAAATGATTCAAGTGATGAAGAAGAAGAGAGGAAGAAAAACAAGCCATACAAGAAGAAGGATGGCAAGAAGAAGGAGTTCCACAAGAAGAAGAAGGGAGGAAAGGCATACATTGTTGGTGATTGGCTCACCGATATTGAATCATCTTGTGAGTCCTCCGAAGATGAAAGCAATGATGAGAAAGAGAAGGTTGCCGCATTTGTGATGGGGCCATCATCTTCACCAACATCTTCATCACCACCTTCACCGCCTCCTTCACCATCATCGTCCACTACTCACCTATGCCTTATGGCCAAGGGTGAACGAAAGGTATAAAACCATGATAGTGATGATGATGATGATAGTGATAGTGATGATGAATATGATGCACCTTCTTATGATGAACTTGTAAAATTGTTGAACAAATACACTAAAGTCATAAGAAGGACAAGAAATGAAAATGATGAACTTCAAAATGAAAATGAATCACTCTCATCTAAACTTGAAAGTGCTCAAAAGGCTAGTGGTGAGCTTAAAGATCAAAATGAAGTTATGTCTTCCAATCTCAAGGAGCTCAAAACTTCTAATAAAGAGTTTAAAGATCAACATGATAAACTTGAGAAGAAGCATGATGAGCTCATCACTAGACATAACTCTCTAAAAGACAAATACACCACATTGAAAATTGACTATGATAGTCTTGTGGTTGCTAATGAACTTGCTCCTGAGACACATGATGCTACTAACAATGTTGTTAAGTGTGATATAGCTACATCATGTGATGACTTGATCATAGAAAGCATTGAGCAAGGTTCTAGTAGCAAAGGCAAGAGTGTGGTTGAGTCAAGCAACTATAATGATTATGCCAAGATCAAGAGTGAAAATGAGAAGCTTGCAAATGAGAACAAGAAGCTAAAAGGTTTGATGGCTCTTGAGAAGCTAACTACAAATGAGTCACTCATTGAAGAAAACAAAAAGCTCAAGCAAGAGAAAGAGCATCTCAAGACTGGTCTAAGCAAGTTCACAAGAGGTCAATATTTGCAAAGTGAGCTACTCATGAACACCGTAATGAAGATGGATAGAAGTGGTATTGGATACTTGGCAAATCAAGAGAAGAAGGCAAAAGCTCAACAACAACAAAGCAAGTCAAAGCCCAAGCCAAAGAGATGTGTTGAGTGTGGACAAGAAGGTCATTTTGCTCATGAATGCAAAACTCCACCACCACAACCCTTGCCCAAGCATGCTAGACCCTTTGCCTTCAATGCTCATTACATGCTAAGAAAAGATTCAAATGGAAAGATGAAAGTTATGTTCTTGGGTCCCCCAAACAAGAATAGGCCAAAGAAAATATGGGTTGCCAAGTCACTAGTTGAGAAAGTCAAGGGTCCCTCTCAAGTTTGGGTCCCTAAACAAAAAGCTTGATCTCTTGTGTGTAGGTGAACTACAAGACCGGTGGATCTCATTGGGTTATTGATAGTTGTTGCACTCAACATATGACCGGTGATCCTCGTATGTTCACCTCCATTGAAGAGAATGGGATATGTCAAGAGAAGATCACATTTGGGGATAATTCAAAGAGCAAAGTCAAGGGTATAGGCAAGATTGCAATATCAAATGATCACTCACTCTCAAATGTGCTCTATGTTGCTTCATTGAGTTTCAACTTATTATCCGTTGGGCAACTTTGTGACCTTGGCTTCCAATGCTTGTTCACACCAAATGAAGTGGTAGTTTCAAAGATAGATGACAAGCAAGTGATATTCAAAGGCTTTAGATACAACAATCTTTATCTTGTTGACTTCACCTCCGAAGATGCAAACTTGATGACATGTTTGTTCACCAAGACCTCACTTGGTTGGCTTTGGCATAGGAGGCTTGCTCATGTTGGAATGAACACTCTCAACAAGCTATTGAAGAAAGAACTAGTGAGAGGATTGAAGGATGTAAAGTTTGAAAAGGACAAACCTTGTAGTGGATGTCAAGCAGGCAAACAAGTTGCAAACACTCATCCAACCAAAGCTTTCATGTCAACTTCAAGAGTGCTAGAACTTCTACACATGGATTTGTTTGGGCCTACAACCTACAAGAGCTTGGGTGGTAATCTCTATTGTCTTGTGATAGTGGATGACTACTCAAGGTACACATGGACTTTCTTCCTTCATGACAAATCCGAAGTGGCAAATTGCTTCAAGAAGTTTGCAAAGAGAGCTCAAAATGAATTTGAAGTCAAGATAAAGAAGATTAGAAGGCAAAGAGTTTGACAACACAAACATTGAAGCTTATTGTGATGAAATTGGAATCAAGCATGAAGTTTCTTCAACCTATACTCCTCAACAAAATGGTATTGTTGAGAGAAAGAACCGGACTTTGATCACCCTTGCAAGAACAATGTTAGATGAGTACAACACTCTGGAAAAGTTGTGGGCCGAGGCAATCAACACCGCATGCTATGCTTCAAATCGCCTCTTCCTACAAAAGTTTCTTGGCAAGACCCCCTATGAGTTGCTTAATGGGAAGAAGCCGGACGTCTCATTCTTCCGGGTGTTTGGTTGCAAATGCTACATCTACAAGAAGCGTCAACACCTAGGGAAGTTTCAAAGACGTTGTGATATTGATTTTCTTGTTGGTTACTCATCAAAGTCCAAAGCATATAGAGTATTTAACCATGCCACCGGTTTGGTTGAAGAAACATATGATGTAGAATTTGATGAATCTAACGGCTCCCAAGGAGCAATTGAGAATTGTGATGATGTAGGTGATGAACCTTTGAGGGAGGCCATGAAGAACATGCCCGTGGGAGACATCAAGCCAAAAGATGATGATGACGATGTACAAATTATTGATCCACCATCTTCATCACATGTGCCTCAAGATGATGACAAGAATGAGAGAGTTAAAAATGAAGACACTTATGTCTCTCATGAACAAGCCGAGGCACAAGCTCAAGATGTTGATGCTCCCCGTCCACCTCCTCAAGTGGTTGATAGAAGAAACTCACCTCTACTTCAAGCACATCCACAAGATCTCATCATAGGGAGTCCTACTAAGGGAGTAATGACTCGATCTCAAAAGCTCGCTTCTTTTGTTGAATATCACACTTTTGTCTCTTGTGTTGAACCTAAGAATGTAGAAGAAGCTCTTCAAGATCCGGATTGGGTGAATGCTATGCATGAAGAATTGAATAACTTCACCCGCAATCAAGTATGGACACTTGAAGAGCATCCTAAAGGTGCAAGAGTCATTGGAACCAAGTGGGTGTTCCGCAACAAGCAAGATGACCAAGGCATAGTAGTGAGGAACAAGACAAAACTAGTTGCAAAGGGGTTCTCTCAAGTTGAAGGTCTTGATTTTGGAGAGACCTTTGCACCCGTTGCAAGACTTGAAGCCATTCGTATCCTCCTTGCATATGCATCACATCATGATATGAAACTATATCAAATGGATGTGAAAAGTGCATTCTTAAATGGCTTCATAAATAAACTAGTCTATGTTAATCAACCTCCCGGGTTTGAAGACCCTAGATATCCTAATCATGTTTATAGGTTGTCCAAGGCGCTATATGGGCTCAAGCAAGGCCCTAGAGCGTGGTATGAGCGCCTCCGGGACTTCCTCATTGAGAAGGGCTTCACCATTGGGAAGGTCGACACCACACTATTCACCAAGAAGCTTAATGGGGAGATCTTCATTTGTCAAGTGTATGTTGATGATATCATCTTCGGATCAACAAATGAAGAATATTGCAAGAAATTTGGTGAATTGATGTCGAAGGAGTTTGAGATGTCTATGATTGGTGAGCTCACATTCTTCCTTGGTTTTCAAGTCAAGCAAATGAGAGAAGGGATTTTCATCTCTCAAGAAAAGTATACCAAGAATCTTCTCAAAAGATTCAAGATGGAAGAATGCAAACCAATCAAGACCCCAATACCATCTAATGGACATCTCGACCTAGATGAGGGAGGTAAACCGGTTGATCAAACTCTCTACCATTCTATGATTGGTAGTTCGTTGTACCTTACCGCATCTAGGCCCGATATCATGTTTAGTATGTGCATGTGTGCTCGCTTTCAAGCGTGCCCTAAAGAACCTCACTTAAGTGCCGTAAAAAGAATCTTAAGATATCTTAAGCACACCCCAAGCATTGGTCTTTGGTATCCCAAAGGAGCTAGATTCCAACTAGTTGGCTATTCCGATTCGGATTACGCCGGTTGTAAAATTGATAGAAAAAGCACATCCGGAGGGTGCCATTTGCTTGGGAGGTCTTTAGTATCTTAGTCATCTAAAAAGCAAAATAGTATGGCTTTGTCCACCGCCGAGGCGGAATACATTGCCGCGGGGGCTTGTTGTGCACAAATCTTATATATGAAACAAATCCTTCTAGACTATGGAATTGTTCTTGAAAAGGTGCCACTTTTATGTGATAATGAAAGTGCCGTTAAAATTGCTAACAATCCGGTACAACACTCTCGCACCAAGCACATTGATATCCGCCACCACTTTCTAAGAGATCACGTTGCTAAAAATGATATATCACTAGAAGGTGTAAGAAGTGAAAATCAATTAGCGGATATCTTCACTAAACCTTTGGATGAGGCCACCTTTTGTAGGTTGAGAAGTGAACTCAATGTGCTTGATTCTAGCAACTTTAAGAAATGAGCTTGTGTTGTCCCTTGCATTGCATTGTATTATATGCCATGTTTAATTACCCGCAATGCATCTAGGGCTTGGCTAACACGGTTACGATAACCCTCCCTTGGAGGAGTGAAGAAGCCTAACCGTGGATCAAACTTGACAAGCAACTTAGCTTTACTTTCTTGTATTGCATTGCATATGCATGGTTGTTTCTTTGTCGTTTCTCTTCGGTTTAGCTTTGAGCAACCTCTGTGTTCGTCCATGGGTAGAGAGAGCATTTTGACGCTCCTAAGGGTTCAAAAACTCTATTGCATGGCCATACGTTGCTCCTCGGGTGTTTATGGCCTATTTTCTTAAAAATAATACTAGCCTAAGGCAATCTATTTTGAAAAACTTGAGGGTTTGAGTGAGGTCACTCATATCAAGTTCCAATTGGTGTTTATTTGTGTCTCTTTGAATTGGAACTTGATTGGGAGAAGTCGCGTCGAAGTTCGGAATGAAGAAGGGCGAAAAACTGTGACCGGACGCTGGACCGGACGCTGCACCGGATGCAGTGATGCTTCACCACCGCGTCCGGTCCCGGTGACCACCAGCGCGTCCGGTCATCCAGAAGACCAACTCCTGATCTAGTGACCGGACGCTGCACCGGACGCGCTGCTGCTGACCACCGCGTCCGGTCCCGGTAACCACCACCGCGTCCGGTCATTCGCGATGACTTTCCCGGTAACCCTCGACTGGACTCTGTCCGCGTCCGGTCAGTTCTAACCGGACGCGTCCGGTCGCTCCAGGTGCTTACTGGAGTGTGACCGGACGCTACACCACCGCGTCCGGTCATATCGACCACCGCGTCCGGTCATCGCTTCCCGAGCGGATCTAACTCCTCATAAATTTCTTCGGTGCCGGTTCGTTTTTTTCCTCAAATCCTTCGCTGCCCGTGCCCTAGCCACCGCTCCTCTCGTCGTCTTCCGTCGCCAACTCGCCGGAGCTCGCGCCCTGCCCTCTCCTTCTCCTCCGGCGAGCCGCCCTGCTGAGCATCCGCCCGCGCAGCGCTGCCCCACCTGCGCCCGCGCCGCCTGCCGTCCTCGCCGCGCCGCCGCTGCCCTAGCCGCGTTTGCACCGCCGCCGCCGTCCTCTGCAGCCGCCGGTGAACCGCGCCACCCTCTCCATCACCTGCACCACCTCCTTGCAATCCTCACCACCCTCGCGATCGTCGTCGTTCGTGGCCTTCGCGCGTCACCCTAACCCTAACCCTAGGGTCCGCGCCGCGACGTCTCCGTCGTTCGTCGTCGAATTTTCTTCGTCGCGTGACATCTTCATTGCGAGGTTGTTACGCATCTCCTTGATACTCTTGTTAGGGTTTGCCGAAATTTCATTATTGTTATCCTAATTATCTCGTGTTTCGGCAAATCAGAGCTCGTCCGGCGTAATTTGGGAAGTCTCACGAACTAGGTCACCTCACCTTTTCACCGTCTACTCGTCGTCTGAGGTAGCTATTGCGTTTCGATTCATGTCTTACCTAATATGCTTGCTATCTCTAGGGTTTCGCACCTAGTAGTTTATATATGTTTCTTATAGTAGATCCATCTATTCCGTCTTTTCATAGAGTTTGTCGGTGTGTCAGGGTGATCACAGTTCAGTTGCTGAATCCGAGACCAAGCCTGCGGATACGGATTGAGGCCAAGCCTCTCGAGTGTCAGTATATCATCTTTCAGAGGGTTCCCGACAGTGTGACAGCATGGTTCGTTGCAAGAACGCCGGTGGTGCTCCTAGTGACGGGGACGACAGTCCTCCTCGTCTGTCTGAGGTTGCGCGTGGCAAGCGCATCAAGGTTATGGCCAGAAAGAAGAAGAAGACACTTACAGATGCAGAGATAGCTCAGGCAGTTGCAGATGCAGCAGAGCAGGCAGAGAGGGGAGGCAGGAGCAGTGGTATTCGTATTGTCGAGCATCGCTTTCATCTTGAAGGTCGACAGCTTGGTACAGAGGCTACAGAGGCCACTGAGGGCACAGAGGGCACACAGGATGCAGATGCTATGTCAGTCGATCCCCCTGCAGAGGCTCCAGAGGGGACAGAGGAGCAGCCAGCTCAGACTCCACCGCGTCGCCGCTCCACACGCACACGAGCTTAGGTGACTCCTAGGCTAGAGGGCCAGCGTCGTGGAGCACGTCCACCTCCTAGAGCTAGAGGCTCACCCCCAGTCGAGCACTTTGACTTGAGGGGTGCTACAGCACGTCAGGTGCAAGGCTTGAGGTTCGTTGAGGTCAGTCGGTGGTTCCCACCTCAGAGGGACTTCAGAGCTTCAGAGGGTTTCTATAATCCTCTACAGGAGGATTTTTACAAAGCTTATGTTGACAGTGGCATTGCTTTTCGACCACAGAGGGTCTGTCGCATCGAGTCTCTTGTTGAGGTTGTGGGTGAGCAGCTTCGTCCGCACCTATCCTTTCTGCCGGGTTTGTCAGATTTTCTTAGACGGACAGGTGCATACTGCGGCACATGGGTTAGAGAGTTCTATGCTTCATTGTAGATTGATCCGGCCCATGAGTTCATACACTTTGCATTCCGAGGCCGTGACCGCAGACTGTACAGCACTAGAGTGCGGGAGATTCTCAGACTCCTAGCTTCAGACACGAAGATTCATCAGCTCTGCTTTGGTCAGACTCCTTCCCCCAGACGCCCTCACGGCGGGAGAGTGCCCCCTACAGATTTGATTCGACCCTGCTTCCGTGAGTCTTTTGGCGAAGGGTCTCGTCGCACTCCTGCCAGTTTGACACCGCTAGCCCGAGTCCTGGATGCTGCTATGGGTTGTTCACCACCTCCTCTCACAGACACCTTTTGACATTTGGGATCTTATGCTTAGTGAGATGGAGGACACCCTGGCAGAGGGATTCAAGGGACATCGTCATCTGCCCTATGCTCACTGGATTTGCTTCATCATCAGGTCTGCACTTGAGCTTCCTGCAGAGATTAGAGCTGAGATATCCGATACTACCACTACTTTTCCTGAGTATGATATCCGTCAGTTATGGGCTTCAGTTACGAGAGGGAAGGCCCCAGTGCCAGTACAGCGCGAGAGACCTGACGTACCAGAGACAGCAGCTGAGCAGGACGCCACCGTTGAGGGGCTTGCTGAGGCAGAGCTCGCAGATCTTGATGCTCAGCCTGCTGATCTAGCTGAGGATGAGGCCTCTGATAGCATTGACGAGGACTATCAGCCCATCCCCAGGTATCGGTCTCCTCGGCCTCACGACCACGAGGCCGGTGGCTCTGGTTCAGCCTCCCGCTCAGATCCAGCCATGGTGGCTATCCTTGAGAGGCTGACCCAGGCACAGGAGCGATAGGAGCTGCAGATACAGAGACAGGCTCAGGACACAGCTGCAGCGTTTGCACAGATACAGGCTCAACAGGACGAGTTCCAGAGACAGCAGCTTGAGATCCAGCGCCAGCAAGTCGAGATGCAGCGTCAGCAGTATGAGATGCAGCGACAGAGTGCAGCTAGCCAGCAGCAGTACTTAGACCTTCTGCGTCACCTAGTCACTGTTGGGGTTCCTCCACCTGCTTCTGTCCTGACTCCAGCTTTACAGTCCAGTGGTCCATCAAGTCAGGGACAGCCGAGTTTTCAGTTCACCTCTCCACAGCAGCAGGTCCCTCAGTCGTTCTAGTCCCCGAGCTACACACCTATTCAGACGGGGTTTACTCCTTCAGATCAGCCTCGCCCTCACCTACTGACAGGCACACCTTTCGTTGATTTCAGTGCCACATACAGCGAGTTGACTGGTCAGCCGACGCCCTCGCACACTACTTTTGCTACTTCTTCAGGGTTGTCAGCTTCAGAGGCAGCTGTTCCTCCTGTGACAGGGACGGGCACTACAGAGACAGTTCCTTCGTCAGTTGCCTCGACCGATCCCCCAGCTATTGGCACACTACAGGCTCAGGTCACAGAGACTGCTCCACTTGTTGCTACTACGTCAGTACCTGTTCCTGTTGCTCAGACCCAGACCGCTTCACAGTCGCGTGCTTCTTCACAGGGTCAGCCAGATAGCTCCGAGTCCGAGGAAGACACTCTGCACTTCGTGGTTACTCCGCGCACCTCGGCACCCGACACGACTCCGTCTGTTCCCCCGTCCGATCCCTAGACTAGTTTTTGGCGTTTGATGCCAAAGGGGGAGAGAGAGTAGATTCAGGGGGAGTTTTGATAGAGGGTTTTCGCTTTTATTTGTGTGCTACATTCATGCATCATGTTTACTTTACAGTCTTTGCATTCTTGTGATATGTGGTCGTGTGAAATACTTTGAGTCTCTATAGTTTATTTAGTCACAGTTTTAAAACATGTCACTTGTTTGGTTATAGCTCTAAGGTTGTGCTTCCGTGCCTTACTCCGATTTCTTATGAGCTATATCTTTTTGTGTACTAACGCTTTATGTCTTATCTTATGAGTACACATTTTTGGCTTGGGGCACATAAGCAATTCCTAAGCCCTTGTGCTTATTGCTTTTTGCTTATGTGAACCAAGCATGCTCGAAAACCTCAACTCCTATCTTTTGAATCTTAGTGTTGTCATCAATCACCAAAAAGGGGGAGATTGAAAGCATCTAGGCCCCGAGAGTTGGTTTCGGTAATTGATGATAATGCTTTATTACCATGACTAACGTGTGTTTTGCAGAAACTTTGGTAAGTTAGGTCATGGAGGTGATAACTGCTTTGGGCACCATGGTATTCATGCCCCTTAATGGAAATCATTTTGGTTTTCAAAGGAGTAACGTCAAGATTAAGGACGGTTAGTTCCGGATGTTGAGGTGTTGAGTTACATTCGGAATAGTCGTTAGGATCTTCGTTTTCTCTTTTGGTCGTACTATAAAGGGGAGCATGAGCGGGTAGCTTGACCTAGGTGAGTCTTATGTTTAGGTGTGGTGCACACTTGTCAAACTTAGCTCTAGGCAGCTCTAGAATAGATCAAAGTTCAGTTGGAAGCAACTTGGTTCAAGTTGCGTCGCGTTTCGGAGAGTTTAGAGGGTTTTTCCCTTGACCGGATGCGGTTCTCGGTTTGACCGGACGCGTCCGGTCAGTTCAAAACTGCAACTGTGTTTCGGCGCTAACGACCGGACGCGGCCCTTGCAAGGACCGGACACGGTGGTCAGGGCTGACACGTGTCACTTGAGGGAAAACTTCCGATCGGACACGACCTGGGTGTGATTGGCGCGTCCGGTCACGTTCCAGTAAGGTCCTACGACGACCGGACGCGTCCGGTCATCACCGATCGGACGCGGTCGCGCGTCCGGTCTCGTTACAGTAAGCTCCCTGCACGATCGGACGCGTCCGGTCACCCCTGACCGGCGCGTCCGGTCACTCAGCCGAGATTTCTGAATTTCGACCGTTACGGCGACCGGCGCGTCCGGTCACCCCATATTTTGCTGAGTTGGCAGGTAACGGTTCGATTCGACTGTGGGGTGTATAAATACATCCCCACCACCTCTTTTAGAGGTCTCTTGCTCATTTGATTAGCTGAGAAACACCTTTGGAGTGCAAGGGAGTGCAAGAGCTCTAGTGAGGATTGTGTTTTGAGAATCAAAGCTTGAGAGTTCCTCACTAGCGATTAGAGAGTAGCAAGTGTGCATCCACCTTCTCATTTAGGCTCGTTGTGGTCAAGTGAGAGTTCTAGCTTGTTACTCTTGGTGATCGCCATCACCTAGACGGCTTGGTGGTGATTAGGAGTTTGGTGATCATCCGGCGGAGCTTGTGGATGACCCAACTCATCTTGTGAGCGGTTTTGGGCGATTCACCGCGATGGAGTGTCGAAGAATCAGCCCGTAGAGAGCACTTGATCCTTGCGTGGATCAAGGGGGAGCTACACCCTTGCGCGGGTGCTCCAACGAGGACTAGTGGGGAGTGGCGACTCTCCGATACCTCGGAAAAACATCGTCGTGTTCCTTGCCCTTACTTTCAAGCATTTACATTCTCGTATTTACATTCATTGCTTGATTTACTTTCCTAGAATTGCCATGCTAGACTAGGATTGGAAATTAGGGTACAAAACTTTTACCGGTAGAATCTCTAGGAACACAAGTAGCCACTAGGGGTGAATTCAGGTTTGTAGGATTTAATTCTTGCAATTAATTTTTAGAAAAGCCCAATTCACCCCCCCTCTTGGGCATCTTGATCCTTTCAGCCACCATGCTTCTCCACAACATGCCTGAGCCATCTACACTCGAGGCCCGGCGGGACTACGATGAGATTCGAGGTCTCCTCGAGACTACAGCCATGCAGCAAGCCGAGAGTTCCGCCTCGAGGCGTCGCGGGCTTGCCTCAGAGCAGCCTGCGGAGCCCTCTCGACACGAGAGAGAGGCCTCGGTTCATCCCGAGCCCGCACCGCAAGGGAAAAGGCAGCTTCTGTCCGTGAGCACGTCGTCGACAACTGCGAACCCCGAGACACCCGTGACGACATCAACGAACGCCGCAAGTGCAGAAGCGGTGACGGCGCATCTCGAGGCTACCACGAGCACAGGGGTGGGCGTTACGATAGCGTGGAGGATCGTAGCCCATCACCTGAATCGTCGGGCCCTCGAGTCTTCAGCAGGACCATTCGCAGGACCCAGCTTCCGATTTGGTTTCGCCCTCCGACAACTCTCACCAAGTGTAACGGCGAGACCAAACCCGAGCTATGGCTCGCTGACTTCCGTTTGGCTTGTCAGTTGGGCGGGGCCACCGACGATCGAGTCATCATCCGATAGCTTCCCCTGTTCCTATTGGACATCGCTCGAGCATGGCTCGAGGACCTCCCACCTCGACAGATCCACAACTGGAATGACTTGGAAAAGGTGTTCGAAGGGAACTTCAAAGGGACCTATGTGCGCCCCGGCAACTCTTGGGACCTCAGGAGTTGCAAACAGAAGCCGAGTGAGTCCCTCCGTGACTATATCCAGCGTTTCTCCAAACAGCGCACTGAGCTTCCCAACATCACCGACTCTGACATCATCATGGCTTTCCTCTCTGAAACTACCTGCAAGGAGCTAGTCCGAGAGTTGGGCCGCAACACCCCCACCACCACCAACGAGCTAATGGACATCGTCACCAACTACGCCACCGGTGAGGAGGTGGTTGGTGCCATCTTTGGTGGTGATCAGGACAAGGGGAAGCGCAAAGACGAGGACCTCGAGAGCTCCAACCAGGGTGGCAAGAGGAACAACAGGAAGAAGAAGAAGAACCAGTAGGGCAAACCAAAGAGGAAAGGGACACGAGACCAGCGAGATAATACTTACCAGAGGCCCGAATCCCTGGTTGGGTCACATCGGGACCCTATCTATGTCCTCTTGCTTGAAGCCGCCCATCACCCACCGAGCGCGCCAGACGACCTTGTTGAGGGAGAGGGTCTCGTGCGACATCCGACTCCCCTCCATCGGGGCACCCGGCTCCATTTGGTCCATCCGCAATCGACGCTGCATCAGGGGCAAGACTTGCCGATGATGGAAAGCGATGGCCACCATGCCCGCGGTCAGCCCACGCAGACGAAGCTTCCTTAGCGCATCAAGGAGCGGCTGCAGCTTCGTCTGATCTTCCTCGACGACGCTGTACGTCCAGTTCTCCCTCCGAGACATGAGGACCTGGCTGGAGAAGCGAGGCAACTGGCCGTCGTCATTGCGTAGGTAGAACCAGCCATCGTACCACCCACTGTTCGACGAGATAAGCTAGGCTGGGATGTACAGCTCACCTTGACCTGACCGCACCTGGATAGTGCAGCTCCCAGCATGTACCGCCTGCCACACTCCCTTCTCACCCGCCTTCTTGGCAAAATGCTCCGCCTTGAAGAGGTGGAGCCACAACTTCCAGTGGGGCTTGATCCCCAAGTACCCCTCGCAGATGGCTGTAAAAATGGCCCGCATGAATCTACTTAGCGGCACCCCAAGTCCCCTCTCGTGGAAGGCGATGAAGCTGACCACGTAGCCCTTCGGCGGCACCGGTTCCCGGTGGTTGGCCAGCGGCACCCTCCACTCTGGTAGATCTCAATTGGACCTCGGACGAAGGAGATCGTCGCGCACAAGCTCCTGTAGCCTCTTCTCCGTCACCGAGGAGCGAACCCACGGATCTATAGGAAGGACTAGGCTCTTTCCCGCCATGGATGCAGGGAACGGATGATGGCGACAACAGGGAATGGATGACGATGGCAACTAGGAAGGAGAGGGAAGTCGCAAAGGCTAGGAAGGGACGAACAAAGCCCTGGGCTCCGTATTTATACCCCGGCGTAAGGCCAACGGGCGAATCCGGCGAAGAGGCAAGTAAATCCCCGCATTTAATGCCCTTACCTAACTGCTCCCTCAAAACCCGCACGCACAAGCACGTGTCAGCCGCTCGTTTGCTAACAGTTCGCTGCGTCGCCCACTACCGCGTCGTTCCGCTTCCTTCCTAAAAAGACACGCCCCAACGGGCAGGAAAGGATGCTCACAGGCAGACTCTTCCAGGCGAAGGAACCACGGGCTCCGAGCCCGCTTTGAACCTCGAGGGTTCGAAAGTTGGCCCTCGACCAGGGTTCGACAGCTGCCCTCGAGTAAATAGAGTTAGGGATGACTGAGGGTGGGCCCGTACAAGACCAGGGCTCGAGCCACTTTCTCGAGACGCCCTCAGACATATTTGAGGCTAAAGGAGAGGTCGGCGGTGGAATCCCCTCAGAGGGAGGCATCGAGCCCTCGGATCCTATCGAATGGAGCCGAGACCCACACGACAACTCTTTGGCACTTTTGGAGAGCGCCTCTGCGGCCGCCAGTCAACCCCTATCGAACGGGGCACAGGCTCCTACTTGAATTTCCCGCTAGCAGCTCATCAGAGATCCTCGGAACTTACCCATTAGGGGTAGTATGGCATTCTCGCCCCTCCTCCTTACCTAAAGGATGCGTAGGGGTCATACGATTAAGACGGGCAGGACCCTGATCGACCTCACGCGCGCGAGGCTCGGGGCTTGCCCGCAACAAGCTAGCCTCGACGAAAGAGGACCAAACGCGCCTCGGGGGCTCAAACACAGGAGCGTCCCTCAACATAACATATTAAAAGCCCTCGAAGGAGTCACCCACTCCTCCAAGGCCTCAGGGGCTACACCCGGCGGGTGCGCTCGCACGCACCCATCGGAGAGCGATGACGCTACCAGTTCATAACTCGCTGAGCCTCCGCGAGAGTGTCCACACTCACGCAAAAGGCTGAGGGGCTACAGTCGGGTACCTGGGTTAGGGGTACCCAAAACCAACGATTAAAAGGAGCAAACCCCCGAGGAATCCGCGCCCTAAAACCTCTTAAAAGATTGTACCAAGGCTCCGTCTACACGGATACATCGAACTCGGCCCGCTTACGTATGGTGATGCCAGGCACCCTCGACTGCGTTCCAATTCGCACGAGGCCCGCTCGATGGGAGGCCTCGACCCTAGAAAATCTCTTACTCGCACGACCTAGGGTCGGGCCGGTTGACCCCTCCTCACCCACCAACTCGCTGGCAAGGCATTCAATGCAACCACTTCCACCTACATGGCTACAGCGCCATCGGCGTGGGAGCAGTACCAGTGTCTAATCCTACTTTTTACTGCCCATCCCGGGATAGATGGTAAAAAGCTGCCACTATACACACCACGCCGGGCACTGTTCCGCCGTCGACGCCCCTCGAGGCACAATACGACAACCACCGCGTTCTAGGTTTTCTGGGGCTCGACATTATCCGTTCCTCGTCGACCCCCTCCTCTACGTCCCGATCGGGCCTCGAGCGCCGCTGGTCAACAAAGAAACAATGCCCGCACGACGACAACAGGGGATCGCATGCCCACCACAGGACCCAGGGTCTTTCACCGTCCTATTACCGACATCACCGTGACACTCCGAGGATGGCCGACACGTCGCTACAGCACCCTTTACAGCACCCACGCGCCTTCACCTCCAAGGCACCGCCCTAAGGTTTTTTTACACCTGGGCCTCCACTTGGACCTATAAAGAAGAGGATGACTCAAGTAGCGGCAAGGGGATGGAGGGTTTCTCTCCTTTGGAGATCAACATCTCAAGCAACACTCCATCTTTCTCTTTTTGAGACTTGGGACCGGCTCCCTCTCTCACAGCTTGTAACCCCTACGCAAGCACTTCGGTGTAAGGAAATACAATACTCTCTCCCCCTCTAGACGACGGGTCTTCTTTGCCCGAACTAGGATAAACCCCCGTGTATTCTCTTTGCATCACCATCCGGATTAGGGAGCACGCAGCACAAATTCACTTGTCGGCTTAGGGCCCTCCCGGGTCCGAACACCGACACATCTATTCCTCACCCATAGTCGGTTTCACCATGACCACTCCGATCCCTCGCACCATACTTCTCTCCCCACGATGCATGCACCAGTTCAATATGTTACGCTCACCCCAATTGAACTACACCCACGATACATACCGGCCAAAATGAGTTATCAGACCGATGTGTAAATGGTACGTTCAAACTTGCACTACGATCGAAACCACGATAGGATCCTCAACCTCAAGTGATATAGGCTGAGGAGCACGAGCAAGCATGGCATGTCAGCAACAACTAACCGTACACATATGTTCTGGCCCGATCTCAAATTATCATCATTCAGATGAACCATAGCAACAACATTAGGTAACCATATATGTAAGTAACCTTATCTCTCTCCAGTGACATGAACCGACTTCTAGCGAGTCTAAGCATGACTAAGCACCAGCATAAGCATGAGCTACACATACTAGAAAGGTTCCAAAGTTGATATGGTGGACAAAGTAGATCATGCATCAACAAGGGTTTCATCCAACTCCTATAATAACCTAGTGTACATATATAATATCACAGAGGACTCATTGCATACCTTAAATAGTTGGGAGGATTAAAATGCTCCTGGGCTTGCTATGGGCAAACAGGTCAAATTTAGCCTTTTGGGTCTGTTGGTCTTGCATCGACTCCTAGGACTTCTTCTCCACATGTTCGTACTCCAACATGTGTTGTGTCTCAGACGGATCTATATGCATGACAACAAGAGATGTATGAATAGACATGTATGCAAATAACTCATGCATTATGATGCAACCCACGTGCACTTAAGTAGAGTAACATAAGCTAGATCATATTGCTACATTTGTAACCTAAAATAACATTTAGTGAATTGCTTTTATGTGAGCTAAATTTTTACCTTATTTGTTACCGGTTTGCCGAGAGTACCATCCTACGTATTTTCACAAAGTAAGCAAACAATATTATTGGACAACAACTTAAGACCAGCACAGTTTCACAACAACACTAAATAGCATGGAAAAAAATAGACCTATATAAATGACTCGAGGGAAATGTTCAATAATCATGTTTAAACACTTAATCACATAAAAACCTAAAATTGAATTAAAACACACTAACAATACCCATGCAAAACTATTCCTAGATGGATGATGACTTAAAAATTCTGAAAAAAATACAAGGTTGAGCCTAACTATAGAAATATGCCATCCATGCAGATTAATTGAAGGAAACTGATGTAAACTCATATTTGACTTTACACTAAGTTTTCTGGACATGAGAAAACTATCACACAACATACTGCTCAGATATAAACACTGTAGATTTTTCATGATTTTTGGAAATGTATAATAGTCTACACAATTTTGAGAGCGAAAACATTAATTCTCCTGCCTTTAGGAAAGTGTCAAACAACAATTTTCACATTTTCATGCTTAGATTACATCAACAAAATCCTACAAAATTTGATTGATCAATTTTGGACTCTTCAGGAATTAACTAGATATTTTGCAAATTTGCATTATTTTCCAATACAAAAGAAATTCAAAATTTAAAAAGTAAAACCAGGCCAGTTCTTTTGAACCTCAACGAACAGCAACTCTCTCTCACATGTATGCGGGCCCGGTCAAAGGCTAAGCCACGTCTTTGACCGAGGGTGCAGCCGAGAGCCTGGTCGCGACCCTCGCCGGCGGCGGCTTGGCTGCCCTGCCCCAGAGCTCCGCCTCAAGCTCGCGCACAAGGTGAGGGGGCTCTTGGATGGGCTCCGGCAGTACTGCGCTGGCAGCAGTTCGTGCGGAGGCGGCTCCGAAGGGGGAAGGGGCTCACCCTAGACTCCTAGAGGCGGTGCGCAGTGCTCAACATGCCTGGCTGTAATGTTGTTGATTGTGTTCCTGTAGGCATACTTTATTATTCGTTTTTCTGCTGCCGTACTTCCCTTCGCTTGATTTCTATCTTGATCTCTTTTTATTTGTTTTGGCAGAAGATACAGGTTGCTGATAATATTTGGCTTATACTCTAGCACACCATGTGTTTGTGATATATTGCCTAGGCAAAGGTTAGACAGATCCTAATCCATTTTGACATCTTGTCCATCCAGTTTAATCCCTTTAATATTATGTTACACTTTTCCTGCTGGAGTTTATCACTGAGGTACGCAACAGGTAATTTTAATTTACAGTTTTTTTTCCCTGCTGCAGGTCGTCACTAAAGCCATGGTGCTGAGCAAAAGGAGGGGCTGTTCTTGTTTGTGGCGCACCGGCGAGGTTTGAGGGATGGATTGGTAGGTTCTTCCTTTCCTTGCTTTCTAGCACTGGTTTAATTAGAGAGCCTTGTTTGCTTATTTCCTTTTACATGTGCTTTCCAATGTCTGGTGGAATCGTGATGTCAGGGAGTTGCTTATGTTTCTTGTCCCTTGCAGATTTTCCTCATTTTGATCTTAAGCTTTCTTAGGGATCATGGGGCTTCAGGTCCTGCAACGGTCAGTGACTCAGTGCCTTATTATGTTCTTTGGTTTGCTATATTAGTAGCTAACTGTTAGATTAGTGGTCTATTTTTGTTCCTATCTACATAGATGCATTATTATTGTGTCATGCACAAATGTTCCAGTAGTTTCATACTCTTTTTAGCAAATAGAAAAGGTTTAAATCAGTAGTTTCCTATTACTTTATACAACTTGGGCACGCCTGCGCTGACCTCTCCTTTCTCATTTTAATGTTCCTTTCTACGATTCTTTCTTTTTTTCTCTTTTGATTTTTGGTTCTTTTGCTTTTTTCTGTTATGTTGTATTCTTGGCTGTAGGATTTCTCTTTTTTGTTGACGAAAAGAAAAGGAGGAATCACATTGTTTGTTCTTTGGCATCTCTTCAGAATGGATTTCGTTGGTAAGTTCGTTGTCCCCTTTGCTCTCCTTCCAATTTTATTTGGCTCACTGCAATGGATTATTAAACATTAACATGGTAGCGCATTCATACCCTAAAGAAAGTCTTTTATGTCCAAATTAATATACATGTACAATACCTGCATCATCATCCCTAATGTTGAAATGTTCATTTCCTGCTTCTTACAAGGATGTTTCAAGACATTCTAATTGCAGTTTTCCTTGTGTTCCTTAATGGTCCCTTTGTGAGGCGTGCGCTATGCTGTTTCTACTCATGCATATATCAATAGTTTTTTGGTAATAAAGATCTATAATGTTCAGTGGCAGTGTCAAAGGTATTGATCGATTTGTAAAAGAATTATCAGTTGCCATCTTTTTTGTTGCATTTTTTCTCACAGAAGTCAAATAGGAGGAAAAAGTAAAAAAAAACAGCAAGCAAATAAAGAAGGAATTGTATATGGTAGTATGAAACTATTTCCATTTCAGATATGAAATGGTTCGATCCAGTATGTGCACATGAATAGTATCTGCGTACAGACCAGTTACTAACCACCTTATCTGTTTATTATTCCCCTGAGTTGTTGTTGCTTCTTCAATTTCCAGAGCGTGTGCTTGAGAATGCTTTATTGTCGACAAAGACACTTAAGTTTGTCAGTGTTTTGGTGCTTGCAGTTACAGGCTTTTGAAGAAATTCAAGAGCAGCCTCTTCATCGTTCCTTGCAATGGTTCCTTCTCTACTGTATGTAGCAAGTGCAAGGTGAAAGCTATCAATAAAAATAAGATTTATAAAGTTTGGCTCCTGTTTATTTGCCTTTGGTGTATTAGTATTCAGTTCCTGGTCCTTGTATTCGTTCTCAGATAGCTGAATGATTTAGACTTTTGGAATGATTTGGCACTTTATTCATGTGCTCCCATGATTGTATGCTAAGAAAAATGCCTCCATGATTTTCTGCCATGCAAAAATTATTTATCTAAAGTAAATGATATTTCATCTATTTTTTATAGAATTGCATTTGCATATGGCTACTATGATGTTGATAGAAATAATTTTCAAACTACATTGCAATCTTTCCTTGCTGTAGGTTCCCTTTTTCAGAAAGAGGTTGATAGTGGATGTTTTTTTTCCCCGAAAGGTGTGGGCCGGATTGATGTACCTGATCATACTGCCAGTGGGGATATTTTGAGTGTGAGACCCCTTAAGATTCAATCAGAATGATCAGTCTAACATAGTGCCTGAGATTGTGCTGCAAATTTTCTCTATGCCTTACACCAATGCCAACATAAGCATGTCCTTTCTACTATGTGTAGAAACTGTGGAAAGAAGCCATGCAAAACTTGGATAAGATCCAACTATTGAGACAAACTTCAGCCTAATAGATATGTGTTTTTTATATGGTGATGATTTAAGAGTTGGATAGGTACTTCAGCTGAGAAGAAACTTAACTGATTTGAGAATTGTGTGTACTGCTACGATTCTTGGGTGGATTGATGCTTCCACCTGTCACTACTAGCTATAGTTGTTCATGTTTGTGATTTTTGCAGCCTGTTGTGAAGCTCAATTTGATTTGTTGAGGTAAAGAGGACAATGGTAGCAGTGACTTCAAGGATGACATCTTGGTACATTCTCTTAAGTTGTTGACAATTGTGCCCGCTGCTGCGCCGCCGGTGAAGCCCGCTGCCAGGGAAGGGAAGAGAGGCAGTCACGCGCTGCTGGTGAAGCTCGCTGCCGGTGAAGCCCACCGCTGAGGAAGGGAAGAGAGGCGGTCGGTCATCCCATCCGCCGCCTCCCTGCCCAACCCTGCTCCGAGACGCCAGCGGTACGGTGCTACTACGGTGTTGGAGGCCGCACCTGTCATCGGGGCTCGGGGCGACCCAAGCATTCCTATCATGGCTACCAGTGGGGACGGATGGGAGCAACCTGTTCGTGCGCGCTCTGCTAGGTGATTAACTTCTTCCGTTAACCCAAGGTCTGAAGTTCCCTACCATCATGCCCTGCACATTTTTGCTTTTTTGCTAAAGTGAATTTTCAGTGTTCTTGTCTCCCAGTTCACTAAGATCAGGATCCAGAGAAAGATTGATTGATGTTAACTCAACTGAGATTCACATGGGCAGCACTGGTCAAATTCTTTGGTGAATCTGGAGTTGCCGTGTTGCGCTTGCAGAAACTTTAACCCTGCCCTCAATTCATGAGGCCTCCTTCATAAATCCTTTTACTGTAGAAGCGAGGGCGAGTTCAGCACTTGCCACCCAGAAGGAGCTGTAAATATCCCCTACATGTACAGAACCGGCTCAGGTAATGCCTGCCAGAAGCATTGTTCTCACCGTTGCTTGTTTTGTTCTGTCTTGTCCGAGCTACTGCTGTTGAACCTGTGATTTGTGAGCATCGCCATGAGCTTCCTGTGTCATTATCAAAGCTATGCATAAGCAGGGTAGGGGAAAATTAATCTTTCTTATTAATTTGATAGTATGTTAGTATCACTAACCTGTCCCAACCTAAAATTGCAACATCGTATCACTGGGGTTGTATAGGTTACTGACTCCTAACTTTACTTCTTTTCGACTGTATCAACATCGTATCAGGCTCGACCAACCAAATTAGCCCCATTACTATAAGCTACAACAGAATGATGTGAAGATCACACTCAAACACATCACTTTTGGATTATTACTATACGCTTACAAACTTAATTTATCATGGTCTTTTTTTCTGTTCCCTATGCCTGATAGCTGTTGTGGTGATATGATGATCTTTTACAGGAGACTATGATCTTTTACCGGAGAGTGCATCATCCATGTTTGGCATCATGGGCCTGCTGTACAAGCTTGAAGTATCGGATTTGTCACTGCCTTATAAATCTGCTGGTGCCTGCTGCTTTATCAGAGCAGGAGGATGATCCACAGGCTCACTGTATTTTAGGAGGGATTTAGCACTATAACTGTAGATTTGATGGAGTACCACGTAGCCTGCCTCAGGTTGGTATACTGTACATTAAAGATGATGCCTTCACTATGCTTTCAAATATAAAATCGACACTTAGAGATTGGTAACGATTGTTGCGTTTGATATTTTCACACTGCAACTATTGTGCATGAAAAAGACAGTGGCTAAACTCATTGATAAGCAAGGTCCGAGAAGAGGTTTATGCTATTTTTGCCTAGCGATCAGTATAGGGATTAGCACTACCTATTGAATCACTCAATTCTTAAATAGGAGTAGTAGCTTGTCAGTTTGAGTTTCCATTTGCAGGTGACATTAGCAGCAAATGTATTTGGTTTTCATCAGTTTAGCAGCAGGCAACCTGTCACCACCATGCACAGGTATGTAGAATAGGAGCAAGGAGGTTTCAGTCATCAGCAGCTTGGCTGTATCATTGTTCAGATCTTTAGTTAGGTCAGTTAGAGCTCGTAGTTTGATTGAATGTGAAATGTTACTTTCGTGCTACAGAGAGCATTCATTTCTTTGTTTATTATCCAACGACAGAATGTAGAGCTACTCCTCGAAGAGATTTTTTTTGTTGTGTGTCAATGGGTTTACCAGTGCATGATTTAACCAAAATTCAGATCATCGATCTAAACTTATAGTAGCTACGTACACCTCTAATTTTTTAGGGATATACTCCCTCAGTCCCATAAAAAGTGTCATTCTCGTTTACCGAGAAGTCAAACACTTTTACTTTGACCAAATATATATTAAACAATATTAACATTTATAATACATAATTAGTATTGTTGGAGTATATGTAGGCCCATGAGGCTAAGGCCCATGTGGCCCATGTATGGAACCTATTAAGCTACCCTTCTAGGGTTAGCCCTTGCAATAGAGAATGGCATATTCCAACATGGTATCCAGCCTAGGTTAGCTTCTCTTCCCCCTCCCTGCCGCCCAGCCGCCGCCACCTCCCTGCTGGCCGCCGCCGGCTTGCTGGTGAGCCATGGCTGGCCGTCCACCTCCCCCTCCCTCCCTCTATTCTCACTTCCCACCCCTCTCCTCTTCCTCCTCCTGGGCCCAGGTGCTCACCGGCGCCACTTCCCCTGCTACTGGCGCCGCCGCCCTTCTCCCTGGCGGGGCCGCCGCTGCTGGTCTTCTTCCCGACGCGGCTGCCAACGCCGGCTTCTTCCCCAGCGCCGTCGGCCTCCCTGGCTCCCTCCCTGGCGCCTCCCTCCCTGCCGCCCCTGCCTCCATGGCGCTGCTCCCTGGAGCGGGCCTGCAGGGTGCTGGCCTGGAGGGCGCAGGTCCCAGTGCCGGCCGCCCCCTTCCTCTCCCTGCCGCAGCGCTGTCCAAACCCACAGCCACAGCTGCGCCAGCCCATCCCTCCTCCTACAGCCGCCCCTGGGACACCCGCACCTGCCCAGGTTCTCTCCTCCGCGGCGGTTGAGGACCCGGGTGCTACTGATGGGGCCGATGGTGACCCTCAGCCCCACCTCCCGGCTACTGATGGTGCCCAACCTGCTGTCCAGCAGCCCCACATCCACCTTCCCGGCGCCGGGCTGGACGCCGGCACCCTCTCTACTGCCGGTGCCCAGGCCTTCCCGGCCCCGCCACCTCTCCTTTCCCAGATCTACGCCGGCCGTGACGCTTCGTCTCTCGCCGCTGCCCTCGCCGCCGCACGTGCCTCTGCCGCGGAGGGGCAGGCTCGGGTGCGGGCTGCCGCCCTCGTGTGGGAGCACGAGCGAGAAGCGGCCGATGCCCTGGCTCGCCAGATCGCCGAGGCGGAGCGGCTCCTCACCTCCCCCGTCGGCCAGGACGTTGGGGCCCACTCCTCTGCCTCGCCGGGTCGCCGCATGTCTCACACCGCCGTCCTCTGGCACGACCCGGCCGACCCGCTCGTGGCTCAGCTGCACTACCAGGCGGGGGGGTCCAGAACATTCGCCTGCTCGTTCCGGTCGTCCTCGAGCCGGAGTCGCCCTCGTACGCCCGCTGGCGGGACCTGGTCCTCCTCACCCTTCGCCGCTACGCCCTCGACGACCACGTCCTCGTCGACACCCTGGTCGCCGTCCAGACGCCGTCGTGGCTTCGTCTCGACAGCATCGTTCTCTCCTGGATCTTGGGGACGATCTCTCTGGACCTCCACGACCTCGTCCGCACCTCTCCGGATGCGCGCCGGGCTTGGCTTGCCCTCGAGGGCCAGTTCCTGGGCAACGCTGAGGCCCGGGCACTGCGTCTCGACGCGAGCTTCCGCACCTTCGTCCAGGGTGACCTCTCCGTCGGCGAGTTCTGCCGTCGGATGAAGGGCATGGCTGACTCCCTGGGGGATCTCGGGTGGCCCGTCGAGGATCGCATCTTGGTCCTCAACGTCCTCCGGGGGCTCAGGGACCGCTACGCCCACCTCAGGACGTGGATCACCTGCCAGAGGCCTTTCCCCACCTTCCTGGAGGTCCGTGACGATCTCGTCATGGAGGAGCTCACTCAGGGCCTCCAGCCGGGCTCTACCACTTCCTCGTCCTCCTCGACGGCCCTGGCTGCTACTTCGCCGCGTCCTCCTGCTCCACCGCGGTCGTCGGCTCCGCCATCGTCGTCTCTCCTGGGTCCTCCCTCCGGGCCGAGCGGAGGTGGGGGGGGGGTCGTGGTTCTCGTCGTCGCCGTGGGGGGGGCCGCGGGGGTGGCCGGGGTGGTCAACCCCAACCTCCTGCACCGTCTGGGACACACGGGGGGGCACCGTGGCCTTCGTTCCAGAACCCGTGGTCCGGTCGCATCTCCATGTGGCCCTACCACACCCACGGCGCCGATCCTCGCCTACCGATGGCCATGCTCACCGGGGCTCCTCCTGCCGGTCCTTCGCCTGGTGCTTTCCCTGCTACGTCGTGGGTTCCACCCTCCGGGACTCCACCGGGGGTCGCCGGCTGGGATCAGGCGGCCCTGGCTCGCTCGTTCAGCACCATGGGCCTGACACCTCCGGTCAGTCCCGAGTGGATCGCTGATTCGGGGGCTACCTACCACACTACTCCTGACCCCGGTATACTTTCGTCGGTTCACTCTCCTTCTTCCTCTCTTCCTTCGTCCATTATGGTCGCGAATGGTTCCTGTATTCCTGTCTCGTCTGTGGGTACCGCCGGTGCTCATGGTTCCTTTCGTCTTCCTGATGTTCTTGTTGCTCCTTCTATGGTTCATAATCTTCTTTCTATTCGACGTTTTACAGCTGACAATTCTTGTTCTGTGGAATTTGACTCTTCTGGTCTTACTGTAAAGGATTTGGCTTCCCGGCGTCCTCTGCTCCGATGTGACAGCACCGGGCCCCTTTACACACTTCGCTTCCCGGCGGCTCCTTCGTCTTCTTCGCCGCCCGTTTTGTCAGCTGCCTTCGTCGCTTCTTCTTCCTCTACCACCTGGCACCGGCGCCTCGGCCATCCTGGACGTGATGCCCTGATACAGCTCAGTCGTAGCTCTGGTCTTCCATGTACTCGAGCTCATGATGAGCAACTGTGTCATGCGTGCCAATTGGGCCGACATGTTCGTCTTCCTTTTTCTAGTTCTTCTTCTCATGCGGCCCGCATTTTTGATCTTGTACATTGCGACCTATGGACATCACCTATTATGAGCATTTCTGGTTACAAGTACTACCTTGTGGTTGTTGATGATTTTTCGCATTATTCGTGGACTTTTCCTCTTCGTGCGAAGTCTGATACGTTTACCACGCTCCTCCACTTTTTTACTTGGGTGTCCACTCAGTTCGGTCTCACCATCAAGGCTGTCCAGTGTGACAATGGTCGCGAGTTTGATAACTCCGCCGCCCGAGATTTCTTCCTCTCTCACGGTGTTCAGCTCCGCATGTCTTGTCCATACACCTCCTCGCAGAATGGCAAGGCCGAGCGGATGATTCGCACCACTAACGACACCGTGCGTACTCTTCTGTTTCAGGCCTCTCTTCCTGCTCGCTTCTGGGCTGAGGGCCTGCATACCTCCACCTACCTTCTTAACCGCCTTCCTTCCGCTGCTTGTCCCGCTCCCACTCCTCACCATGCCCTCTTCGGTACTCCGCCTCGGTATGATCACCTTCGCGTGTTTGGGTGTGCTTGTTACCCCAACACTGCTGCCACTTCTTCTCACAAGCTGGACCCTCGCTCCACGCTCTGTGTCTTCCTCGGGTACTCCCCAGATCACAAGGGGTATCGCTGCTTTGACCTTACCTCCCGACGTGTTCTCATCTCGCGCCATGTGGTGTTCGATGAGTCTGTCTTTCCCTTTTCCAGCACCACTACACCTCCGGTTCCTGACCCACCCGATCTGTTTCCCACTGACCCGGTGGTCCAGCCACCTGTTTCGTGGTCTCCTGCAGGTACCGCCTCGCCGCGTTCTCAGCCGGCCACCGGTCCCGGCTCCTCTGCGAGTCCGGGCCCCTCGTCCTCCGGCGCGGCCCCATCTTCTCCAGTGGGTGCAGCCCCGGGGCCTTCGTCCCCCGCTTCTGCCCCGGGGGGGTCGTGCCGGTTGCCGACGCCGGATCCTGTCTCGGCACCTGCCCCGGCGCCTCCGTCGAGGTTCGCCGCACCGGTACGGGTATACCAGCGCAGGCCGCGGCCACCGCCGCTCGTGGTCCCTTCTCCACCGGGGACACCGACACCACCGCCACTGTCTCCGCCGGCCCGTGGTGTCCCGCCGGTCTACCACCCGCCGCTACTTCACCGACACCCGCGGCATGTTCACCCGATGGTGACACGACACGCGGCTGGCACCCTGCCGCCTCGTGTCCTCGAGGCTTCGACCCGCGACGCGGTGGTCTCTCCGGTACCCTCCTCCGTCCGCGACGCCCTGTTGGACCCTCACTGGCGCCGCGCGATGGAAGAGGAGTACGCCGCGCTACTCGCCAACCAGACGTGGGAGTTGGTGCCCCGTCCGCCGGGCGCCAATGTCGTCACCGGCAAGTGGATTTGGACTCACAAGCGCCGAGCGGACGGTTCTCTCGAGCGCTACAAGGCTCGATGGGTCCTCCGGGGTTTCACTCAGCGCCCTGGCGTCGACTACGATGAGACCTTCAGCCCGGTGGTCAAGCCGGCTACCGTCTGTACCGTGCTATCACTGGCACTTGCTCGGTCTTGGCCCGTCCACCAGCTGGACGTCAAGAACGCCTTCCTCCACGGCCTTCTTACCGAGACGGTGTACTGCAGTCAGCCGGCGGGGTTCGTCGACAACACCCGTCCTGACATGGTCTGCCGGCTCAACAGGTCCCTCTATGGCCTCAAGCAGGCACCTCGGGCGTGGAACCACCGGTTTGCTGCTTTCTTGCTGACTCTGGGGTTCATGGAGGCCAAGTCTGATACGTCCCTGTTCGTCTACCACCATGGGGCCGACACTGCTTACTTGTTGCTCTATGTTGATGACATTGTCCTCACCGCCTCCAGCGAGCATCTTCTCCGCCGGATCATTGCAGCTCTCCAGCAGAAGTTTGCGATGAAGGATCTGGGTGAGCTCCACCACTTCCTCGGTGTCACTGTTGAGCACCGTCCTGCTGGGCTCCTTCTTCACCAGAGGCAGTACACGCGGGATATCCTGGAGCGGGCTGGGATGTCTGATTGCAAGCCCTGCTCCACCCCGGTCGACATTCAGGGCAAGCTGTCTGAGGCTGAGGGACCACCGGTGGACGACCCCACTGCGTACAGGAGTCTTGCCGGGGCCCTTCAGTACCTCACCTTCACCCGGCCGGACATCACCTATGCAGTTCAGCAGGTCTGCCTCCACATGCATGATCCCCGGGAGCCTCACCTCATGGCTCTCAAGCGTCTCGTCCGCTACCTCCGGGGTACACTCGACTACGGCCTCCTCCTACACCGGGCCTCCTCCACCGACCTCGTCGTCTACACCGACGCTGACTGGGCCGGGTGTCCGGATACTCGCCGCTCCACCTCCGGCTACGCCGTCTTCCTGGGCGGCAACCTGGTGTCCTGGTCGTCCAAGCGCCAGCCGGTGGTCTCCCGGTCCAGCGCTGAGGCCGAGTACCGCGCCGTTGCGAACGGTGTGGCAGAGGCCGCCTGGCTCCGGCAGCTGCTTGCGGAGCTGCACGCTCCACCCTCCCGGAGCACACTGATCTACTGCGACAATGTTAGTGCGGTCTACCTCTCCACCAACCCCATCCAGCACCAGCGGACGAAGCATGTGGAGATCGACCTACACTTTGTCCGTGATCGGGTGGCCATGGGCGAGGTGCGGGTCCTTCATGTTCCGACGACTTCTCAGTTCGCGGACATCTTCACCAAGGGCCTCCCGTCATCGACCTTCGCCGAGTTTCGCTCCAGCCTCAACGTCACCGGTGGCTAGTTGCGTCTGTGGGGGGGTTGTGTGTGTTCTTTCTTGTTCAGCCTCGAACTCCGCTGCGTCGGTAGTTCAGACTGCGGGGGGGTGTTGGAGTATATGTAGGCCCATGAGGCTAAGGCCCATGTGGCCCATGTATGGAACCTATTAAGCTACCCTTCTAGGGTTAGCCCTTGCAATAGAGAATGGCATATTCCAACAAGTATCATTAGATAGATCAGTGAATATATTTTCATAATAAACTTATTTGGAGATATAAATATTGCTAATATTTTCTACAAACCTAGTCAAACTTTCTTAAGTTTGACAAACACGAGTCCCATAGCGACTCTTTTTTCGGGACGGAGTAGTAGTGTCTATTGTTTAGGTGGTTAAAGCTTTGAAACAAGTCCTAGGCACATTGATCTATCTGGATTGGGTCCATTTGTTGTCATTGCTGATATTCAATTATGTTATATGAACATTCCTTCCCCTCTCATGGCTTGTAGTCTGGAGCGATGGTTCTGTAAAATTGCAGACAACTTAATTGTTGCATTTGGTGTATGCTTCCTCAGTTTGCAGAATACTACAAATATATTTTCTTCTTTATAAAAAGAATACTGCAAAGTAATATTGAAGTAGCTAGGAGAACTATCAAATATTTCTCATGTGAGGGCTCATGGCTAAATGTGTACTAAGATGGTGGATAACTTGGCACTTTGTGACGTCTCTCTAACCATGATGTTCTATATTTTGTAATAATATGATTTTTGTTCTCTTTGCAGTCCTTTTCTTATCTGCTGAAGGAGTTAGCAGAATTCTTGACTCTACTACCAATGGATGGCCCACTCATGTTTTTGTAGCCCCTTCCTACCTAAGTTTACATTTTAGTCAACACATCATATTTACAACTCTTGATTTTTAGTGATTGCACATTTCCAGATGCTTAATATTTTTATGTTTTTTTGTGGATGAGTTTGTTGCTGAAAACATAGTGGACATGGATATACAGGGTGTTCTACGTGAAACTTTTTTTGGTCACATGTTGTAGTGGCAGAGTATAATGCTTATGTTCATGCTTATATTATCATGGATTAAGTTTTTCCTGTTGCAACGCATGGGCACTCACCATTCTCTTGTGTTCATGTGAACCTCTAGCGTGTGTGTGAGTGAGTTAGGGTTTTGGTCATACTCACCTTGAGTAACAAAGCCGGCCAACATGTAACACTGCAGTGCTGTACCCTTTTTATTTGTTTCTACCTTTTGTTTCAAGGAGCGAATTATAGTTTTTTTTTTGTGTGTGCAAGCATCAGGTTCTTTATTCCCTGGATTCATCACCATCACCCACTGGCAGTGACAATCTGGTGGTAAAATAAAACTAATCACTACAAAAAATCTGAAATCAGCCAAAATAGGAGATGAAGTCCAATTGCTACCAATTAGAACTCTACCAGTTTGACTTGCAAGTGATCTGAATAGAAGAGGATACAATGAACAGTTGGATCTTGAGGTCCACTACATATGCCTTCCACTCTAGGTCTTACAAGAACCACGAATCTAATGCAATTATAAACTGCCCACTGGAGTCTATGACTCCCTGAATAAAAATAAGCTAACATTAATTAGTGCAGGAGCTGGCCAAATACCTTGGTAGCAATGCTTGGCTGCTTGGGATTTTTTTTTCTTGAAATGAATGGAAAATGATGTAGAGCTTGGTCACTTGCATTTTTCCTGTTCAGTGCGTTGAAACTTCAGTGAAGATCTGTTCATTGTTCGACAAGTGCAATTTCTTGGCTACAATATAGTATCCCGAAAAATAAGACTGCTACTTGTTTTAATCATGCTAAACAAGGACCATAGGTGGATGCTTGTTTTTGAATGTTAATTACCTGGCAACGTGGCCTTAGCTAGCTTAGGTATGAAATATTATATTTTAATATGTTGTTTTATTCAGATAACTAAACCTGCATCTTATGTGTGTTTCAATTTTGTTGTGCTGCACAGGTGCACGCCAAGCAATATTCAAATTGTACTTTGGAAGTCTGACGGTGGTGATAGATGTTACCACCGTAATTTCAAACTAGGTAGCTACTTAGCCTTTTGTTTTGACATTTTCATGTCATTGTCTAGGTGAGGACCTTTTTAATTGTCTTACTTATTTTCCGTAGAGAGAACGTGTATGAAATTCTTATGTAAATTCAACTGGCAACTATATGTGCACATCTTAAAATCACCTTGTCCAGCTCGTGGGATCGTAGTGGCGAAATCACTATCACTATGGAATGGCCGTGAGAGCACCACCACTTGCTATTCTATGTCTCCTATTGCAACACACGGGCATTCACCTATGATCTATGAACGCCTGACAAGGAGGTACTGAACCTATGATTTCTCCTAGTATACTCATTCATTAGACTGTATGCCAGAATGTAGAAAACTGAAAACAAACTCCTTACTACGCAACAAAACCTTAGATTGCTGATTCCTGCGTTGCTACCCAAAGGACATGTTTGGTGCAACAGTTACACTTAATTATTATATATATGGCTCCTGAAGTAGTTTCCTATTTATTTAAGGGGGGAAAAATTCGTGGGAAGACTTCTGAGATACCTATGCCTCTTTTCAGAAATTTCAATACTTGCATCCATTTTTCTGTGACTTGAACGCTCCTTACTTTGATAACAAGGTCCCCTTGGTGTCTGAAGATTTGATCTACGAGCAAGGTTCTCCTGATGCAAGAGTATGGGAATTAATCAGCATATGGCCACAGCTCAGTTTAATTACAGGGCTACTGATTATCTTAGATTAAGGCTTTTATCCTACTTGATGATATTGGATTCTTGGACACAACTTCTGGACAGTTTGATGATATTGGCTTCTTGGACACAACTTCTGGACAGACCCTAGATTGATGCTTTTATCCTACTTGATTGATTGATATTATTAGCACTCCTGCTCAGTTTATGCTTGTGTAATGATATTCCAGTATGTTTAAGTGACGTTCTTGAGAACAATAGACCAACTGTTAAATCTTGGCTCTGCTCTATCGGTCTGTTTGGTCGTCTGCATAACTCCTTATCCATGCTACCATAATTAACTCGTCTCTGTTGCCTGCACGTGCCAATATGCGGGATAGCACTCTCCTCGAAGCATCTTGAGACTGCATCCCGCTATTCGTCCGATTTTCCCGTATCCAGCTATGCAGGCTTGCATTTGCAGCCGCTCTGCAGCTCCTGCATCCGCACCGCAGCCTTCTGGCATCCGCTCTGCAACAACCGAGGAGGAGCTGCCCGGCTTCGCGCTCGCGCGGCCTCCGCATCCGAGGAGGAGCAGCCCGGCTTCGCGCACGCGCGGGGGTGCGCGTGCTCCCGAGCGGCGGCTGCGTGGCCTCGCCCTCGCGGCGGCGTCGGCTTCATCCTCATCGCGGCCGGCGAGATCTCGTGACGACTTCATCCCCTGCATTCCGATATCAGCCTCCTGCAGCTCCTTGGTCGATGTGGTGAGGATTGACATATGGGTCCTTCGCCGACGGCTGCCTCTTCCCTAGCACCTCCGGCAGAAGCATCTCGAGCACGTGGTATTGGTGGGGTGGCTCGGGCCGGTGCTGTTCGTGCACTTGGACTTGGACACCGAATGAGCCTCATCGTCGCCGCCGCGGAGAAGAGGTACGCGAGCCGCATGCTGTGCCTATGCGATTCTTCTACGTTTGCCGCAGCGGTTCTTGCGGCCAGTATTGTCACATGCTGTGCCTGCGCGCCGTTCTTCTACGCTCGCAGGAGGCGGCATGAGCATGACACGGTGAGTGACGGTGGTAGTACGTTGGAGCTTCAAGGGATGTCAGAATGTTGTCAGATGGATGGTTGAAACTTGAAACATGGGAGATGAATGTGAGGCCGAAGAATTTTGGGCCAGCGGCTGCTTGGAGATGGTGGAGCAAGGCACGTGGTGGAGCAATGCGCTGAGGATGTTCGACGAAATGCCTACTCTAGTATCGTGTTTCTACAAGCAACCAAACACAAAACAGATATCCTATGCACGCAACCAAACAGAGGCACACACAGTCACACACAGTGCAACTGAGTAACGTTCAAAGCATAAGACTATGCTAGATTGGATATCCTATACTAGACCATTATGCAGGCTACCATAATGCGAGCCAAATAGACCCTATGCTTTTTCGTTTCGTATGTCTTCTACTTTAGAATGATAAAATGTGAAATACCAAAATTTTTATGAGTGTGTTTTGTTTCATTCAAAATGCCAAATTTTTCATGGAGTGGGTGAGGGCTTTTTGGTTTTTTTGGCCTCTTGAGGCCAAAAATCTAAAATAAAGAATGGATACATTTTTACCAAAAATTTTATATGGTGTTTAGTTCCATTCTGTAAAATGATGGGCCAAAATCTAAAATTTTTTAGATGAAATGAGAAACTAAACACACCCTTAATTGTATTTTCCAAAAATAACTGAGGTTCTAGCCCGCGCGCAGGGTGCGTGCTAATCACTAGTACTACCTCCGTCCCAAAAAGAATGTAACTCTCGCTTCCCGAGGAGTCAAAGATTAGTACTACCTCCGTCCCAAAAAGAATGTAACTCTCGCTTCCCGAGGAGTCAAAGATTCTTAACTTTGACTAAATACAAATAAAAACATATTGATGCTTATGATGTGTAATAAGTATAATTGGATTAGTTATGAAATATAGTTTCATAATAAACCTAATTAGAGATTAAAATGTAGATAATATCATCTATAAATTTAGTCAAATTTAAAGATTCTTTGACTCCTCGGGAACCGAGATTTACATACTTTTTGGGACGGAGGGAGTACTCCTGTATAAGGCGGCGGGCAGGAGCTCAAGTGGAACACCAACAGCATAGGCAAAACCACCAATTCTGCAAAGCCTTGGACCTTGGAGTACGTGGTAGCCACCACCACCCGTAACCAGTAGCCAGAGCAGTCATGGGGTCGCTGCCGACGGCGGAGGGGGAGGAGAGGCGCCAGCAGCCGCCGCACGTGGTGATGGTCCCATACCCGGCGCAGGGCCATGTCACGCCGATGCTGCAGCTGGCCAAGCTACTCCACACACGCGGCTTCCACGTAACCTTCATCAACAACGAGTTCAACCACCGCCGCCACCTGCGCGCGCGGGGGCCGGGGGCGCTCGACGGCGCGCCGGGGTTCCGCTTCGCCGCCATCGACGATGGCCTTCCACGCTCCGACGCCGACGCCACCCAGGACGTCCCCGCGCTCTGCTACTCCACCATGACCACCTGCCTGCCACGGTTCAAGGACCTCGTCGCCAGGACCAATGCCGAGGCCGAGGCCCAGGGACGCCCCGCCGTGACGTGCGTCGTCGCCGACAGCATCATGACCTTCGCGCTCCGCGGCGCGCGGGAGCTCGGCCTCCGCTGCGCCACGTTCTGGACCGCCAGCGCCTGCGGCTTCATCGGCTACTACTACTACCGCCACCTCGTCGAGCGGGGCATCGTCCCGCTCCAGAACGAGGCGCAGCTCACCGACGGGTACCTGGACACCGTCGTCGACTGGATCCCCGGCGGCGCTCCCAAGGACCTGCAGCTCCGGGACTTCCCGAGCTTCGTGCGCACCACGGACCCGGACGACATCATGCTCAACTTCCTCATCCACGAGGTGGCGGGGATGTCGCAGGCGTCGGCGGTGGTCATCAACACCTTCGACGAGCTCGACGCCACGCTGCTCCACGCCATGGCGAAGCTCCTGTCGCGGCCCATATACACCGTCGGCCCGCTCCCGCTGACGGTGCGAAACAACGTCCCCGTGGACAGCCCCGTCGCGGCCATCGGGTCCAACCTGTGGAAGGAGCAGGAGGAGCCGCTCCGGTGGCTCGACGGCCGCGCGCCGCGCTCGGTCGTGTACATCAACTTCGGGAGCGTCACGGTGATGTCCAACGAGCAGCTGGCCGAGTTCGCGTGGGGGCTGGCCAACACCGGCTACGCCTTCCTGTGGAACGTGCGCCCGGACCTCGTCAAGGGCGGCGGCGACGCTGCTGGCGCCGGGCTGCCGCCGGAGTTCCTGGCCGCGACGGAGGGCCGGAGCATGCTGTCGACGTGGTGCCCGCAGGCGGCGGTGCTGGAGCACGAGGCCGTGGGGGTGTTCCTGACGCACTCCGGGTGGAACTCCACGCTGGAGAGCATCTGCGGCGGCGTGCCCATGGTGTGCTGGCCCTTCTTCGCCGAGCAGCAGACCAACTGCCGGTACAAGCGCACCGAGTGGGGCATCGGGATGGAGATCGGCAATGACGTCCGACGGGGCGAGGTGGAGGCGCTCATACGGGAGGCCATGGAGGGGGAGAAAGGGCGGGAGATGCGCCGGCGCGTGACGGAGCTCAAGGAGAGCGCCGTGGCCGCGGCGAGGCCCGACGGACGGTCTATGCGCAACGTGGACAGGCTCATCGACGAGGTGCTCCTAGCTTGAGATTTGAACATGCATCTTCCTGTGCCTTGGCGGGCGGCTTGCTCTCCTCGGATCCTAAGATATCAATGATATCCTTGTTTTTAATGTGAGAGTGACAACGCTTTTCGTTACACCTGGGAGTATCTCTCTCGTAATTGGAGGTCATTAACAAAGCACTTGTTTTAAGCTAAATTTGGCAAGAACATCTCAGAAGGAATACACTTATTCACAACCTATGAGATTTGGATGATCTCTGGATACTCATAAAAAGACATAGAGTCTCACTTATATGCTCCAACTAGAGGGAATGCTCAAAAAAGGACTTTGGTGAAACTAAACTCGCACTAAACTATCAATTCAATGCATAATCCATTGTTCAGTTGCGAATGAGTGTAACCTCTGTCCTAGATGAATGTTTAGCTTAACCGTCTCAATCGAAACTCTGGTATATCAAAAAAGAATGGATTTGAGAACATCAGTATGTGCCTTCGTATTTGGTGGGGATCGATAGATTTATTTATGAGCTTGGCCTATTTTAATTCAATTAATCAGGTAAATCCTATGGGTCCATATATATTAAATGTTATGTGCAAAATAGTTTTAGTCCCGTATGAGACTTGACTAGACGTTGACTTAACTTATATAGGTGAACTGTGTATGCATCTATTGAGAAGTTGAAAGATGATAAGGGTATGCCAATTGCCACACGCAAGCGCGCTGCCGCCACCGAGGCGAGGCATGGCATGGCATGATTGTGATCGTACACAGGCCCATCAAAACATGATGTGGTGCAGAGCGCATTGGTTTTGCCACTTGGGCTATTTGATGATAGGAGTTTCAGAAGTTTTGAGAGTTTCTGCTTTCGTGATGACGGGAGTTACTTATTTAATGATAGGGTTTAAGAATTTTCGAGAGTTTTTGCTCGTGGTGATTGGAGTTACTAGGAGTTTCTGTTTTTCTATCAGAGTTTCGGTTTTTCTACTATGATGACGGGAGTTATGGAAGTTTCTGTTTCTGTACCGAGAATTTCTCTTCTGCTTCTGGACTTCTGATCTTTCATACCCAAGGTTCCGATATGTTTGATCCGTTCAACTTCTGGTCTTCTGCGGGCTTTTGCATTTAATTCCACTGCTCCCGTTGCAACCAGAGAATTCCTATCCCGGTTCCTATGCATACAGGAATAAGGAGAGTAGGTCTCCGAAAACGACATCGTTCTTGGGTTCATCTGCTCGGGTAAAGACCGACAATCAGGTTTTTAGAGAGTCTCTTCCACACCACACGACTGCTCGATCATCTTCCAGCTACTTCCTGACGGCTTGGCTACTTCTTCCAAAGGTGGTGGTGAACGACATTACAACCTTTCGGTCTGTTCGTTTGAGCTACTCAGCCAAATCAGCAGCCATCCAGCAGTATTTTTCTCTCACAATAAACCAGCAAACCGTACTTTCAGCCACAATAAACCAGTGAAACGAACAGGCTCTTTGTGCACGGCATCGAATGGGACGAATACATCAACAAACTCTATGTCGACTAGCGGAAACGGCTTTGGTGCCGTTGGGTATGCTATTGTAGCAACCCATTTTCTATTTTCCGTGTTTGAATCCATGATTAGTATGATGCTTGTTAATTTGCTTGTGACTAGATTAGACATGCACCTTTCTGATGTCGTAAACATACTGATATTTTTCTAGATTAAATTAGTATCAAAATTGCCTAAATTTCTAAATTCTAACAAATTGTATCATTTTGATGTAATTTTTTATATCAATAAAAAACTTGTTTTATTGTATGTCGATTTTTTTTTGTCGAGGCATATTAAAACGAAATATTGACAAATAGACACATGCATGTGGTGGCATCAAAACTGCAGCTTTCTGAACATGAACGCGACAATTGCTAGTTTCCAAGTTTCTTGGGCGTACCCTACAAGCAAACTGATGTGAATAATTGATGAATCCGGTGGCCTGAGACCGACCGCACTGCTATCCGCTATCTGCAATGCTACCAGCCACGTACGCCGTATGCCGGAAAAATCAGCTGCAGCGGGTACCGAAAACATGACGGTAAAACAGCTTCCTCCACTATCCGTGGAGGAGTATAGTAGCTACGCTATACCAGGGCCAGCAGCGACGCGCGCCCCACTGATTCAAACAACAAAAAAATATTATAACTCGCAAATCAAAGAACCAAATTAAATTCCGATTGTACCATTAAATTTGTTTCAATAAATACTTCAAAATAAGATGTCACATGGATATATTTAGATAAAGTGATAAGTATGCCCCACAGTGGATAGAGGATGATATAGAGGATGGATGGATGCGGAAAAACTGTATATTTTATGGTGACTAAGATAAAATATTTCTTTTAGAGGATGAATATAGAGGTTCATGAATGCGGATAGTCTGAAGCTGTCGATTAGGCCAATCATGCCAGCAGTGTTCTGGCCCAGCTGCCTGCCGTGCTCCCTGCTCGTGGTCGTGGAGCTCGTGGTGCCCGACTGCCCGGTGCCCCTTCCCTGCCCGAGCGCGGGTCATCATCGCACGCACGGGGAAAGGACAAGCATCAAGCAGGCACTGGCCGAACTGCCGGTGCCGGATGGGGCGGGGCGGCGGGCGATCGGATGAATCCGATCGAGATCACATCAGAGCAAGAGAAAATTGCATGCATCGACTTGACTGGTTGCATGCCACTTGCTTGGAGCCAAAGAGGATTAGCAAACTATTCGTCTCGGACGCCATCGTAGCGTCTCCATCGGCGGAAAATGCCTGCACGTGGAATACCTCCGAATATGGAAACTAAACAAGAAAACTAATTTAGAAAAATATTTACTCTCGCAGAAAAGAGACTTAGATTATATTTACTCTCGTATATATAATAGAGCAATTTGGTAAAGAGGCGCTAGGTACAGTTTTTATTAAAAAATGAGCTGAATTAGTAGCATGTTAGAGATAATCAGTTAGGCTAATATCAACTTCTTGTTCTAAAACTTATTAGCAAATGTATCTATGAATTAAAGAGGAACATTATATGTCTTAGAATCAAACTCAATACTATAGTTACGTGAATTGTTTTAGCTCATATAAGTATAGGTCATAAGCTCAGGTCAGGACATGAAGAACGTGAGAGCAGTTTATTAAGTACAAAAGACAAATAGAAGAATTACTTTGGTCTTTAATTTTTTGCGAAGCGACCTTAGCCTCTGCCCAAAGTTTATTTCACCGTGCTCGTATGGGAGCACCTTTATAGTAGTATAAATAAGGGCAATGCTCCTGACGTTCGTCTGGTTAGACGGGACGGACCCGCCTCGCACCGCGTGCCCTTGCGCCTCTCGCCTCGCGTTGTACGCCCCTGCACCTCGGGGGCACACACCTCGCGCCTCACACGGTCGCACCGAACCCGCCGCCTCCCGTCTCGCCCTGTGCGCCCCTGCACTTCGCGCGTCACACGGTCGCACCAGAGCCGTCTCGGGCCATGTGCGTCCTACGCCTCGCGCCTCATGCCGCGCACACCCGTCTATGCCTCACACCATCCCTGCCTCGCTGCCAGCATCTCGTGCCTTATGTCATGCACTGCCCGCGCATCGCGCTGCGCTCCCCTGGTGTAAGGTCCAAATGGCTAGAGGGGGGTGAATAGCCTATTTAAAAATCTACAAGCTTCACTAAACAACCACGTTAGTATAAAAGATGGCTAAGCTAATTCTAGCACTAGCTTAACTATACTATGCAAGCCACCTATACAATTCTAGTGAAGCAAGGCTATGATCTCTAATACACACCAACGAGACTAAGTCACTAAGCTACTTACTCATATGTGATAAAAGCTAGGAATGGTACAAGAAAGTAAAGAGCAAGTGACTTGATTCTTATACCAACGATGTAGAGAAGTAATGCACTTCGAAGAAACAATCACAATGATCAACCACAAGAGAAATCCTCAGCAAAGAGATGACACAAGATTTTTACCGAGGTTCACTTGCTTCCTGGCAAGCTACTCCTCGTTGTGGCGATAAACCAACTTGTCGGTTCGTGAGCAAATCGACTATCAAGAGTCGAGCCCTCGGCGGGTGCCGCACAATCGCACACAAGATGGGGATCCTCCAAGCCACGAGCTCCACTAGAGTATCCAATTTGCAAACTCCCACGGAGAAGGATCAAGAACCCCTTACAACACTTGGTGAGGGCTCCAACAATCTTTAATTGTGAGCTCAATCACCTCTGCTGCTCCAAGCCGTCTACCGTGTCGGGAAACACGGAAGAGTAACAAGAAATCCGCAGCAACTCGAAGATCAAGTGCCTCTAGAATGCAACTCTCAAGCAATGCATTTGAATCTCACTCAATCTCACTCAAGATGAGCAACTAAGCAAAGAGATGAGTGGAGGGGTTGTTCTCTAGCTCAAAGTATGTCTCTAAGTCTCAAAATGTGCAAGAGTTACCCTCAAACCCCAGACATCTTCTATTTATAGCGAAGGGGTACGTAGCTAGCTGTTACCGGATGACGCAGTGAAAAACATACTGACCGGACGCACCAGTCAGGGTGACCAGATGCGTCCGGTCACTACAGGACAAGCGTGAACAGTACGCATAAGAAGTTACCGTTGCCGTGACCAGACGCGCTCTAGCGTTTGACCGGACGCACTGCACCTGGCGTCCGATCGGAGTCCAGTAAGCTCCCACCGTGACCGGACGCGTCCGATCGCGGGTGACCGAACGCGCCGCGTGTCCGGTCGGCTCTATGACCAGCTCTGCCCCATTGGGTGCCTGGCCGGACGCTCCGGTTCCGTGAGGGACCGGACACGCCGGTTGCAAACCCTAGCACCCACGCTCCTGACTGCTGCGAGAGCTGACCGGACGCTCACGCACCGGTTGCAAACCCTAGCACCCACGCGCCTGACTGCTGCGAGAGCTGACCGGACACGTCCGGTCACACCGTGACCGTGTCCGGTGCAGCGTCCGGTCACCACAGTGACCGCCGTTCGCCTCCGTTTCTTTTTCGACTTCCGGCGCAGTAGAAAATAGGCATTTCACTTCCCCAAAAAGTGTCAAATCCCGCCTCGCAAGCTCGGCGGAAGGGAGAGAGGAACCCAAACCCCTCTCTACCGTTTAAACTCCACTGCCTTCGCAAATGTGCTAACACCACCAAGTGTAAACCACCATGTGTGTTAGCATTTCACAAACATTTTCAAGGCGTTATGTTAGCTCTCAACTAGATCCTAATGCATATGCTCAAGATATTGATCTAGTGGCACTTGATTCCAGAGCTAACCGTGATTGCCCCTCTTGATAGTCGGCTATGTATCCTAAACCCGGTCAATCACTTCTGTACTCATCTTAGACCAGCAAAAGGAAAACCCTATGGTTATACCTTTGCCTTAAGCTCTTAGATCCTTCTCCTCCACTTGATCATCATGTCCATCATTTATGTGCATCTCCACCATATTCATTATTTCACGTCCATGCACCATCTCTTTGTGATCTTGTGGCCACCACTCCTTGCCACATACACCTTCATCACATGTGTTGCTTATGTCTAACTCAAAACACTTAACGCATGGCATTAGCAACTTGGTGTCATTAATTACTAAAACCAAACTTGGGCTTTCAATCTCCCCCTTTTTGGTAATTGATGACAACCATCACAAAGATATGAAATGAAATCAATTTTCAATTTCGATAGTTTTAGCTCCCCCTACATATGTGCTTCCATGAGTTTGGTTCAATTGTGCACATATGTATGGTTTTGAATTTTGGGAGAGTTACCACTATCAAATTGATGCTAAGGTATATAGAATGGACCTTTGAAGCGTGATACCAATCGGAGTTGCCTTTATATACCAGCCTTAGCATCGATGTAGCTAGACACCACTTGTTATACATCACTTGTAAAGATCACAAACACTAAAGTACCCCGTGAGATCAACATTATAAGCAAAGGTGTCTAGAAACCACTTATAAAGCTACTTTCAACAAATCATCATTCAAGTTCTATTTCTAGCATACACCAAACGATCATGAATATGAATTTAAGCTTTGCAATGCAACAATTCATCATGTTAATGCACATACAAATGCAACAAAAAATTCATGAGCTTGCTCCCCCAATTTGTGTGCTCAATTTTAATTGATCCCTTTCCAATGTCATTCACTCCCCCTTACTATATCTTTTCCCCCTTTGCAACTTAACTTTTTATCTTTGTGACTTTTCTCTCCCCCTTTGTCAACAATCACCAAAAAGGTGCCAATTTTAGTGAGAGTTAAGTCAATCAATATGAGGGAGTCCAAATTATGGTTCAATCTAGATCACTTGCCTAGAATATGTAATTCGGTCTGATCCAAGGATAAGCTTCTTCACACCTCATAAAGTATAAGGGTTATCTTGACCATGTTGAATTACACATCATGAGCTCATTTTTTAGATCAACACTAGGTTTGCAAGCCCATAAATATGTCATATGCTACCACTAGATCAAATAAACATAGAAGCAATAGTGGTACCATATATACATCAAAATCATTTGATTTTCATGAATGAGCCTATTTTTCATGCAAATATGTCTATATGTTCTAAACATGTCCTTAGCAAAGTATGGATGATATGCCAAGCAACTTTACCTTGCTATGTCGGAGGAGAGGCATGTCATATAAGAATGTGGTGGTGCACTCATCTCAAGTTGGAGAAGTCAAGTATGTTCAATTCATTCTTCAACTTGTAAAATCTCTTTTCATCAAGTGGCTTTGTGAATATGTCGGCTAGTTGATCTTCGGTGCCAATGCTCTCAATGCTAATATCACCCTTTTGTTGATGGTCTCTTATGAAGTGATGCCTTATGTCAATGTGCTTCGTTCTTGAATGTTGAACCGGATTTTAAGTCATCTTGATATCACTTTCATTGTCACAAAACAATGGCACATTCTTGAATTTGATTTCAAAGTCATTCAAGGTTACTTTCATCCAAAGCAATTGTGCACAACAACTACCGGCACTAATGTATTCGGCCTCGGCGGTAGATAGTGCAACACTATTTTGTTTCTTTGATGACCATGAAACAAGAGACCTTCCAAGCAATTGACAAGTGTCACTTGTGCTCATTCTATCAATCTTGCAACCACCATAGTCGGAGTCCGAATATCCAATCAACTCAAAATTTGACCCCTTTGGAAACCATAATCCAACATCATGAGTGCCCTTAAGATATCTCAATATCCTCTTGGCTGCTTTCAAGTGACTTTCTCTAGGTAAAGCTTGATATCTTGCACACTTGCACACACTAAACATCACATCCGGCCTAGAAGCGGTGACATAGAGCAAACTTCCAATCATAGACCGGTATTGCTTTTGATCTACCATATTGCCACTAGCATCAACACCCAATAGATCATTAGTGCCCATTGGTGTACTCATTGGCTTAGCATCTTGCAATCCAAACTTCTTGTTCATGTCCTTGATGTACTTGCCTTGACTTACAAAAGTGTCATTCTTCATTTGCTTGATTTGAAGTCCAAGGAAGTAACTAAGCTCTCCAATCATAGACATCTCAAACTCATTAGCCATCATATTTTCAAACTCTTCACAAAAATCTTGGTTAGTTGATCCAAAGATAATGTCATCCACATAGATTTACAACATAAACAAGTCATTTCCAAGCTTCTTGGTAAAGAGAGTGGTGTCAACCTTTCCCATCTTGAACCCTTTAGAGAGAAGAAAGTCCCTCAATCTCTCATACCATACTCTAGGTGCTTGCTTCAAACCATACAATGCCTTCTTTAGCTTAAAAACATGGTCGGGCTTATTGTCATTTTCAAAACCGGGAGGTTGCTCAACATAAACTTCTTCGTTGATGTAGCCATTGAGAAATGCACTCTTGACATCCATTTGATAGAGCTTGATGTTGTGTGCACAAGCATATGCTAATAAGATTCTAACTGCCTCCAATCTTGCAACCGGTGCATATGTTTCTCCAAAGTCAAGACCTTCAACTTGTGTGTAACCTTGTGCTACCAATCTTGCTTTGTTTCTCACAAGTACACCATCTTGATCTTGCTTGTTTCTAAAGACCCACTTAGTACTAATCACATTGTAGTTCTTCGACCTTTCAACAAGTTCCCAAACTTGATTTCTAGTGAAGTTGTTTAGCTCTTCATGCATGGTATTTACCCAATCGGAATCTTTCAAAGCATCATCTATTTTCTTAGGTTCTTCAAGTGACACAAATGAGTAGTGCTCACAAAAAGATGCAAGTCTTGATCTAGTTTGAACACCACTTTGAATTCTACCAATGATTTGATCCAATGGATGATCTCTTGCAATGTTGGTAGGTTGAAGTATTGGGAGTTGATTACTTCCACTTGCTTGACCTTGATCTTGAGCTTCAATGTGAGTACCACTAGAGCTTGCTTGATTTATATCAATTTGCACACTTTGGTTGATCACATGAATATCATCATCATCATCAACTTGCCTTGGCCTAACATCACCGATGTCCATGTTTCTCATTGCATTTGCCAATTGATCTCCTCTCACATCATCGAGGTTTTGATCTTCATTTTGAGATCCTTGGGTTTCATCAAACTCAACATCATGAACTTCTTCCAAGGTGCCATTAGTGAGATTCCAAACTCTATATGCCTTGCTTATGGTAGAATAACCAAGTAAGAACCCTTCATCACATTTCTTTTTAAACTTGCTCAATCTAGTGCCTTTCTTGAGAATATAACATTTGCAACCAAACACTCTAAAGTATGCAATGTTGGGCTTTCTTCCATTCAATAGCTCATATGGTGTCTTCCTAAGCTTCCCATGGCAATAGAGACGGTTGCTACAATAGCAAGCCGTGTTGATGGCTTCACTCCAAAATGAATGACTCACATTGTATTCACTAAGCATTGATCTAGCCATATCAATCAAGGTTCTATTTTTTCTTTCAACTACACCATTGGATTGAGGAGTGTATGTTGGAGAGAATTGATGTCCAATACCAAGATCATCACACAATTCCTCAATTCTTGTGTTCTTGAACTCACTACCATTGTCACTTCTAATCTTCTTGATGGTGATTTCAAACTCATTTTGCACTCTCTTGACAAAAGACTTGAATAGATCATAAATATCACTCTTGTCATAGAGAAAGAACACCCAAGTGTATCTAGTGTAGTCATCCACTATCACAAAACCATACTTGTTCCCACCAATGCTAGTGTATGTTGTTGGCCCAAATAAATCCATGTGCAATAGCTCAAATGCCTTTGATGTGCTCATTTCACTCTTGCTAGGATGTGCATTTCTAACTTGTTTGCTGGCTTGACAAGCACTACATGGTTTATTCTTTTCAAAAGTCACATCTTTCAAGCCTCTAACTAAGTCATGCCTCAAGAGTTTGTTCAATTGTTTCATTCCAACATGACCAAGCCTTCTGTGCCATAACCAACCCATACTAGATTTGCTAAGCAAGCATGATGTCAATTGTGTCTCACTATCATTGAAGTCAACCAAGTATAAGCTACCATGTCTAAATCCTTTGAATATCAAATTTTATCCATCAACACTTGTGACTTCAACATCATCACTACCAAATATACACTTAAAGCCAAGATCACAAAGTTGTGCCACCGACAAAAGATTGAAATCCAAGCTCTCAACTAGCAACACATTTGATATGCTCATGTCATTTGAGATAGCAATTTTACCAAGCCCCTTGACTTTGTCTTTCTTATTGTTGCCGAAAGTGATAGCATCAAAACCACCATTTTGACTTGTATCAATTGATTTGAACATACATGAATCCCCGGTCATATGTTGAGTGCACCCACTATCAAGCACCCAATGCCTTCCTCCGGCTTTGTAATTGACCTACAAGACAAGATCAGTTCTTTTTAGGTACCCAAACTTGTTTGGGTCCTCCAAGGTTAGTGACCAAGCTCTTTGGTACCCAAATGACTTTCTTCTTTGAGCCCATCCATAGTGTACCAATGAACTTAGCATGAACACCATTAGTACCCTTGGTAAGCATATAGAAAGAATCAAACTTAATTGAGGATACATTAGCATTGGATTTCTTGTTCATGCAATGTTGCTCTATGTGACCAATTTGCTTGTAACTTTTGCAATAGCTACCATTGTTCTTCACAAAATGAGTCTTGTGAGGAGCAAAAGCGGCCTTGCCTTTCTTGGGGTTATAGCCCAATCCCTCTTTATAGAGAGACGTCCTTTGGCTACCCAAGCACGTAAGCAAGCGGTCCTCACCACCATAAGCCTTAGCTAATGCATGATTGAGCTCTTTTACCTCCTTCTTGAGATTTTCATTCTCAACTATTAGTGTGGAGTCAGAAGTGAAACCGTCACTACTAGATGAGGAGGATATAGATGAGCTACATGAAGGGTTAGTGGGAGTAACAACAATAGGCTTATGACAAGATTCATCAATTATATCACAAGATATGCCTATGTTGCAAGTTTTAGCTTTCTCAACATTAGTTGACATGTTTTCATATTTTTCAACTAGAGAGGAATGGGCTTCTTCAAGCTTAGTGTGAGACTTTTGAAGCTTCTTATGGTGTACCTTTAGACTCTCATAAGATGCTCTAAGCTCATCAAGTTCTTGCATAAGGTTTTTCTTTTCCTTAAGCAAGCCCTTGCATTCCTTTCTAAATTATTTAAAATGTTGAGTGCAATCTTCTAGCATAGTGATTAATTTATCTTTAGTGAATTCTTCTTCATCACTATCACTATCACTAGCATTATCATGATCACTCTCATCGTCGGATAATACCTTAGCGGCCTTAGCCATAAAGCACGATGGAGTGTCGAAGAGGGAGACTTTCTCTTGGATGGCAATGCTAGCATGTCCCTTCTTCTTGCTCTTATTGTCATCCTCATCATCACTTGAGGAATCATCACTATCCCATATAGCAACATGAGAATCATTCTTCTTCTTATGAGAGCTCTCCTTCTTTTCTTGCTTCTTCTTTTGTTTCTTTCTCTCCTTCTTGATAGCATCTTCATCATCACTATCATAAGGACACTTTGCAATGAGATGGTCCTTGCTATGGCATCTAAAGCATCTCATGGTATGCTCATTCTTCTTGGATGAGTTCTTCCTCCTTGCACGAAAGCCTTTTTTCTTCATGAATTTGCCAAATTGCTTGACAAAGAGAGCCATCTTCTCATCAATGTCATCACTATCACAAGAGCTTGAATCTTCATCACTTGATGGTTCAATCTTGGATTTACCCTTAGATGTGGTGGCTTTGAATGCCACACTCTTCTTCTTCTCATCATCCTTCTTCTCACTTTCCTTCTTCTTCCTTTTGACCAACTCCTCTTTCTCATCATCTTCTCTATATGAATCGTCGGTCATCACTTCTTGGAATACTTATTGAGGAGTTGAATCCTTCAATGTAGTCCTTACTAGCACGGTGATCAATGTATCAAACCTCTTAGGCAAGCTTCTCAAGAACTTCATAGAGAATTGGTTGTCCTTGACCTCCTCACCAAGTGCCTTGAGCTCATTGACAATGACTTGTAACCTATGAAATATTTCCGGTACACTCTCATCTTCTTGCATTTTGAAGCTAGAAAACTTTTCTTGCAAGATATATGCTTTAGCGGTCTTTGTGCCTTCGGTGCCCTCAAATGTTTCTTCTAGCTTGGCCCAAGCATCATGTGCAACTTCTATGTTCTTCACTTGCTCAAATGTCTTGTCATCTAATGCCTCATGAAGAGCACTAATAGCAATGTCATTGCATTGGAGCTTCTTCTCTTCCACCGGTGTAGGTGCTTCCGGATTAGCAACCTCAAATTTTGTTTCGGTGACCTTCCACACTTCTCTAGACTTGAGGTGTGCGGTCATCTTAACCTTCCAATATACATAATTTGTGCCATCAAAGTGAGGTGCCTTCTTGGTGTTGTTGATGTGCAAGCTTAATTGAGCCATTTCTTTTTCACCGTAGGTTGTTAAGCCTCAAATAAACGGTGTCTCGGCTCCGATACCACTTGTAAGGTCCAAATGGCTAGAGGGGGGTAAATAGCCTATTTAAAAATCTACAAGCTTCACTAAACAACCACGTTAGTATAAAAGATGGCTAAGCTAATTCTAGCACTAGCTTAACTATACTATGCAAGCCACCTATGCAATTCTAGTGAAGCAAGGCTATGATCTCTAATACACACCAACAAGACTAAGTCACTAAGCTACTTACTCCTATGTGATAAAAGCTACACTAAGCAAACTACACTAGGAATGGTACAAGAAAGTAAAGAGCAAGTGACTTGATTCTTATACCAACAATGTAGAGAAGTAATGCACTTTGAAGAAACAATCACAATGATCAACCACAAGAGAAATCCTCGGCAAAGAGATGACACAAGATTTTTACCGAGGTTCACTTGCTTCCCGGCAAGCTACTCCTCGTTGTGGCGATACACCTACTTGTCGGTTCGCGACCAAATCGACTATCAAGAGTTGAGTCCTCGGCGGGCGCCGCACAATCGCACACAAGATGGGGATCCTCCAAGCCACGAGCTCCACTAGAGTATCCAATTTACGAACTCCTGCGGAGAAGGATCAAGAACCCCTTACAACACTTGGTGAGGGCTCCAACAATCTTCAATTGTGAGCTCAATCACCTCTGCTGCTCCAAGCCGTCTACCGTGTCGGCAAACACAGAAGAGTAACAAGAAATCCGTAGCAACTCGAAGATCAAGTGCCTCTAGAATGCAACTCGCAAGCAATGCACTTGAATCTCACTCAATCTCACTCAAGATGAGCAACTAAGCAAAGAGATGAGTGGAGGGGTTGTTCTCTAGCTCAAAGTATGTCTCTAGGTCTCAAAATGTGCAAGAGTTACCCTCAAACCCCGGACATCTTCTATTTATAGCGAAGGGGTACGCAGCTATCCATTACCGGACGACGCAGTGAAAAACGTACTGACCGGACGCACCGGTCAGGGTGACCGGACGCGTCCGGTCACTATAGGACAAGCGTGAACAGTGTGCGTCAGAAGTTACCATTGCCGTGACCGGACGCGCTCTAGCGTTTGACCGGATGCGCTGCACCTGACGTCCGATCGAAGTCCAGTAAGCTCCCACTGCGACCGGACGCGTCCGATCGCGGGTGACCGGACGCGCCGCGCATCCGGTCGGCTCTACGACCAGCTCTGCCCCATTGGGTGCCTGACCGGACGCTCTGGTTCCGTGAGGGACCGGACGCACCGGTTGCAAACCCTAGCACCCACGCGCCTGACTGTTGCGAGAGCTGACCGGACGCGTCCGGTCACACCGTGACCGTGTCGGGTGCAGCGTCCGGTCACCACAGTGACCGCCGTTCGCCTCCGTTTCTTTTCCGACTTCCGGTGCAGTAGAAAATAGGCATTTTACTTCCCCAAAAAGCGCTGAATCCTGCCTCGCAAGCTCGGCGGGAGGGAGAGAGGAACCCAAACCCCTCTCTACCGCTTAAACTCCACTGCCTTCGCAAATGTGCTAACGCCACCAAGTGTAAACCACCATGTGCATGTGTGTTAGCATTTCACAAATATTTTCAAGGCGTTATGCTAGCTCTCAACTAGATCCTAATGCATATGCTCAAGACATTGATCTAGTGGCACTTGATTCCAGAGCTAACCGTGATTGCCCCTCTTGACAGTCGGCTATGTATCCTAAACCCGGTCAATCACTTCTGTACTCATCTTAGACCGGTAAAAGGAAAACCCTATGGTTATACCTTTGCCTTGAGCTCTTAGATCCTTCTCCTCCACTTGATCATCATGTCCATCATTTATGTGCACCTCCACCATGTTCATTATTTCACGTCCATGCACCATCTCTTTGTGATCTTGTGGCCACCACTCCTTACCACATACACCTTCATCACATGTGTTGCTTATGCCTAACTCAAAACACTTAACGCATGGCATTAGCAACTTGGTGTCATTAATTACTAAAACCAAACTTGGGCTTTCAATCTCCCCCTTTTTGGTAATTGATGACAACCATCACAAAGATATGAAATGAAATCAATTTTCAATTTCGATAGTTTTAGCTCCCCCTACATATGTGCTTCCATGAGTTTGGTTCAATTGTGCACATATGTATGGTTTTGAATTTTGGGAGAGTTACCACTATCAAATTGATGCTAAGGTATATAGAATGGACCTTTGAAGCGTGATACCAATCGGAGTTGCCTTTATATACCAGCCTTAGCATCGATGTAGCTAGACACCACTTGTTATACATCACTTGTAAAGATCACAAACACTAAAGTACCCCGTGAGATCAACATTATAAGCAAAGGTGTCTAGAAACCACTTATAAAGCTACTTTCAACAAATCATCATTCAAGTTCTATTTCTAGCATACACCAAACGATCATGAATATGAATTTAAGCTTTGCAATGCAACAATTCATCATGTTAATGCACATACAAATGCAACAAAAAATTCATGAGCTTGCTCCCCCAATTTGTGTGCTCAATTTTAATTGATCCCTTTCCAATGTCATTCACTCCCCCTTACTATATCTTTTCCCCCTTTGCAACTTAACTTTTTATCTTTGTGACTTTTCTCTCCCCCTTTGTCAACAATCACCAAAAAGGTGCCAATTTTAGTGAGAGTTAAGTCAATCAATATGAGGGAGTCCAAATTATGGTTCAATCTAGATCACTTGCCTAGAATATGTAATTCGGTTTGATCCAAGGATAAGCTTCTTCACACCTCATAAAGTATAAGGGTTATCTTGACCATGTTGAATTACTTCCTCCATTCCAAATTATAAGACGTTTGACTTTTTTGACTCCAAGTTTGACCGTTCGTCTTATTCAAAAAATTTGAGCAAATATAGTCATATTTAAGTCATTCTTAAAGAACTATCATTAATAAAGCAAGCCACAACAAAATAAGTGATGTTTTGCAAAAAAATTTAAATAAGACGAGTGGTCAAACTTGGTGTCAAAAAAGTCAAACGTCTTATAATTTGGGATGGAGGGAGTACACATCATGAGCTCATTTTCTAGATTTAACACTAGGTTTGCAAGCCCATAAATATGTCATATGCTACCACTAGATCAAATAAACATAGAAGCAATAGTGGTACCATATATACATCAAAATCATTTGATTTTCATGAATGAGCCTATTTTTCATGCAAATATGTCTATATGTTCTAAACATGTCCTTAGCAAAGTATGGATGATATGCCAAGCAACTTTACCTTGCTATGTCGGAGGAGAGGCATGTCATATAAGAATGTGGTGGTGCACTCATCTCAAGTTGGAGAAGTCAAGTATGTTCAATTCATTCTTCAACTTGTAAAATCTCTTTTCATCAAGTGGCTTTGTGAATATGTCGGCTAGTTGATCTTCGGTGCCAATGCTCTCAATGCTAATATCACCCTTTTGTTGATGGTCTCTTATGAAGTGATGCCTTATGTAACACCCAAATTTTAGAGATAACAAAATTGAAATAGTTTAGATAATAAATAATGGCCAATTTAAAATAATAATAAAATAAGTTTGATGTTGCATTCATGCTGTTGCATTTATTTTGTTATGTGGTGTGGTTTTGTTTTATTTTATTTTGGATTAGAAAATTTATTTGATATATTTTTGAAAACAAGTAAATAAAGAAAAGAAAGAAAAAGAAAAAAAAGAGAAGAAATACTTACCTGGCGGCCCGATGGCCATTGGGCCGAGGCCTGCCTATCCTTGCGCGGCCCAGTCGGCCCAGCGCCGCAGCAGCTCCCTTCCTCCTCTTTTCTTCCGCTGACGAGTGGGGCCTCCTTGTCATAACCGTCTTCTTCCCGTGTTCGACGAGGACTCCGACCGGAGCATAACCGCCGCCTTCCCTATCTTGGTTTCCGGGATTTACGAACCGAACAAGGCCTCTTGAGGTTATAAATAGGAAGAGGAGATCCTCTAGTTTCCGTTTTTCATCTAAAACGCAAGCTCCATCACGTGAAATCGAGCTCTAGGGTTAGGGTGGTGCCGACGGGATTTGGCGGGCGCGGGTGAGGCTTTCGGGTGGACCGGAGGCAAAATTTTTCACTTGGGTGAGTTTGTTTTCTTCTCCTCTTACTTCCCATGCTCTCAATTGGCGTTTTGGCGATGTATACCGTAGTTTTGAGAGCTTGCCGTGGCCGGCAATGGCGCCGTCGCTCCCGAGCAGCCGCGCGCCATGTTAGGTCTACTATAGCCGGTTCTTATCGGGTAGTTGAGCTCGCGTGGAGCTTCTCCACCGTTTGGACCAAGTCGCGGATTGAACGGTGGCTTTGAGGGGGAGAGTCACCAACGCCGGCCATGGAAGGGCCGCCGGCCATGGAAGGGGTGCCGGTCGGGTTTGGGGAAGAAGAGCAGGAGGTATACTGTGACGTTGCTGGTGATCGAGAGCCGTCCGATTCGAGATCAACGGCCCAGATTAGAAGATACCCCTTCGCGGGTAGTTTTTCTAAAGAGACCCTCGGTTCTTTTGAAATCAACCCGCAGTCCTTAGCGTAGTTCTGAAAATACGTTTTCGCGTTGTGAAGGCGTATTCTTTACCGGTTTATTCAAAAATACGTTTTCAGGAATTTACAGTTTTGCCACTAGAATTGTTTTAGTCATAAAATCTTCGTTTTAACTCCGATTTGATCCGTTCAAATTGCGTTAGGTTCGTAATTGCGAACTCTACATGTTAGTATAATTTTACAGTTAGTTTTGATAATTTATTTTTCGAGTTTATAATTAAGTATTTATTTATCTATAGGAAATCTTAGAAAATTCATAACTTTTACGTTTTAACTCCGATTTTGGTGATCCTTGCGTCTGTGTGATCGTAGAAACGTGTAGAAGAGTTTTACAAACTTTTATTACTGTTTTGTTACTGTTGGTGTACTGTTCTAATTATATTTATTTGTTTGCTTCGTGTATGTTTGATTGGATGCATGTATGTTGTTGATTGATGATCGAGTATAGAAGGTGAGCAGTACTTGGACGATTCGGAGTATTACTTTGAGCCAAGTCAGCAGTACTATTTGGAGAGCTTTGATCAAGGCAAGTATAACACAGGACTATCCTTGTTACCTATTCATTGAATTATCATACATATGCATGTGCTTACCTTGGCAACCTTAGAGATTTTAACTTAGCGATTGATATCTTGATTCCTTGTCACCTATGGGATTATGCATTTGGGTAGCTTGGCTAGTGCTTGATTTATGAACATTGATCTTGTAATTTGACTAATGAATGGTGCAATCAACCATTAAGATGATTTAATTCCTGTTACAAGGGGACTAGAGCACTGTGTTGTTTGTTTGTTGCTCTAGTTACTCTCCATAAGGACTTATCTGTAAGCATTAACCGGGATTGACAGTACAACTGTGAGGGCTATATGGCTCTGGCTTTAGTTGTTCAAGAGACCTTTTCTAGCTTGTTAGTGGTTACCTTAAATGACGTAAGAATGGCTTGCCACGTTGGGTGTAGTGCGAGCCCCTGACCTAGTGTGTATAGGCTGCGGTTGTTGTGCCACAGGGAAGGGGGGTTCTACATCTGCCTGCCGAGTGAATCTAATGGCCCTAACTTGTTAGACGAACTCTTGAGTGGCTTTATATGGTTTTTGGGTGTTTGGGCTTGATCTCCCCACTCATTTGGAAATCATGACTCACAGTGAAAGTGTACACCTCTGCGCAGAGTTTAATAAACTGGTATACTAGCCGTGCTCACGGATACGAGCGGCCTTGGGTATTCTTACAGAATAAATGATCACTATTGATATATCATGCTTTATATTGATGTTGTTATTATTATACCATGTTAATGCTATTTCATTATTCTTATTACAATTGATCAATTGTTCATTAACGGGAATTGGAATACCTTGATGCTACTCAACTGCTAAATTAATGATGACTAAAAGCTAAAAGCAGTCAAACAGTGTTTAGCCATTTGAGCCTCATGAACCCTGTGTTATATTTGTTGAGTTCGACATGGACTCACTCTTGCTATTTCCACCATAACAGATGAAGATTATGATGAGGATTATCGTAATGAGTACTAGTCTTGGTGTCAACCAGTCAACCGTGTCCCTGTGTGGAGTTTCCGCTGGAGATTATTACTAGATATTATTATTTATCGTTCAAGACTATGTTTTAAATATTTATTCGCTATGTAATAAGCACTGTGATGATACTATGTAATTTGTCTGCTTATGTGTGCGATCATGACCTGGGGCGCACATGAGTACTTTATGCATCCTATTTTTGTCCTTAAAAATGGGTGTGACAGATTGGTATCAGAGCCGTGTTGACTGTAGGACGCAAGCCTAGTTAGAATGGTCGTTGATAGTATCCATACTTCACTTAATTCATGCTTCCTCTTTTCACCTTGTTAATTACTAAAGTTTTATGCTTCCTCTACTTTATTCTATTGCGAAAATACATTGATTCTATCTAATCTATGTCTAAATCTTGTAGATGCCTCCTCATCCCTGTCTGTCAGCTGCACAATATGTTGCTCGTTTCAAACCCCAGGAGCCCAAGGAAGAGGGTGATCAAGAGCTATCTGATGCTGAATCAAGAGTTGGTGATACACCTATGGAGGATGTAGTTATGGGGTGGACTACGAAGTTTCATATCATGGTCCCTAAGGCTGATGCTTTCTTCCATGATATGTTGACAAGAACCTTGGACAACTACTACTACGACTGGGAGGCTACTTTAGAGTATCGCAGTGCAGAGTATAGTCATCCATGGATGGATTCCTATTGGGAAACGGAGTTATGGGTCAAGAAAAGGGATCCTACCACTAAGGAGCCTAAGGTGGAGTCAAAGTTCATTACCCGAGTGAGCCGGGCAACTGTGGAGACAAGCATGGAGGATGTCGCTTTCAATGCATTTGTTTACTACCATGGGCTACGCTCGGACAAGACGCTAAAGGGTGCACTTCGGCACTTTCCTTGTTTCTTACATGACAAGGGAATTTGGACCGTGCCACTTGCAGATGATTCCTCCTTGACTTTGCAAGCTACGGTGGCATTAGCTCGTGAATTGGCTCTTCATGAGGTGGACCTGAAGGATGAGTTGCTGAAGGAAAAAGAACTTAAGGAGCAAGCTTACAATGAGATTGACCAATTAAGGGCGGAGTTAGGTCGTCCTAAGATTTATGAGAAGCTTAATTAGGAAATAGGAAAAATCCCTATGTAATAAGAACGATAGTAGTTGCGAGTTAATTTTAAGTTTGGATGGTTTTAAGAGTCAGTTTGTGGTGTGAACAATTGTGTGATTGATGGATTGTTATTATGATAATGTGTGATTTGGATCTTTGTAATGTGTGCTGGAGTTTTGTAGACATGCCTACAAATTCTATTGTTAAGAATATTAAGTTTGATCAAGATATATTAGTGAATATGAGGTTAACTTAGTACTGTTCTTTGCTGATTTTTGGATCAGTCTGGGATGTTTTAGAAATAACTTAAAATCCGTTCATGGGAAATTTAAGAAATTTTACTGAGAATAATTAGACTTCTATATCTTTCCAATCCCACAAGAATCACCTTAATATCTATTATGAGTTAAGAGATATACCTGTTTCAAGTTGGAGTTACTGCACAGTCTGGAATTCGGGAACAGTTTCTGTTAAGTTCAGTTTTTGACCAATTTATTGACAGAATCAGAAAAAGTGTTGTGAATACGAGTTGTAGATAATTTTATAAGCTTTCCAACCATGTAAAGATCATCTGATTTGGACATCTGTAGCTCGAGATATGACAGTTTTACTGAGTTGCTGAAATTAGAGTTTGCCCAGAAAATCAGATTTTGTTTATCTATTGTATACATCATCTCGGATTGTACTGAATTCCATCTTCTGTGTTTTGGAAACAGATGTCAGGCAGAGGTCGTGGCAGAGGTCGTGGGGGTGCTAATCCACCCGTTACTATGGAGGAACTCATGCAAACTCAGAATCAGCTGATGCAGATGTTTATGCAGCATATGCAGAACAATCCCCCTGTTGGAGGACCACCACCTGTTCAAGTAAGGGATAAGCGTGGAGAATTTTTGAAGGGACGCCCTCCAGTGTTTTCTCATGCTGCTGATCCTTTAGAAGCAGATGATTGGGTGAGGGCAGTGGAGAAACAGCTGAACATAGCCCAATGCAATGATATGGAGAAGGTGTTGTATGCATCTGGTCAGTTACAAGGGACAGCTCAGACTTGGTGGGAGTCGTACCAGGCTGCACGCCCTGACAATGCTCCTCCTATCACTTGGAATGAGTTTGTTAGAGATTTTCGAGCTCGTCATATTCCTGAAGGTATAATTGAGCTGAAGCAGGAAGAATTCAGAAACCTGAGGATGGGACAGATGAGTGTGAGTGAATATCATGACAGGTTTACCCAGTTGGCTCGCTATGCTCCCAATGAAGTTAGGGAAGATGCAGACAGGCAGCGTCTTTTCTTGAAGGGAATTTATTATGATCTTCGCTTGCAACTGAAGGGGAATAGTTATGCTAGTTTTCAAGAGCTGGTGAATAAAGCTATTGTGCTTGATAATGAGCGTAGGGAGATGGATAGAAAAAGAAAGATGAAGGTGCAAGGCTCAGGAAGCAACAACCGTCAACGCACAAATTCTCAGCATGGCTTTCATCAGAAGTTTCAGGGACCGGTTAGCCAGTGGAATCGCAATTCAAATCAGAGGTGGTCCCAAAATTGGCAAAACAATCAGTCGCAACAGCGTTCATCATATCCATAGCGTCAACAGTATCAGCAGACTGGGCAACAGACTCCTCGCACTGGAAATCCCAATGCTACCCCCATAAAGAATAGTACTCCCAGCACTCCTATTAGATGCTTTGTCTGTGGTAAAGAGGGCCATTTGTCTTATAATTGTCCTGAGAAGCAGAACCAACAGACTCCTCAGAGCCAGAAGAGCAACCAGAGGCAATCGGGTACTGGAAGGGTGAATCACGTGTCTTCTGATACAGCTCATGGTGCACCAGAAGTTATGATTGGTACGTTCAATGTACATTCCACTCCCGCAACTGTTCTTTTTGACTCTGGAGCATCTCATACATTCATATCCAATATTTTTGTTAAAATGCATAGTATACCCATGCTAGCTATGAAAGAACCTCTCTTAGTAAATTCACCTGGAGGTACCATGCAAACCAGTAATCGTTGTCTTCCAATTAGTATGGTATTAAGGGGGGTAGAGTTTAAGATAACTCCTATAGTGTTGCGAACATCTGGGATTGATGTGATATTGGGTATGGACTGGATGAAGCAAAATCAGGCAGAGATTCAGTGTCAGCAGAAAGTGGTAGTTGTGACTGCGCCTAATGGAGATAAAATCAATGTGGATGTAGCAATGCAGAAGCAACCAACCGCGGTGGTGAATCAGATTGAAGATACTATTAAGGAGAATTCAGTGATTGAGGAATTTCCGGATGTTTTCCCTGATGAATTGCCAGGTATGCCACCTGACCGAGACATTGAATTTCTTATTGAATTATTACCTGGAACTGCACCTATAGCCAAACGACCATATAGGATGGGAGTAGATGAATTAGAAGAACTTAAGAAACAAATTAAAGAATTACAAGAAAAAGGTTTTATTCGACCTAGTTCATCACCTTGGGGAGCACCAGTCATTTTTGTTGATAAGAAAGATGGTGGTCAGAGGATGTGTGTTGATTATCGGTCGCTAAATGAAGTAACTATCAAGAATAAGTATCCTTTGCCCCGGATTGATGACTTGTTTGATCAGTTGAGAGGTGCTTGTGTGTTCTCTAAGATTGATTTACGTTCTGGTTATCATCAGTTGAAGATTCGTGCTTCTGATATTCCAAAGACAGCTTTTACTACAAGGTATGGATTGTATGAGTATACTGTTATGTCGTTTGGATTGACCAATGCACCTGCATATTTTATGTACATGATGAATAAGGTGTTCATGGAATATTTGGATAAGTTTGTGGTAGTGTTTATTGATGATATACTGGTATTTTCCAAGACAGAGGTAGAGCATGCTGAACATTTGAGGTTGGTATTGCAGAAGCTTAGAGAGCATAAACTGTATGCGAAGCGAAGTAAATGTGAGTTTTGGTTGAAGGAAGTTTCTTTTCTTGGTCATATTGTTTCTAATGGAGGTATATCGGTGGATCCAGGCAAGGTGAAGGATGTATTGAATTGGAAACCACCTACCGATGTTAGTGAGATTCGCAGTTTTTTGGGTTTAGCTGGATATTATCGACGGTTCATTGAAGGGTTTTCTAAACTTGCTAAACCTATGACATCTCTGTTAGAAAAGAATGCCAAATTTGTGTGGTCTGATAAATGTCAAGCTAGTTTTGAGGAGTTGAAGAAGAGGTTGACTACAGCGCCTGTTTTGGTTTTACCAGATTTGAGTAAGAAGTTTTCCATTTATTGTGATGCTTCTCGTCAAGGTTTGGGATGTGTTCTTATGCAAGAAGGCAGAGTTGTGGCTTATGCATCTAGACAGTTGAGAAAGCATGAGTTGAATTATCCTACACATCATTTGGAGTTAGCAGCTGTTGTTCATGCATTAAAGATTTGGAGACATTATTTGATTGGACATAAGAGTGATATATACACTGATCATAAGAGTTTGAAGTATATTTTCACTCAGTCAGATCTGAATTTGAGGCAACGCAGATGGTTAGAGTTGATTAAGGATTATGATATTGAGATACACTATCATCCTGGTAAATCCAATGTTGTTGCCGATGCTCTTAGCAGAAAGAGTTATGTCAATGAGATGCAAATGTCGTCTATGTCAAGTGAATTGTGTGCTGAATTTGAACACCTGAACTTGGGAATTGTTACCAATGCAATGGAGTTGGTGATAGAACCTACACTAGAGCAAGAGATATACAAGGGTCAGTTGAAAGATGAGAAACTGAAGAAGATAGCGGAAGACATAGTCATTGGTAAGTCACCAGGTTTCCGAATTGATGATAATGGGACTCTTTGGTTTGGAAAAAGGTTGTGTGTACCTGAGGATCAGGCTATTAGGCAAGCAATTCTTCATGAAGCTCATGAATCAGCTTATTCTATTCATCCTGGTAGTACTAAGATGTATCTGGATCTCAAACAGAAGTATTGGTGGGTTGGATTAAAGCGTGATGTGGCTGAGTATGTAGCAATATGTGACACGTGTCAGAGGGTAAAAGCTGAGCATCAGAGACCTGCAGGATTATTGCAACCAATGAAGATTCCTGAGTGGAAATGGGAAGAAGTTGGTATGGACTTTATAGTGGGGTTACCTCGTACTCAGAAAGGTTATGACTCTATTTGGGTGATAGTAGATCGGTTAACTAAAGTTGCTCATTTTATACCGGTTAGAACTACCTACCAAGGACCAAAATTGGCAGAGTTGTATATGGAGAAGATAGTGTGTTTGCATGGAGTTCCGAAGAAGATTGTATCTGATCGAGGTTCGCAATTTACATCACATTTTTGGAAGGTTGTACATGAATCTTTAGGAACTAAGCTGAATTTTAGTACAGCATATCATCCACAGACAGATGGGCAGACTGAAAGGACCAACCAGGTATTAGAGGATATGTTGAGAGCTTGTTCATTGCAATATGGGACTAGTTGGGATAAGAGTTTGCCTTATGCAGAATTTTCTTACAATAATAGTTATCAACAGAGTCTTAAGATGGCACCGTTTGAAGCTTTGTATGGACGTAAGTGTAGAACTCCATTGTTTTGGGATCAGACAGGTGAATCTCAGGTGTTTGGTACAGATGTTCTTAGAAACGCAGAAGATCAAGTGCGAGTGATTCGTGAGAATTTGAGAGTGGCACAGTCTCGTCAGAAGAGTTATGCTGATAATAGGAGAAGAGATCTAGTTTTCGAAGTAGGTGATTATGTTTATTTGAAGGTGTCACCTATGAGAAGTGTGAAGAGATTTAACATGAAAGGTAAACTAGCACCAAGGTATGTTGGACCATTTAAAGTTATTGCTAGACGTGGGGAAGTTGCTTACCAATTGGAGTTGCCTGAGAATTTATCTGGGGTGCATGATGTGTTTCATGTTTCACAACTTAAGAAGTGTTTGCGGGTGCCTGAGGAGCAGATACCTTTGGAAGAGTTGACTGTTAAGGAGGATCTTACATATGAAGAGTTTCCAATTAAGATTTTAGAGACTGCTGAGAGGGTTACTCGAAGTCGGATTATTAAGATGTGTAAAGTACAGTGGAATCGATATTCAGAGGCAGAGGCAACTTGGGAAAGAGAGGATGAATTGAGGAAATCATATCCGCAGTTGTTTGAGTAAGCAGTCCAATCTCGAGGACGAGATTCTTTTAAGGGGGTAGAATTTGTAACACCCAAATTTTAGAGATAACAAAATTGAAATAGTTTAGATAATAAATAATGGCCAATTTAAAATAATAATAAAATAAGTTTGATGTTGCATTCATGCTGTTGCATTTATTTTGTTATGTGGTGTGGTTTTGTTTTATTTTATTTTGGATTAGAAAATTTATTTGATATATTTTTGAAAACAAGTAAATAAAGAAAAGAAAGAAAAAGAAAAAAAAAGAGAAGAAATACTTACCTGGCGGCCCGATGGCCATTGGGCCGAGGCCTGCCTATCCTTGCGCGGCCCAGTCGGCCGAGACCGCAGCTCGCGCGGCCCAGTCGGCCCAGCGCCGCAGCAGCTCCCTTCCTCCTCTTTTCTTCCGCTGACGAGTGGGGCCTCCTTGTCATAACCGTCTTCTTCCCGTGTTCGACGAGGACTCCGACCGGAGCATAACCGCCGCCTTCCCTATCTTGGTTTCCGGGATTTACGAACCGAACAAGGCCTCTTGAGGTTATAAATAGGAAGAGGAGATCCTCTAGTTTCCGTTTTTCATCTAAAACGCAAGCTCCATCACGTGAAATCGAGCTCTAGGGTTAGGGTGGTGCCGACGGGATTTGGCGGGCGCGGGTGAGGCTTTCGGGTGGACCGGAGGCAAAATCTTTCACTTGGGTGAGTTTGTTTTCTTCTCCTCTTACTTCCCATGCTCTCAATTGGCGTTTTGGCGATGTATACCGTAGTTTTGAGAGCTTGCCGTGGCCGGCAATGGCGCCGTCGCTCCCGAGCAGCCGCGCGCCATGTTAGGTCTACTATAGCCGGTTCTTATCGGGTAGTTGAGCTCGCGTGGAGCTTCTCCACCGTTTGGACCAAGTCACGGATTGAACGGTGGCTTTGAGGGGGAGAGTCACCAACGCCGGCCATGGAAGGGCCGCCGGCCATGGAAGGGGTGCCGGTCGGGTTTGGGGAAGAAGAGCAGGAGGTATACTGTGACGTTGCTGGTGATCGAGAGCCGTCCGATTCGAGATCAACGGCCCAGATTAGAAGATACCCCTTCGCGGGTAGTTTTTCTAAAGAGACCCTCGGTTCTTTTGAAATCAACCCGCAGTCCTTAGCGTAGTTCTGAAAATACGTTTTCGCGTTGTGAAGGCGTATTCTTTACCGGTTTATTCAAAAATACGTTTTCAGGAATTTACAGTTTTGCCACTAGAATTGTTTTAGTCATAAAATCTTCGTTTTAACTCCGATTTGATCCGTTCAAATTGCGTTAGGTTCGTAATTGCGAACTCTACATGTTAGTATAATTTTACAGTTAGTTTTGATAATTTATTTTTCGAGTTTATAATTAAGTATTTATTTATCTATAGGAAATCTTAGAAAATTCATAACTTTTACGTTTTAACTCCGATTTTGGTGATCCTTGCGTCTGTGTGATCGTAGAAACGTGTAGAAGAGTTTTACAAACTTTTATTACTGTTTTGTTACTGTTGGTGTACTGTTCTAATTATATTTATTTGTTTGCTTCGTGTATGTTTGATTGGATGCATGTATGTTGTTGATTGATGATCGAGTATAGAAGGTGAGCAGTACTTGGACGATTCGGAGTATTACTTTGAGCCAAGTCAGCAGTACTATTTGGAGAGCTTTGATCAAGGCAAGTATAACACAGGACTATCCTTGTTACCTATTCATTGAATTATCATACATATGCATGTGCTTACCTTGGCAACCTTAGAGATTTTAACTTAGCGATTGATATCTTGATTCCTTGTCACCTATGGGATTATGCATTTGGGTAGCTTGGCTAGTGCTTGATTTATGAACATTGATCTTGTAATTTGACTAATGAATGGTGCAATCAACCATTAAGATGATTTAATTCCTGTTACAAGGGGACTAGAGCACTGTGTTGTTTGTTTGTTGCTCTAGTTACTCTCCATAAGGACTTATCTGTAAGCATTAACCGGGATTGACAGTACAACTGTGAGGGCTATATGGCTCTGGCTTTAGTTGTTCAAGAGACCTTTTCTAGCTTGTTAGTGGTTACCTTAAATGGCGTAAGAATGGCTTGCCACGTTGGGTGTAGTGCGAGCCCCTGGCCTAGTGTGTATAGGCTGCGGTTGTTGTGCCACAGGGAAGGGGGGTTCTACATCTGCCTGCCGAGTGAATCTAATGGCCCTAACTTGTTAGACGAACTCTTGAGTGGCTTTATATGGTTTTTGGGTGTTTGGGCTTGATCTCCCCACTCATTTGGAAATCATGACTCACAGTGAAAGTGTACACCTCTGCGCAGAGTTTAATAAACTGGTATACTAGCCGTGCTCACGGATACGAGCGGCCTTGGGTATTCTTACAGAATAAATGATCACTATTGATATATCATGCTTTATATTGATGTTGTTATTATTATACCATGTTAATGCTATTTCATTATTCTTATTACAATTGATCAATTGTTCATTAACGGGAATTGGAATACCTTGATGCTACTCAACTGCTAAATTAATGATGACTAAAAGCTAAAAGCAGTCAAACAGTGTTTAGCCATTTGAGCCTCATGAACCCTGTGTTATATTTGTTGAGTTCGACATGGACTCACTCTTGCTATTTCCACCATAACAGATGAAGATTATGATGAGGATTATCGTAATGAGTACTAGTCTTGGTGTCAACCAGTCAACCGTGTCCCTGTGTGGAGTTTCCGCTGGAGATTATTACTAGATATTATTATTTATCGTTCAAGACTATGTTTTAAATATTTATTCGCTATGTAATAAGCACTGTGATGATACTATGTAATTTGTCTGCTTATGTGTGCGATCATGACCTGGGGCGCACATGAGTACTTTATGCATCCTATTTTTGTCCTTAAAAATGGGTGTGACACCTTATGTCAATGTGCTTCGTTCTTGAATGTTGAACCGGATTTTAAGTCATCTTGATATCACTTTCATTGTCACAAAACAATGGCATATTCTTGAATTTGATTTCAAAGTCATTCAAGGTTACTTTCATCCAAAGCAATTGTGCACAACAACTACCGGCACTAATGTATTCGGCCTCGGCGGTAGATAGTGCAACACTATTTTGTTTATTTGATGACCATGAAACAAGAGACCTTCCAAGCAATTGACAAGTGTCACTTGTGCTCATTCTATCAATCTTGCAACCACCATAGTCGGAGTCCGAATATCCAATCAACTCAAAATTTGACCCCTTTGGAAACCATAATCCAACATCATGAGTGCCCTTAAGATATCTCAATATCCTCTTTGTTGCTTTCTAGTGACTTTCTCTAGGTAAAGCTTGATATCTTGCACACTTGCACACACTAAACATCACATCCGGCCTAGAAGCGGTGACATAGAGCAAACTTCCAATCATAGACCGGTATTGCTTTTGATCTACCATATTGCCACTAGCATCAACACCCAATAGATCATTAGTGCCCATTGGTGTACTCATTGGCTTAGCATCTTGCAATCCAAACTTCTTGTTCATGTCCTTGATGTACTTGCCTTGACTTACAAAAGTGTCATTCTTCATTTGCTTGATTTGAAGTCCAAGGAAGTAACTAAGCTCTCCAATCATAGACATCTCAAACTCATTAGCCATCATATTTTCAAACTCTTCACAAAAGTCTTGGTTAGTTGATCCAAAGATAATGTCATCCACATAGATTTACAACATAAACAAGTCATTTCCAAGCTTCTTGGTAAAGAGAGTGGTGTCAACCTTTCCCATCTTGAACCCTTTAGAGAGAAGAAAGTCCCTCAATCTCTCATACCATACTCTAGGTGCTTGCTTCAAACCATACAATGCCTTCTTTAGCTTAAAAACATGGTCGGGCTTATTGTCATTTTCAAAACCGGGAGGTTGCTCAACATAAACTTCTTCGTTGATGTAGCCATTGAGAAATGCACTCTTGACATCCATTTGATAGAGCTTGATGTTGTGTGCACAAGCATATGCTAATAAGATTCTAACTGCCTCCAATCTTGCAACCGGTGCATATGTTTCTCCAAAGTCAAGACCTTCAACTTGTGTGTAACCTTGTGCTACCAATCTTGCTTTGTTTCTCACAAGTACACCATCTTGATCTTGCTTGTTTCTAAAGACCCACTTAGTACCAATCACATTGTAGTTCTTCGACCTTTCAACAAGTTCCCAAACTTGATTTCTAGTGAAGTTGTTTAGCTCTTCATGCATGGTATTTACCCAATCGGAATCTTTCAAAGCATCATCTATTTTCTTAGGTTCTTCAAGTGACACAAATGAGTAGTGCTCACAAAAAGATGCAAGTCTTGATCTAGTTTGAACACCACTTTGAATTCTACCAATGATTTGATCCAATGGATGATCTCTTGCAATGTTGGTAGGTTGAAGTATTGGGAGTTGATTACTTCCACTTGCTTGACCTTGATCTTGAGCTTCAATGTGAGTACCACTAGAGCTTGCTTGATTTATATCAATTTGCACACTTTGGTTGATCACATGAATATCATCATCATCATCAACTTGCCTTGGCCTAACATCACCGATGTCCATGTTTCTCATTGCATTTGCCAATTGATCTCCTCTCACATCATCGAGGTTTTGATCTTCATTTTGAGATCCTTGGGTTTCATCAAACTCAACATCATGAACTTCTTCCAAGGTGCCATTAGTGAGATTTCAAACTCTATATGCCTTGCTTATGGTAGAATAACCAAGTAAGAACCCTTCATCACATTTCTTTTTAAACTTGCTCAATCTAGTGCCTTTCTTGAGAATATAACATTTGCAACCAAACACTCTAAAGTATGCAATGTTGGGCTTTCTTCCATTCAATAGCTCATATGGTGTCTTCCTAAGCTTCCCATGGCAATAGAGACGGTTGCTACAATAGCAAGCCGTGTTGATGGCTTCACTCCAAAATGAATGACTCACATTGTATTCACTAAGCATTGATCTAGCCATATCAATCAAGGTTATATTTTTTCTTTCAACTACACCATTGGATTGAGGAGTGTATGTTGGAGAGAATTGATGTCCAATACCAAGATCATCACACAATTCCTCAATTCTTGTGTTCTTGAACTCACTACCATTGTCACTTCTAATCTTCTTGATGGTGATTTCAAACTCATTTTGCACTCTCTTGACAAAAGACTTGAATAGATCATAAATATCACTCTTGTCATAGAGAAAGAACACCCAAGTGTATCTAGTGTAGTCATCCACTATCACAAAACCATACTTGTTCCCACCAATGCTAGTGTATGTTGTTGGCCCAAATAAATCCATGTGCAATAGCTCAAATGCCTTTGATGTGCTCATTTCACTCTTGCTAGGATGTGCATTTCTAACTTGTTTGCTGGCTTGACAAGCACTACATGGTTTATTCTTTTCAAAAGTCACATCTTTCAAGCCTCTAACTAAGTCATGCCTCAAGAGTTTGTTCAATTGTTTCATTCCAACATGACCAAGCCTTCTGTGCCATAACCAACCCATACTAGATTTGCTAAGCAAGCATGATGTCAATTGTGTCTCACTATCATTGAAGTCAACCAAGTATAAGCTACCATGTCTAAATCCTTTGAATATCAAATTTTATCCATCAACACTTGTGACTTCAACATCATCACTACCAAATATACACTTAAAGCCAAGATCACAAAGTTGTGCCACCGACAAAAGATTGAAATCCAAGCTCTCAACTAGCAACACATTTGATATGCTCATGTCATTTGAGATAGCAATTTTACCAAGCCCCTTGACTTTGTCTTTCTTATTGTTGCCGAAAGTGATAGCATCAAAACCACCATTTTGACTTGTATCAATTGATTTGAACATACATGAATCCCCGGTCATATATTGAGTGCACCCACTATCAAGCACCCAATGCCTTCCTCCGGCTTTGTAATTGACCTACAAGACAAGATCAGTTCTTTTTAGGTACCCAAACTTGTTTGGGTCCTCCAAGGTTAGTGACCAAGCTCTTTGGTACCCAAATGACTTTCTTCTTTGAGCCCATCCATAGTGTACCAATGAACTTAGCATGAACACCATTAGTACCCTTGGTAAGCATATAGAAAGAATCAAACTTAATTGAGGATACATTAGCATTGGATTTCTTGTTCATGCAATGTTGCTCTATGTGACCAATTTGCTTGTAACTTTTGCAATAGCTACCATTGTTCTTCACAAAATGAGTCTTGTGAGGAGCAAAAGCGGCCTTGCCTTTCTTGGGGTTATAGCCCAATCCCTCTTTATAGAGAGACGTCCTTTGGCTACCCAAGCACGTAAGCAAGCGGTCCTCACCACCATAAGCCTTAGCTAATGCATGATTGAGCTCTTTTACCTCCTTCTTGAGATTTTCATTCTCAACTATTAGTGTGGAGTCAGAAGTGAAACCGTCACTACTAGATGAGGAGGATATAGATGAGCTACATGAAGGGTTAGTGGGAGTAACAACAATAGGCTTATGACAAGATTCATCAATTATATCACAAGATATGCCTATGTTGCAAGTTTTAGCTTTCTCAACATTAGTTGACATGTTTTCATATTTTTCAACTAGAGAGGAATGGGCTTCTTCAAGCTTAGTGTGAGACTTTTGAAGCTTCTTATGGTGTACCTTTAGACTCTCATAAGATGCTCTAAGCTCATCAAGTTCTTGCATAAGGTTTTTCTTTTCCTTAAGCAAGCCCTTGCATTCCTTTCTAAATTATTTAAAATGTTGAGTGCAATCTTCTAGCATAGTGATTAATTTATCTTTAGTGAATTCTTCTTCATCACTATCACTATCACTAGCATTATCATGATCACTCTCATCGTCGGATAATACCTTAGCGGCCTTAGCCATAAAGCACGATGGAGTGTCGAAGAGGGAGACTTTCTCTTGGATGGCAATGCTAGCATGTCCCTTCTTCTTGCTCTTATTGTCATCCTCATCATCACTTGAGGAATCATCACTATCCCATATAGCAACATGAGAATCATTCTTCTTCTTATGAGAGCTCTCCTTCTTTTCTTGCTTCTTCTTTTGTTTCTTTCTCTCCTTCTTGATAGCATCTTCATCATCACTATCATAAGGACACTTTGCAATGAGATGGTCCTTGCTATGGCATCTAAAGCATCTCATGGTATGCTCATTCTTCTTGGATGAGTTCTTCCTCCTTGCACGAAAGCCTTTTTTCTTCATGAATTTGCCAAATTGCTTGACAAAGAGAGCCATCTTCTCATCAATGTCATCACTATCACAAGAGTTTGAATCTTCATCACTTGATGGTTCAATCTTGGATTTACCCTTAGATGTGGTGGCTTTGAATGCCACACTCTTCTTCTTCTCATCATCCTTCTTCTCACTTTCCTTCTTCTTCCTTTTGACCAACTCCTCTTTCTCATCATCTTCTCTATATGAATCGTCGGTCATCACTTCTTAGAATACTTATTGAGGAGTTGAATCCTTCAGTGTAGTCCTTACTAGCACGGTGATCAATGTATCAAACCTCTTAGGCAAGCTTCTCAAGAACTTCATAGAGAATTGGTTGTCCTTGACCTCCTCACCAAGTGCCTTGAGCTCATTGACAATGACTTGTAACCTATGAAATATTTCCGGTACACTCTCATCTTCTTGCATTTTGAAGCTAGAAAACTTTTCTTGCAAGATATATGCTTTAGCGGTCTTTGTGCCTTCGGTGCCCTCAAATGTTTCTTCTAGCTTGGCCCAAGCATCATGTGCAACTTCTATGTTCTTCACTTGCTCAAATGTCTTGTCATCTAATGCCTCATGAAGAGCACTAATAGCAATGTCATTGCATTGGAGCTTCTTCTCTTCCACCGGTGTAGGTGCTTCCGGATTAGCAACCTCAAATTTTGTTTCGGTGACCTTCCACACTTCTCTAGACTTGAGGTGTGCGGTCATCTTAACCTTCCAATATACATAATTTGTGCCATCAAAGTGAGGTGCCTTCTTGGTGTTGTTGATGTGCAAGCTTAATTGAGCCATTTCTTTTTCACCGTAGGTTGTTAAGCCTCAAATAAACGGTGTCTCGGCTCCGATACCACTTGTAAGGTCCAAATGGCTAGAGGGGGGTAAATAGCCTATTTAAAAATCTACAAGCTTCACTAAACAACCACGTTAGTATAAAAGATGGCTAAGCTAATTCTAGCACTAGCTTAACTATACTATGCAAGCCACCTATGCAATTCTAGTGAAGCAAGGCTATGATCTCTAATACACACCAACAAGACTAAGTCACTAAGCTACTTACTCCTATGTGATAAAAGCTACACTAAGCAAACTACACTAGGAATGGTACAAGAAAGTAAAGAGCAAGTGACTTGATTCTTATACCAACAATGTAGAGAAGTAATGCACTTTGAAGAAACAATCACAATGATCAACCACAAGAGAAATCCTCGGCAAAGAGATGACACAAAATTTTTACCGAGGTTCACTTGCTTCCCGGCAAGCTACTCCTCGTTGTGGCGATACACCTACTTGTCGGTTCGCGACCAAATCGACTATCAAGAGTTGAGTCCTCGGCGGGCGCCGCACAATCGCACACAAGATGGGGATCCTCCAAGCCACGAGCTCCACTAGAGTATCCAATTTACGAACTCCTGCGGGGAAGGATCAAGAACCCCTTACAACACTTGGTGAGGGCTCCAACAATCTTCAATTGTGAGCTCAATCACCTCTGCTGCTCCAAGCCGTCTACCGTGTTGGCAAACACAGAAGAGTAACAAGAAATCCGTAGCAACTCGAAGATCAAGTGCCTCTAGAATGCAACTCGCAAGCAATGCACTTGAATCTCACTCAATCTCACTCAAGATGAGCAACTAAGCAAAGAGATGAGTGGAGGGGTTGTTCTCTAGCTCAAAGTATGTCTCTAGGTCTCAAAATGTGCAAGAGTTACCCTCAAACCCCGGACATCTTCTATTTATAGCGAAGGGGTACGCAGCTATCCGTTACCGGACGACGCAGTGAAAAACGTACTGACCGGACGCACCGGTCAGGGTGACCGGACGCGTCCGGTCACTATAGGACAAGCGTGAACAGTGTGCGTCAGAAGTTACCATTGCCGTGACCGGACGTGCTCTAGCGTTTGACCGGATGCGCTGCACCTGACGTCTGATCGAAGTCCAGTAAGCTCCCACTGCGACCGGACGCGTCCGATCGCGGGTGACCGGACGCGCCGCGCATCCGGTCGGCTCTACGACCAGCTCTGCCCCATTGGGTGCCTGACCGGACGCTCTGGTTCCGTGAGGGACCGGACGCACCGGTTGCAAACCCTAGCACCCACGCGCCTGACTGTTGCGAGAGCTGACCGGACGCATCCGGTCACACCGTGACCGTGTCGGGTGCAGCGTCCGGTCACCACAGTGACCGCCGTTCGCCTCCGTTTCTTTTCCGACTTTCGGTGCAGTAGAAAATAGGCATTTTACTTCCCCAAAAAGCGTTGAATCCTGCCTCGCAAGCTCGGCGGGAGGGAGAGAGGAACCCAAACCCCTCTCTACCGCTTAAACTCCACTGCCTTCGCAAATGTGCTAACGCCACCAAGTGTAAACCACCATGTGCATGTGTGTTAGCATTTCACAAATATTTTCAAGGCGTTATGTTAGCTCTCAACTAGATCCTAATGCATATGCTCAAGACATTGATCTAGTGGCACTTGATTCCAGAGCTAACCGTGATTGCCCCTCTTGACAGTCGGCTATGTATCCTAAACCCGGTCAATCACTTTTGTACTCATCTTAGACCGGTAAAAGGAAAACCCTATGGTTATACCTTTGCCTTGAGCTCTTAGATCCTTCTCCTCCACTTGATCATCATGTCCATCATTTATGTGCATCTCCACCATGTTCATTATTTCACGTCCATGCACCATCTCTTTGTGATCTTGTGGCCACCACTCCTTACCACATACACCTTCATCACATGTGTTGCTTATGCCTAACTCAAAACACTTAATGCATGGCATTAGCAACTTGGTGTCATTAATTACCAAAACCAAACTTGGGCTTTCACCTGGGCCTGTGTCAACCTTCATTGGGCAGCAGCAAGTAGATGAGTACATGTTGCAACCGTATGTTTCATGCTTTCATATCTATGTTGCATATATTTCATCTGGATGTTGCAAAAGTAGATCTGGTGTTGCATATGTTGCAATTGTTATACACGTATGTTACAAGTGTATGTTTCAGCTGTTTCAAATGTATGTTGCAAGTATTTTATCTAGATGTTGCATATGTTGCAGTGGCTATACACATATGTTGCAAGTGTGTTTTCCAAATGTTTTAGCCGTTTCATCTGGATGTTGCATGTTTTCATCTAGATGTTGCATATGTTCAGTGGCTATACACATGTTACAAGTGTATGTTCTAAATGTTTCACCTATTTCAGGCGCATGTTGCTAGTGTTTTATCTGGATGTTCTTATATGTTGCAGTGGTTATACGCATATGTTGCAAACTTATATTTCAATTGTTTCATCTGGTTTCAGTATGTTGCAATAGGTGCTGCTCCCCACGCGCTCTGACTCGCGGGCAAGCACGCGTTGCACGCACCCATCCAACGCTGCCTATCTCTGGCCAGCTCTAATAGTCGGATGTGCACGCAACCAAATTGGCCGAGCACTCCTTGGTCAAAGTGCATGCGCGCATCCAGAGTGTCGGAGCGGGCCAGATGTAGAACTAGGCGCCCCTGCACCACCAGGCTTGGTCTCCCACGGTGGAGCATGCAGCCAGGGTTGCACGCGCTGTGCTCCCACCCTCTCTCTCGCATGAAGCTAGGTGGGCTCCACGGACATGCTCTCTTGTACAGGCGTAGCAGCACGCGTGGACTCAGCAGCAGCAGGCGCGGGGCGTGAAGCACGCCGGCAGGCGCAACAGCAGCACATGCAGACCCAGCAGCAACAGGCGCGGGGCGCGAAGCATCGCTGGCAGGAGCAACAGCACGTGGGTGCGCGGGCATCCAGATGCGCGCATGCAAACGTACAGACGCTAGCATGGCCCTATAAATAACAGAACAAATATATACATAATAGTCGGTGGGAGTTCGGGTTTGAGTTCTTAACTTGATGTTGATTCTCCTATTTTAATAAATTTATTCTAGGATTTAACAAAAATATTTTTTCAATAACAGGTGATATGTCAACGAGACGTCTATAGTAAATCTACTGACTTAATTCAGAACGAAAATGAACGGGAAAACACTTCTCCTAGTTTTCTAAATTTATTCTACAATTTAACAAAAATATTTTTTCAATAACAGGTGATATGTCAACGAGACGTCTATAGTAAATCTACTGACTTAATTCAGAACGAAAATGAGCGGGAAAACAAATTAGATTCGAAAATGACTTCTCCTATTTTTGCAGAAACAGGACCGAGTTTCTAACAAATTAGGTTCGAAAATGATATACATAAACAACCAATACATGCGAAAATTCAAGAAAACGAACGCAAGATTGGAATCTAAGCCCGAATACCGCACGCCTGCAATTCATGTCTGCATCTAGTGTCTGCATTGTACAGCTGCACTGCACGGGCTTGCATGCAGATGCAACCACACACCAAGCAGCAGGAAGCCTGCAAGCAAGCGGCAAGCCTACGACAAGTCAACAACCAATTATACTAAAAAAAAAGTCATCAACCAATTCATGGCTTGACAGGCTGAGTAATCCAGTGGAACTTCATTCAATAATGAAAGCTAGCTTGACAGGTTCAGATAATCAAGACTCTCTTCGTTCTAACTTCTAACTATAAGTCATTTTGTCTTTTCTAACTGCATAGTTTTTACTATGTATCTAAGACATAGCATATATCTGATGTATACCACAAGCTATGTACCAAGAAAAACCAAAACAACTTATAATTTAGAATGGAGGGAGTATAAGTTCACTGACTGGCTGGCTAGCTCTATGCATCATGGAGTGCTGCCGGCCTGCCACGGTGGCTTTGCTCGTGGCTAGCTATTAAGGGCATGTTTGGAAGGCGGGAATTGTGAAATCATTTCAATTTATGGGTAGCCTTCAGCCAAACACAAAAAGAGATTACAGCATCTGGAAACCACAGATCTAATGCCTCTTCATGTACATTGATATCAGCAGTGAAGCGGAGAAATATAAGCGTACCGGAGGTTTGAATAACTGCTTTTTTCTGAATTATTTGGCGAGCCATCAAGACCTGTTTATGCAAATTGCCTTTGGTGCTGAACAGGTTTATCAATTGGCAAGCCATCAAGATCTGTTTATGCAAATTGCCTTTAGTGCTGAACAGGTTTATCAATGTATACATGAAGAGGCGACCAAGTTCCATATTTGTGGTTTGATATGCTACTATCCGGAGTCTGTTGCCAGAAGCATGAAAAATGAATCCTGCCCTGGTTTTAATTTGTAAAGGTCTATAATCACCTCAATAAGAAAAAATCATCGAACAAACTTGGTGAATGGAGATCAACACAAAGTTTTGCAATTGAAATCTATCTAGCAAAATCCTAATGCAACAAAGTGTTCCTCTTCTCAGAAATCCTATAGTTTAAGGGTCTAAGGGGCATACATCATGGCTTTACAGGGAGATTCTAGGGTTCTCAGTGCTGCTATGGCTGTTGATCCTGCAGAGTAAAGGGCCTATCCAGTTTCTCACATCATACAGCACGGGAGGGTGAGACAATTATTTGTAATATAAGGCCACGATAATATTTCCTTTTTAAGAAATTACATATAAATTGCCATCCAATTTGCAGACAGAAAATAAACTAAGTCTCTTCAATTGATTTCTTGTAAATATATATGAGTGAAAGGCGTGGGCAACCGCCGCCGGCGGAGGCAGCTCAGAGAAAGAAGATCTGCCAGCACCCTGGGCAGAATCTTCCTCCTCGACCTCGTCCGCCCAAGAGCGGCGGGAGCAGGAGCCAGGCTCCAAGGAGAGGTGGCCGGCACGGCAAGGGTGACATTGTCAAGGCGTTTGACTCGGTCGCATGGCCATTTCTGATTGAGGTGCTGCTACACATTGGCTTCCCGCGGCGCTGGACTAATTGGATCACTATCCTGTTGTCCACTGCCAGTACCAGGGTACTTGTGAATGGTAAAGCTGGTAGAAGAATCGCCCATGCAAGAGGGTTAAGACAAGGCGACCCTATATCGCCCATGCTCTTCGTCATTGTTATGGAGGCACTGAACTCTCTCTTCAGAGAGGCTGACCGACGCCTCGCGTTGACACCGCTACTCGGTCAGGCGATCGCTCATCGTGCATCTCTGTACGCCGATGACTTGGTGCTCCTGGTCGCCCCCAACACAAATGACCTGCAGTGCGTACTGCAAATTCTACAGCTATTTGCTGGGGCCTCAGGTCTGGTGACTAATGTGGATAAATGTGTCGCTATGCCGATCCGGTGCTCTGCCAAAGTGATGGTGGATGTCCAGTAGACATTCTCCTGTGTGGTGGCACAATTCCCCTGCAGGCACCTCGGTGTTCCACTGTCTTTGTCGTGGCTGAGGCGGGCCAATGAGCAGCCGCTTGTCGATGCTGTGGCAGCAAGGATTCCGACATGGAAGGCAGGTCTTCTAACGCATTCCGGGCGCGAAGGTGATCCTGTCGGCAATACACTTGAGCATCTCTTGTTGCTTGTCCAGTTGGGCCCTGGATCAAATTGACAAGCGTCGCCGTGCGTTTCTGTGGTCGGGCACGGCTACGACCACCGGTGGAAAGTGCAAGGTGGCTTGGCCGGTGGTTTGCAGGCCGACATACCTTGGGGGTCTTGGAGTCTTGGACCTGCGTTTCTTTGGTTTTGCACTGCGGTTACGGTGGGAGTGGCTGAGCAGGACGGCTCGGGGAAGCTGCTGGTCCAGCCTGCCATCGAGGCCGGAGAAGTCCGTGGCAGCTATGGCCGCCGTCAGCATCACGGTAAACATCGGCAACGGGGCTTACGCTAGGCTGTGGACTGATAGCTGGGCGTCCGTGGGACCTTTGTGTCACTACGCCCCAAATCTGTACGCGGCTATCTCAAGGGCAGGGAAGAAGAGGACGATCAAGGATGGCATCTTCCAGCACCGTTGGGCGCGCTGACCACGCAGGTGCTCGTGCAGTACCTTCGCGTGTGGAGTCTTCTCCGCGAGGTCATCCTCGATCCTTTGCAGGAAGACTGCTTTGTTTGGAGATGGACCGCTGATGGCAAGTACTCCGCGTCGTCCGCGTACAGGGCTTCGCCTGATCAGCTTCACTGTTGGGAGCTAAGGAGCTGTGGAAGACTAAAGCGCCAGCGCATGTCAAGTTCTTTTTCTGGCTTGTGTTGCACTACCGGCTTTGGACCGCGGAGCGTCGCAAAAGGCATGGCCTGCAGGAATCAGGATGATGACGCTTGTGTCCTCTGCGGCCAGGAGTCGGAGACTGCCTATCATCTGTTCATCGGTTGTGTCCTAACCAGGGAGCTCTAGGTCGCGCTGCTGGCACCGCTCCGCTTGACGGTGCTTGCTCTGGGACATATTGAGGATGCGACTTCTTGGTGGCTCCGTCAGCGCCTCCGAATCAATGCAGCGGTTCGACCGGCTTTCGACTCGCTGATACTGCTCATCTCCTGGGTCATCTGGAAGGAGAGAAACAGCAGGACATTCTCGCAGGACGCAGCAGGAATTCAAGAGCTATGTCGGAAGGTGGTCCGCGAGGCAGACGATTGGGTGAAAGCAGGGTTCAAGACGCTCTCGGTAGTCACTCCTTACTGGTCGCAAAACTTGGGTGCAATGTAATCAAATAGTAATGTATCCAGTAGATAGGAGTGCTGTTCTTGGGCGACCTTGATGGTTGCTCGCCATCGGGTTTGTGCCAAGTTGTTGTATCAAACTTTTCCCTCTTAATGAAATACAGGTGCATGGCCCGATCTCAAAAAATATGAGTGAAAAACTATAGCGATGTCATACTGAGGAAGGCCGCATACACATCACAGAGTCAGGGTTTCCTTTATATAAAAGCCAAAACATCTTATAATTTGGAACGGATGGAATACTACTAAAGAGCACAATCTTCATTGCACTATGAGGCAGCAAGCTAAGCAGGTTAAACATATAACTAAAGTGGCACATCCAATGTATCTATCTGATTGAGACCTACCATGGATCACCCTGCATCTGAAATGATCATGACAACTTATAACACATAACTTACCCAAGTGAGGTATCAGCCTATCTGGTAAGCAGCAAGCTTGTCCAGAACAAGGTAATAGAATGAATACAACAATACAAACATGGATGTTTCGATTATATCTTAAAATGGCACATGCTGGAGGTTTAACAGAAGTGAAAAAAAACTCAGGAAGAATAACTGACTTAATTTCAATCAACTCAAATAAACTGAAACACAGTTACCTATGCCACTAACAACCATGTAGATAATAGTAATTTGCACAACAGAGACAAAATTACCAGCGGGTAGTAACACTAAGGGGCTAAATTGTATCACCAAATCTTCACAACTGTTCAACAGCATACCAAATTCACTCAGCAAAAACCATTCGTGCTTTTGGATCAACTGAAGCTACGATAGGGTAAGGAAAGATAAAGGATCAAGAATTGCTGCAGGAATGGTGGAGTGGAGCTAAATTCTCACTCACTATAGCTTGATGTGCTTCACAGGACTCAATTAAAAGGATGGGCACCATGCCAATACCACAAAGACCAGATCGGTCAAATTTGTATCCACAGATTTCTATGTACATCCTAGGCTAGACCCTGTTTGTTTTAGCTTGCACATTGTAGATTGCTACAATCTGTAAGCTGGGGGAAAGCAAATTGTTGGATTGTAACAATCTGGCCTATGGATTGTTGCAATTAGAGACCTATTCGTTTCAGCTTGTAAGTTGCACTCTGCAAGCTAAAACAAACAGGACTTTAGTAAGCACAGATAAAATTTCCGTATGCTCTCTAATACTACCATCTATCTACCCCCATGAGATTCTTGATGATAAATGTGCAGCGAATTCACATGTGGAGGAAACCAGGTAAATCCTGATACAAAGATCGTCTGAACAAACAAACATTGAAATCTTCCCCGACAGACAGCCAATGAGCCAAAGGAACCACATTGTTTACCATGTGAGGCAACAAAGTCACAAACCCCAATCCTGACAAGCTAAGATACACAAACACGACCACACAACAAATAACAAGTTCAGAGCAGAGATCACTTTAATATTTCATAAATTCACCGAAATGGCGACGAAATTCTCACCAAACAACATCAAGAGGAGGTGAATTGTATCATCCAATCCTCATAACTGTGCAACAGCATACAGCGTTTATTCAACCAAGGCCATAGAGTGCCCAGATCAAGTACTGAAGCTAACACGAGGTCAGGAAAGGAAAAGGCGTAACGGTTGCGAAAAGAGAGACGGAGTGGAGCTGGATCCTCACTACAGCTTGTACTTGTAGCGCGCGACCTCGGCGTCGTTGGGGAAGAATCCCATTAGGCGGCCGGCGGAGTTCTGGTAGGCGTACATGAACCCTCCCATGACCCCGATGAGCCCGCCCGTGACCATCGACGGGCCCCGGATCCCCGGCTTGATCCCTGCACGACAAGCGCGGGTCTGAGCTACCGATGGGGGTGAAGTGAGAGATAAGGTTTGGGAGGGGAGGCGAACCGGAGAGGTAGCCAACGGTGACGGAGACGGCGGAGATGGTGGAGAGGCGCATGTAGTCGAGCGCGGAGAAGTTGCCGACCACCTTGGTGAAGGCCGGGTTCCGATCCACCACCGGGTACTCCGGCTTCGTCGACGCGGTGATGTCCGTGTTCATCGCGTGGAGCAGGGCGGCGTGGATCCCTCCGGTGATGCTAGCGGCGGCGGCGGCGGAGACGGCAGATTTGGTCGCGAGGAGCTGGATGGGAGCGTCGTGGCCTACGGACGGGATAGGTCCTCCTCGGCTCAGTGGAAGAAGTTGTGGGCCTAACGAAATAAGCCGGAACGGGCCAAGCCCATCATTTCAGTAAATGGGCCAAAGCCATCCTTGTAAATTGACGTAAGGACCAGCCCAATGACTGAATATGGATTACATGGGCCAGATTCCTGGTGACCGTAAATGGTCTGGCCTCACAACTTCCGTCGATGGGCTAGACTGGTCGTCACCCTTGTTAATGACGTAAGAGGCCCACAGCAAGATAAAGCCCGGTCCATGACAGCATCATCGGAGTTTCCAAAGCCATCGTCGCCTCGCTTTCTCCGCCCTCCTCACACCCCCATATACCCAGGCCAACCAGCCAAAGCCCCCTCTCATCGCTTCCGCCTCCGACCTCGAGCACTCCTCTCCTCCAATGGCGACGGCCCCCGCACCCCTCTCGCTCTCCGCCTCCACCCTGCCCGCCCGGCTCCGTGCCGGGGCGGTGCCGGCGGGAACGCGCTGGAGGCAGCCGCGGCGCGGGCGGATGGTGGTGCGCGCCAAGATCCGGGAGATCTTCATGCCGGCGCTGAGCTCCACCATGACGGAGGGCAAGATCGTCTCCTGGTCCGCCGGAGAGGGTGATCGCGTCTCCAAGGGCGACGCCGTCGTGGTCGTCGAGTCTGACAAGGCCGACATGGACGTCGAGACCTTCCACGACGGCATCGTGGCGGCGGTCCTCGTCCAGGCCGGCGAGTCCGCGCCGGTGGGCGCCCCCATCGCGCTGCTCGTGGAGTCGGAGGAGGAGGTGCCGCTCGCTCTCGCCAAGGCTCAGGAGCTCTCCAACGGGCAGCCGCAGCAGGCGCCTCCTGCTCCAACGGAGGATGCCGCAGCGGCGCCGCCTCCTCCTCCGGCTCCGGCGGCTGCTTCCGCGGCGGTGGCCGCGGGGACCAAGGGCATCGCTAGCCCGCACGCTAAGAAGCTGGCTAAGCAGCACAGGGTGGACCTTGCCAAGGTGACTGGCACCGGACCGTACGGTCGAATTACGCCGGCAGATATTGAGGCGGCTGCCGGAATCCAGCCGAAGTCAAAGCCCGCTCCTGCTGCTGCTGCGCCACCACCTGTGGCTGCGCCTTCAGTGGGTGCGGTGCCTCAGGCGGCAGTGCTGCCGCCGGTTCCTGGCGCGACTGTTGTTCCATTCACTACCATGCAAGCTGCAGTCAGCAAGAACATGGTGGAGAGCCTGGCAGTGCCAGCATTCCGTGTTGGGTACCCAATTGTAACCGATAAGCTCGATGAGCTGTATGAAAAGGTGAGGACTTGAAGCAGGGCTTGACTGCACTTGAAGCTCCTTTGTTTTTCTTAGCCTGTTTCCTGATTATTAGACTGATTTGATTTTGACAGGTTAAGCCAAAGGGAGTGACAATGACAGTGCTGCTGGCGAAGGCTGCAGCCATGGCTCTTGCACAGCACCCTGTTGTCAATGCTAGCTGCAGGGATGGAAAGAGCTTCACATACAACAGTAACATCAACATTGCAGTGGCTGTGGCAATCGATGGTGGCCTTATTACACCTGTCCTTCAGGATGCTGACAAGGTACAACCTATCTTTTGTGATAAATTTGGCTTCACTTTGCAGTTTTAGCAAACAAGTTCACCAAACAGCTTGTTGATTGTTACACTGTAGCTGGATATATATTTGCTCTCACAAAATTGGAAGGCTCTAGTCAAGAAAGCACGTGCAAAACAGCTCCAACCAAATGAGTACAGCTCTGGTATGGAACTCATGGCATTGCATAGTGTATTAGATTTCCTTTTGCAAATTTTATGTGGACATGCTTACCTGAAGATTTTGTTATTTGAAGGGACTTTTACACTGTCCAACCTGGGTATGTTTGGTGTAGATCGGTTTGATGCGATCCTTCCGCCTGGACAGGTGGGCTTAATTCCCTTTCTTCCTAGTCTATATAAATCGTAATATGTATGCTTAACTTATGTATGAGGGTTAATATTTGAGTATCAATGGGTGCAGGGAGCTATTATGGCGGTTGGAGCCTCCAAACCTACAGTCGTGGCTGATAAAGATGGTTTCTTTAGCGTCAAGAGCAAAATGCTGGTTAGTTATGCACCTGTGTTTAAGACATCTGTTCTCTGTTGTTTGCATATAATGTTTCAGTATGGTAAAATGTGAATAATTCTACATCCTGCTAGTTTTAAAATGTATTCATGACATGTAGTTGTTATGTTGAAGAGTTTGTCAGATATATCATGTGAAGTGTGTTGCATGGTTTAATTACATGAGTTAATTATGATGATAAGATTCCCAATAGTATTGCATAATTGCAGTTATTGTCTATATAACTACTCATTCTGTTTCAGAGTGTAGGTTGTTCTAGTTTTGCCCTAAGTGAAACTTTTCTACCTTTGACCAAATTTATATAAAAAAATGTTCTAACATCTACAACATCAATTTAGTTTCATTAAATCCACCATGGAATATGTATTGATAATGCATTTATTCGATATTGTAGATGTTAATATATTTTTCTGTAAGCCTGGACATAGTTGGAGAAGTTTGACATAAGACAATACTAAATGACTTAGATTTTGAAACAGAGGGAGTAGATGTTATTCTATGGTTCTATCTAAATCATAGAAATAGATTTTTGCTGGCCTAAAATGAGTAATTTTGCAATGGAAAATATACAATTCATTCATCGGTACCAAGCGCCACAACTTATACCTCACTAGTCATCAAAGTCTGTTTGAGTTGTTTGTATTGTTGGTTTTATTGTGGATGTATATCGCTGGTGCTGCCAGTTAGGAGTTAGGACCTCTTTGGTTGGTTGCCACTTGGAATGTGCCAGCAATAGTTCTTGTATTGAACAGATTGTTCAGGGCAGTATTGGCAATATTTTGCCAGAAATTGTGGCTATGGCATAGTGGACATAGAGTATGAAATTATAGCATCAGGGGATTTGTGTTTAACTAAGCTGTTTCAACATTTCTTTTTGTAGGTCAATGTCACTGCTGATCACAGGATTGTATATGGTGCTGATTTGGCAGCATTCCTGCAAACTTTTGCAAAGATTCTTGAGGATCCTGAGAGCTTAACTTTGTAAGATCTCTTGAAGAGTTATGATCTTATCTATATACCCATAAGTAGTCTGATTGCAGTTGGAGTTCTATTGTCGATCTCCAATTTTTGTATCTTGAGCATTCAACAGGATTTGGCTGATCTTTTTGTACCGGTTCCTATCTCTCAATGTTGTGGTTCTTGTTGGAGAGATTATACTGTTGATATTATGGAATTGTTGGAGAGCAATAAGTGATAAGCTGTAGAATAGTTCTGCAGATTTTATCTCTAAAATATGGTTTATATCCCTTTTTCATTTATCTTCTGGGAAGTATATTTTCTTGAAATTTGTAAAGTGCTAGAGATCCCATCTTCCCTGAATATATCTTGGGAAAATTCCTCGTTGCCCTTAGACTGGCTTGTAAATGGACATGTACTGTTTTGACATGTACTGGCACAGTGGCCTGGGCATGCTGTCTTTGGAGTTTGAAATTATTAAAGCTTATTAGCAAAACGAAAACATACAAGAGTACATGTTTGGCAGTTACCAGTAACTACAGGAGTATGTAGGACCCTCCAAAACAATAACATGGTCAGCATTAAGTTGTGACTTGTGAGTTGAGTGTATTCAACAAATTGAAAACCATGCACTCTAATCACACCGTCATTCTAATACAATTCTGCACGTGTACAAACTCTCCGTAACTGATACAAACCCATCTCAAGCTCATTTGTTAATGTCCAACTTGTTAATGTCCAACTTGTTAATGTGAAGTCTGATCATTGAACGTATTCACCTGAGCGGAAGGACTATGTTCAGAGGTTGGATGTGCTTTGTATCCCTCATGTCTCGGCACACCCTATCTAGCAAACCAAGAAAATCTCTCATAATGACAAATATATGGAGGAGGTTTGACTCATTCTTGCCAACCTCTCCATGATAATACTCTGTGAGTTCTCTGACCTGCTGTAGGACCTTGGCTTCGTCAACCTTGAGTTCCTGCATGGTATTCTCTGCATGAGTTTGGAATGATTTCATGCACTGCAGGAAGTTCTGGTTCCTTACATTGCAGGTAAGCTCCTCTCCGACAAGCCTTATCAGTTGAGCCAGTCCATGTGATAGGTTTGAGATTGAGCTTTTCAAGGTATCTAAATCTATACTTGCTACCTTCTTGACATTGCCAAGCTCATTACTTAACTCTGAAACAAATTCTGTACCTATTTCTGGATACTCTTCTCTTTCTGCCAGTGTGGCTTGACAAGATCCAGAAGTTCCACTGAGCTTATCCGAAGCCTTTGATCCTTGCAGTCGCTCCATCTCTTGGACAACAAAATGCAGGAGGGTTGTCTTCCCATCAGCTCCACGTATATCTGACAGTTTCAGCAGTGCATCAAGTCTGAAAGCACTTGCCCCTCCTCTTATAGTTCCAACATTCATTCTGTTTCCAGTCTTGAGTACTGCTTCAAGTAATCTTAAAAACAATTTGCTGGACCTGAGTTCACTGCAGGCTCCCTAGTAAACAAAGAAATAGTTGTAGCTTCAACAGAATGTTTCTATCTTCTAAATTAATAGAATAGCTCTACTTACTTTAATCAGTGTAAAGGACATCCTGAGATGGGCAACTTCATCATCAAAAGTTTCCTTGTAGAGCATAGCCTCGATTCTTGAAAATGACATCGGTATTGTCAGTAGCACCTTGACAAAGTTCTCTGCTGGATCCAACATGTTGATATCCCCATCATAATCAAGTAGCTTTTTCTCCTCTTCCTCGGATGGTTTCATCTTGACCAGCGCTTCTAGTTGTTGTGTGGACAGTCCAGTACCTGTGATTGTCAAGACAGGACAGTAGGTTCATCTGGCCATCATTTACTCAGTAAGTTTAAATCCAAATGCAGCAAAATATACCTTCTGTTATAGAACTGCAGACTTGTTCAGTGCTAGCGTTTAAAGTCTTCAAGAGTATAGTAGTATTTTGAAGTTTGTGGTGCTCAATGACATGTTTGCTGATAGATAGGGTCTTGCTTTTGTGGTCCTCGTGTTTTGCTGGCCCTTGAAAGTTGTATGCAAACAATGACTTGATCATCTGTTCATCAAATCTGCATAATATATGCTGTTGTAAGATGTTGTAATAATAGAATATGAAAGGAAAATCTAGTAATGGGAATTATTTTGTGGCTTACTCAAACTCAAAGGAACTTGACTGAATGTCATTCCACACCATTGAACAGTTTGGGGGTGCCCTTACTTTGTCCCAGTGCAGAGGTTTCAACCTTGGAAGGGGTAACCCATCTTTGCCAACTTGTAACTGAATCGGTAATGGAGGTGGCAATGGAGGCTGCCCAGAGTTCTGCCCTTTAAGACTTGAAGTAGGTTTGATTGGTGGTGGAGGGGGTGGTGGTGTTTTCGGTATACTTGTTGTTCCGGATGGTTTGGACTTGGCTTCTTCAGCTGAGTTCCGTATTGATTCCTTTGGATCCAAATTAATGTTTGTACTTGACACCCTGAATGCTGAGTTTGTTTCGGAGGGTGTGGTCTCTGTAGCATAGGAAGTAGACTTATATCCTGACGATAGATGACTGAGCTTTGCATTGACCTGCTCTACTTTTGGAGCTTCAGGATGTCCCATGGATCCTGAATTGTTAGTAGCCGTTGCAGTTTTTTGGTGGCTTACTCCAGTTTTCTCCTCGTCTGGATTTTCTGGAAGATGGCAAATGGCATTAAGCACATGGGTGTGATCGGGAGCTGTGAAAGGTGGAATCTTTGGGCAGAAGGGAGATCTACAATCTGGTGATAGTGATTGATATGATGAACTAGAAGGTGAATCGTCCCTGTGTCGAGAAGATGGGGACGGATCTGTGATAGGTTTATCACAAATTTGCAGTGGCGACTCTGTAATGGAGCCACCTGATGAACGAGAACAGGACAATGAATGGAAAGATTCAGCTTCATCAGACTGCATGTTGGTGCTGGTTTTCACAGCATAATCGCTAATGATTAACTCTGCACTTTTTGATGCAGTGGGAAGGACGGATAAGCTCTTAGATTCTGAAGATTCTAAACTCATAGATTTTGAAGATTCTGTGAGGATTGGATAGTCCTGGCATTGCACAGCAGAACCCGGGCTGGGATGCGAACTAACCTTGATGGTAGCACAAGTTGACCTGTGAGCTCTTGATCCATGGAGAAATAGCTTGAAAGGCTTTTTCTGAAGCTTCCTTGATCTTCTGAGTGAGGCTGCTGCTGCCATTGCAACTCCGAGAACAAGCAGACATGCTCCAGCCACAGCCAGGGCGACAATGGCGGCTGTTGGGAGCCTGGCATGACCTCCACCTCCCAGTTTTCGCGCCACGCTCCTCGCTGGGGCAATGCGGCTGTGGTTTCTGAGTGGCATCCTTCTATGACTCTCATGGGGAAGAGGAGCAGGAGTGGGAGCGGCCAGCGTCGGAATCGGAGTGGGAAGAGCTTCATGAACCTGAACTGCCGGTGCTGGAGCTGGAGCTGCAGAACCCTTTTGATGGCTCCGGTGTGGGTGCCGCGGCCGATGGTGATCCAGGCTTACCAGCATCATCCTGAACCTGGAGAGGAAACCAGAATCGGCATCACGGGTCACTGCCACGGCACTGACCTCGCCGCCACCGTGGCTCACACGGCTGACCCCCTCCAGGACCTCGAAGCTAAGCAGGAGGAGCACAAGGGAGGCGGTGAGGAGGAAGACGTGCTTCACCGCCAGGCCCATTTTCCGCTGCTGATCATGAGTCAGCAGCTACAGAGGGGGAGAAGCTCTCCTTGTCGCACGGCGAGCTCCCAAGGGCTGTGGCAAAAGGAGCAACAGGACGTGGAGTACGTGTGTGCGGACGGACAATCACATTTGCTGCTGTTCGGGCCGTAAGCTGGCCAGCGAACGGTGAGCTCGTTCGTTGTTCTCTCTGCTCTGCTGCCCATCCACCTCTGCAGGCTTTAACGCCACTCCAAGGAAACCCTGACTTTACCATGCGTGGCTGGTGCTGGTGCCTGCCAAGAGCTAGCAGGGTACGTACGTATCACCTTCTCGCCAGGTTTATGTACAGCACAGCACCTTCTTTTCAGCTTCTTTTGCATCTGTCTCACTTACCACCGCCGGCTTTTCGGTCCGGTGCTATGGTTTGGTGGGCAGTGGGCACCAATCTTAACTTGGTGATGAACCTCATCGCAGCAACACAATTGTTGAGAGATTGCAGCAATTGTCATTGTCACAGTATCATCATCGTCGTCATCATTGATACCAAGTCCGTTATCGGGTGTCCAAGTCCGTTATCGGCTACTTTGTGTCCTGTGAACTGTTAATAATCTGTCAGTACCTTGTTGGTGATGTATGGATCCTTCCCTTCTGTTGTGTATGGTTGGCGCTGCTTGTCCTTCCGGAGGCCGCACTGCAAGGCAGCCCTGCTCTTACGTTTGTTGGGGTTACCTTGTTTGGACTGGATGCCTTAGAAGGTTGGGCACCAAGCATGTGCAGGTTCAGAAGACTAGCCGCCAGATGCTGCAGGGTGCAGACCATTTGCATCGTGTTGTGAGACCATGAGTGAGTCTATATCAGTGCGCTCACCTCGGTTGTGTGTGTGATTTCGTCCTCGTGGTTAGTTCGTTGAGACTTGAGAGCTCAGTGCTGGTAGCGTTGTTGGTTCCTCTGTAGCACGCTACACGCTGTACTCTAAGATAGGAGTCCGTGTGCTCTTTGCCACTGATAACTTGCGGCGAAGAGGGGCGTAATGAACAAACCGAGTGAAACACTTGCTGCCGTACCGCATTCAAGGATAATCTATCTATCATATCTGTTTCGAGCAGAGATATGTAACATAAGCGCTGCACTAGAGCCCGGGCTGGTCGAGAGGCAAACGTGTGCCTGCGTCGTCCTGTCCTACGGCGACTCGTTTCCTTTCAGGACGGCTGCTGGCCGCCGCCGCCGCCGTCGCCTCCGGCCCCGGCGTCGACCTCCTTGATCTCGAGTATCTCGACGCGGCGGTTGGTCCTCTTGCGGAGCTTGATGGCCACGTCCTGCGGCACGAAGGCGCCGCAGACGCTCACCCGGTGCTGCTTCCGGTCGATCAGGTGGCTCTCCAGGTCTTGCATGTGGAGGAGCGCTCTCCTGATCCTCTGGTAGCACCCGTTGCAGTCGATGTTCATCCTCACCGTCATGCAGTAGAGCTGCTGCACCCACGTCACAAAACAAACACCAGTCACTACTCCCTGTTCTAGCTCATGATCACAGCAGCAAAGAACCGTTGGCTTGGCCACCGCGGTGGTTACCTTGCCGCTCATCAATCTCCCTGCTGCTCGACCACGACCAGCGGCGGCGATCGGAACCGGTCGGTTTCAACGCCGGCAAAGAGGGTGGTCCTGATCCTCAGGGGCAGAAGGAGCCCGCCCCTTTTACAAGGCCAGGGCCGCAGGGTTCAAGTGGGCGAGCAGCTGGGTCCTGGGTGGGGCTGAGAGGAGGATTTCGATTGATACCTAGCTTTTGTGCTGTGTCCAGGGCCAGGCATCGTCTCTCATCTCACCGAGTCGAATCAGATTCTGGTCCAACCACGCAGACTGCCTGGATGCCTTGCACGTATCGAATGGGAATGGCATTTCCTTTCCTTTCCTCTGCCCAGTGCCCGACTTGCGACGATGCTTTGACACAGGCTGCCGAGATGGACACTTCACACTTGCATTGCATGCCTTTATCACACAGCACATGGAAACGTGATGTGAACATCAATTAGCACTGCACGGCGGGAGAATACGAGAAGTTACTAAATTTGTCATGCGTGTCGTTACCGTCAAGAGGTGGCGCAGCAGCAACGTCGCCCGGCCCCGGCAGTAAGGTAGGTAGGCAGGCAGTGGCCTACCAGGAACACCAGCAAAGCCAAACCTGTCAAAGCCTACCATTGCCATATATCCAAGGTAGGGTTTGATTCTCCAAACCAATAAGGCATCACCATTTTTCAACGTTAGGGATTCTTCACACCAACAATTACCCCATTTTCCAACAGGCATCAACAGCATGCCACTTGCTTCCGCACAATTCACATTTCACAACCATTCCGCGGGCGGTGGTACAGATAGAAGCAGGCACAGTAAAGTCCACGGTGAGAAAACAGAATCCAACAAGTAGCCTAACTGACATTTAAAAGAAAACAGAAATAGACAACAAGCAACTATTTTCTGGCATTTCACTGGGTTCAGTAGAGGATAACTTTATGTAAGAGGCCAGAGGTGCGCCACAGCAACAGGACTAGATGAACAAATGAACAAAGCTAGGCCCTTCTTCCCCTCCTAGACGATGTTAACAAAGCTATCAACCCTAGAAATTATAAGGACCAGATAAAAACTTATCTAGGTCAGTCTTACATACAAACTGTATACTTGTTCTTGTGACACATCTTCACATCTGACTACAGTAGATGAGCCTTCAAAAAAACTGTCAAAACCTGGATCTGGGTTGTGCTGGCAAAAATAACCTGGGGATGCACAAAACCTACATCTCGCCAAGGTCGGTGTAACTCCAGAAAGTAAGAAGCTAACATGTTAACCCCCTTCAACCGGTGCTGCTGAATTGGCTTGCTCACCTGGACATCACAAGATTGGGAACCTGCACTGGCACACCACCCATAAAAGGCTGCTCTCCACTGCTCTTGCATGCCTCCTCGTCGGGCACTAGATTAAGTTGACCAAAGCTTCCACTGGGGCTGGACAAGTCCATGTCCCCACTGCTGCTTCCGCTGCTAGTGTCCGACTGCTTTCTTGAGCCAGATCTTCTACTCCTCTTTCTTGGCCTCCACCTCAAGTTATCTAACTTCAGATCATTAGTCAAGTCCGCAAGAACACGTTTCTGATCACGTGAGATAGTGCAGACTGAAGATTTCTCAATACCCCTCTTGTCATGTCGAAGTCCCTCTAGTTGAGGTTCTGGTTTTGAAGGCACATTAAAATTCAGCTGATCTTGTTTCCCAATCAAATATTCACTTCCACAGTCTGCAGTGGAGGCCAGCTTGCTTGCGATATCTTTTCTTCCCTTCAAAGGATTCCATTTGTTACCAACCCACTCAAGGGAACACCTCAGCTCATCTTCACCAAATTCAGCGATTCGCTTTTCTCCTGTGATGAATGACGAAAGAAAAAGGTAAGGTACTGCGTTTCCATTAATACACTAATTGCTCACAAAACGCACAGCATAAAAGAATTGCCCATAATCACAGGAAGTGAAGTTACCTGGAAAATAAACTTGTAGACGCCCGCAGCCTCCATGGCACAACACGATTCCCTCCCACCACCCACCATGCCACCATGCATCAACAATGGCTCCAACATCAAAGCATGAGGCCTTACTTTCTTCCACGTGCTGTGGACGAACCATTGGCCTTCCAAGGAAACGTATACCCAGTTGATCAGGTTTGGCAACTCGTGTTAGCATAACCCACTCCTGCAAGCATCACATTAGGTCAAACTCCAGTTCTAAAATCCAATGGCGTGAAACAGAAGGAAAATTATAGAGAACTGAACATAACACACCTCCAAGTTTCCAGTCTCATCAGCATCCTGAAGTTCTAGGTAGCGCACCTTGATTTTATCTTTATGCCTCTTCAGAATCAAACATCTAAACCAACATCCCCTTATACCACTATCTTGAGATAGTACTTCCACATGGCAACCAGGACACAAATGTTTGATGTTCTCACCATAAAACCTTGAAGTAGAAGCACCAGAACAAATGGCCTTCTGTGGATTAGCATCATTGTTGAATGCATCACGCTTCCTCTTCAGCCCTCCATCTGAACTGGGTCCGGATTTAGGGACCTTGAAACGCACCTTCAGAGAGGAAGTTGCATTGAACATGGTCCTAAGTACTTCCTGGCTCCAGTAGCCTTGCAGCTGTGTGACATCAAAAGGCTTGACTTCACCATTATCAATCTGCCGACAGCAAAAATAAGGTTGCCACAAGCTGCATCTGGTATCACTCTTGAACTTCTCGTAGTGCTGGGCACTCAGGACTGCAGCCAATCCATCAATGCATTCTATGTTGAGATCTTGACGGCCCAGAGAAAAGAAAATCTCTGTGTCATCGAAACCCATGGGCAACAGAACACCAACCTCGTCAACTTTGTCGAACCATTGTACCTTGACCATGTTGCATGAATTTGTATCCTCATAGAGATCTTCCACATAAGCAATAAGTCTCTTCATCTCTTCACTCATGATGTATACAAAACTATGCACCTACAGGTATAGTAGGAATGTATCAGCTAAGGTTCAACCTTCAAAAGTTTACTACACGAAAATAATATTGGCATTTGATTTTCAACTACTTTTAACTATGTATTTCTATGAAGCCAAAAGGTTCCTTAATATCATCTCAAAGTAGGAATAATGAAAAAAATATTTGTCAAAGCAAAAGAAACCTATTTTCAACAGAATATATCCACTTCTATCTCATAAAACTGTCCAAGTAACATTCAGGACACTGGCATTTTTTTTCTGGGGGCTCAGTTTCATGTCTGCCTAGGTATGGTGTTTGAAATGTAAGTGTTATATTTGATTGACAAAGAACAAGGAATAGAGGTGCACATAGCTAAAAAGACAATGAAAATAGCCAGCGACAGCGAGTGGCATACCGAGATAGTAATTCCTCTACGGCAGAAAGATTTGTAGTGCTTCAAACGTTGCTGGCAATGCCAGGGAGTTCCCAACCATGTGAAATCACTCGAAGCTTCCCTAGAAGAAACATCCTGAACAGGCGTAATAGACGATGCATTAGAGAAGGAGAATTATCAATGGTGCTTCCAGGACATAAGAAATCCAAGATGATATACCAAAACATTTCTGTACCTTCAAAGCGGTAACTTGAGTGCAGTTAATAACACTGTCATCATATGAATCCCCATTGCACCTATTAGCCATTGAGGAGGAACCATAATTATAACCTGCAAATGAAGCATTCACAATAAGAAAATCACCAAGGAAACCTTTAATGGAAACCGTACTATGGAATGAAGTAGACAATTCTGCACCTACTAGGCAAAAGCAACACAGCAAAACAAAACAAAGAACTAAAAGAAACGGAACAGAAGAGAAGGAATGATGACAATCACAAATCACCACTGCAAACAGCAAACAAGTTGGAAAATGCGTTTACTTGAGAATAACTTCTTGCGATTTGAGTATAATCTGATCCTATTTACATATCCAGATATCAGATAGATTTCCCACTTCATTGTATTATATTAAGCAACACAGCAAAACAAAACAAAGAACTAAAAGAAACGGAACAGAAGAGAAGGAATGATGACAATCACAAATCACCACTGCAAACAGCAAACAAGTTGGAAAATGCGTTTACTTGAGAATAACTTCTTGCGATTTGAGTATAATCCGATCCTATTTACATATCCAGATATCAGATAGATTTCCCACTTCATTGTATTATATTAAAGCTTTGTCCCAGACAAATCATTTTCACTAGAATAAGTTGGATTTATTTGCACTAGAATTTGTTGCTTTTCAAAGAAATCGAGGCTTTCTTTTGCATGAACATTCAGTGTACAGTCAAAGTACACACTATATGGACTTGTGGATCCTCTCCATAGAGGCACCAGGGGAGGCCATAACAAGGGAAGATCAAAACAGCACCTGATTGAGCATACATTCATGCTGCTGCTTCGCTTATCTCTATTCCCAAATGCCAAGGTTACACAATTGGCCCAAAGGAAGCCAGCAGCTGCTTCCACTGAGACACACCTGTATTCTCCATATTCCTATGGAAAAGGAGAAGGCATGAGTTTCGCAGGCAACCAAATTATTACTGAACAAACCGGGCGAGATCATAGTCATTCCTAGAAAAAACCGTAAAGCAACCCCAAACCAATTTGTCTAAACCAAAACTCAGCCAATGAACAGCTAACGAAACACACGGAAATCCCAACTACAAGACATACGTCCTGGTCTATTCCCTGAACATCAGAAAGAGAGGGCGAAATGCACTAGCTCAGTTACCGAACAAATTTGGTGAAACAAAAGACCATAGTGGAGGAATCCTCTAATGGTCTAACCCAAAATGGAAAAATACGATGAAGACGGTTTTTCTTGCCAATCAGGCTAGACACGGCAGGAAATGGAAGTGAAGCACCCTGTTTTGCAGCCGCGACTGCCTCCAACAGCCAAACAAGAGGGCGAAATGCACTACCTCAGTTGCCGAACAAATTTGGTGAAACAAAACACCATAGTGGAGGAATCCTCTTATGGTCTAACCGCAAAATGGAAAAATACGATGAAGACGGTTTTTCTTGCCAATCAGGCTACACACGACAGGAAATGGAAGTAAAGCACCCGTGTTTCGCAGCCGCGGCTCCCTCCAACAGCCAAATGGAAAAATACGAGGAAGGAAACACCTCTTCTTGCTAGACACGGTGCCTCTTCTGGCCAAATAAGGCTAGACACAGCAGGACATGGAAGTAAAGCATCAGTGTCTCCAGCCGCCCCTATTACAGAATCCCCAAACAGCGAAATAGAAAAATACGAGGAAGATTACGGTTTTCCTTGCCCAAATCAGGCTAGACACAGCAGGAAATGAAAGCAAAGCATCCGCGTTCCTTAACCGAAACCTAATCCCTAGGTTTCCTAGAAGTTGCAAGCGCCTAAAGATGAGAAAACATATAGTTCCGTATAGATATCGGGTCCATAGAACAGCAGATTCGCTCAGCGCGTCAAGGTCGCATAAACAGAAACCATCCCTCCGGCATCGGGTACAAACGAAGAAAACGCGGATTGCCGCGGGAAGGATGACAAGCCCGAATCCAGACGAACAAATCAGCCGACGGTCCGCCAAGGAATCCCAGACAAGGACTTCTTACAAACGCAGCACGCAAATCAGCCGAAGAAATCGTTGTAAATCCCATAAACTCTCATGTTTCACGGCATAAAACGCATCCAAACATGCAGAGCAGCGGACCACAACATGAACAGCCTTCAATCGGACTAAAACCACGCGCAATTTCAACGCAAAAGATAGCACCAACCAAATCGAGCCAAAAAACAGGGACCAAACGCGCCGAGGCCCCGCTCCTCAGAATTATCCAAATCTACAACCAAATCTCCAACAAGCACAACCCGGGCACGGAAATCTTACCGGAAACGAGGGAGGACAGCCAGTCCACGACCTCCCGCCTGGACCGCCACCTCCTCGGAGCGCCGCCGTCCGCCCCGGCAGCAGCCAGGGGCGACCGTGAGGGCGACGGCGCGACGGCGACCGCCCCGGCGGCGGCCGCGAGCGCGCGGAGGAACCGCCCCTGCACGGCGTACGACATGTGACGCGGGCTCCGCTCCCGCCCCACCACCGCCAGCTCCTTCGCCTCGCCGTTGCCGCGGAGGTAGTAGTGCACGAGGCGACTGCCGCGGTCGTTGGACACCACCACCTCCTCCCACTGCGTCCACCGCCCCCTCGCCGCCGCCAGGGCCGCCGTCGCTGCCTCGTCCATGGCCGCCGCCGCCGCCGTGGAACGCTAACCCTAGATGGGGCTCGGCTTGGGCTCGCGTGTGGTGCGTCTCGCGTCGCGTCGGGAGAGGTGAGACCTCGCACGAGGGAGGGTCAGATTTGGGGAGAGAATAATGTGGGGTGGGCGAGGGAGAGGACGGGGAGGGATTGGTCTTATTCGGGGGAGTGAAGACACATGGGATTCTGAACGGCAATTTTTTTTAACGGGAGGAAGAAGGGGGGCTCTAGGTTTCGAAGAAATGGTAATGGTAATACTCAGGTTGGGAGAACACTCAGGTTCATTTTTTATGCCAAAACTTGTCGCACTTTTGGCGAACGAAATCGGTGCAGCACTTCTAGCGTGGCCGCAGTGGAGGCGTGGCATTCAGCGGCAGGAACCAAACGTGCCCTTATAACCTCAGGTTTTAAAAACAAAAAATCTATAGAGCACTCGAGTATTTCTCGAGCTCTCAGCACTCGATTCAATTTCTTAGTAAATTCGGCGTCCGCCCTTCGTCTTCTCCAAGTCCGACGGGCATAAGGTTTGGAGGAAATAAGGACGGCCAAGCACTAGGGACGGCGGTAGGGCGGTTTAGGGATCCTGGTGGCGACTGAGGCGTCCGCGCCAGGTTGGCAACAACGATGTCTAGTGCTGATGGTGGCAGTGGCAACGAAAGCGGTGGCATTGCAATTGTTGCGTGTCGCGATGGAACAAGCCAACAAGGAGGCGGACAATAACGGTGGCAACTAGATCTTCTAGAAGTTACTGTATAGCCTGCCCCTTGCTTCATTGCCGACATCAGGCTAGGACCAAGGAGTATATGTTCTTTGTTCTCCGTAGCTAGTTTGATCAAGAAAGTTTGCATCTTTATAGTGTATCCTTTTTGTTTGACCGATTAATTTGTGTAGGAGCAATGGAAATAGAGAAGGTGAAAGATCATGACATGGTAGGTGAGCAAGCCTGGGTTATAATCGCCATGGATTGAAGAACCCACCTTCTCACTCTCTCTAGATTATAAACAAGGGTACCACTCTCTCTAGATGCGAGCACCACTTCCACCTTGATGGTGGTCTCGGTGATGTCGTTCCCACTATAGAGTTTCTCCACACAGGAGAGGGGGTCTCTTGGTCTCAACACACCAACACGTCGCCGCTCTACACCAAGAATGGACAGTCATCAACTTGAAGATCATCACGCCTTCACCGGAAGGTCACAAAGACCTCAAGCACTCAGTATCGCCAAAATATAGGGGCAACACGTCCAAATACTAAAACATCTCAACCTCGAAGGTCTAGACCTCATAACGATAACAATGCACTATAGTGACTATTCTAGCTTTGATATGATCTTAAAGGACTTGAGAGGATGGATGGAGCGTGAAAACCCTTGCTCTAACTTGTATAACCTTAGGGCACTTAAGTAAACAGCCTGTTCGCTTGAGATTATCAGCCAAATCAGCCAGCCAGCCAGCAGTGTTTTTCTCTCACAAAAACCAGCCAGCAGTACTTTTAGCCAGCCAAATCAGCCCAAGCGAACAGGCCGTAAGTGAGGCGACCTCCTACATATAGTCACGTCCCCTTCTTAGAGCCGTTGCAAAAAGTCTTCCAAGTCTTTAGTAACTCAAGCGCTTACCCAAAATCCATATTCAAACAAATACTTTTGTTTAACATTGGTCAAACCAAACCAAAATCCCTTCTCCAAAAAATTAGCAAACAACAAATCCACTTTGTCTCAAATCTAGTTAGCCCTAGATCCACTAAAAAAACCCCATACAAACAAATCCACTTTGTCTCAAATCTAGTTAGCCTTAGATGCACTAAAAAGAATCCCATCTTAACCAAAACTCTGTGGTATTTAGTCAGACGGTCCATGTGCTGATGAGTTCAGCCGACAGCCTTTGAGAACGTAGAGCTAACCATGGCTATGGCCATGGGAATTGAAACAAAAGAAACTGTAACGCATTGGAAAATATGCGTGGATCACCTCATTGGCTTATTACCACATTAGTCGTATCTGTAAATTAAAGGTGCACCGCATACAATGAATGATACGAATGCGAAGAAAGGGGCCGCATTATGATTGAACGTCACTTGATAAAGACGACGATGTCACAGACGATTAATTAAGATCCTACTCCACGAGTTTAGTGGCGTGGCACGATCACCTCACTACCACGCCTGCATATAGCACAGCCATAATCTTTTTTTTTATGTCTTTCTTTATTTTCAGGGAAGGCTGAGAAGAGTGAGATCTTGTGCGTGTCGAATCGAGTGGACCATCCAGCGGTTGGTACTTACAGTACTCCTACAGTCCTACTATGTACATCCTTGCAAGTTGCAATCACGGGCTCCCCACAGGTTACGGCAGCAGAGTGGCGCGGCGCAGGAGATCCTGCGCGGCCGGCCGCCCCCTCCATCGGACGGAACGGATGGATGCGCTCGGGCGAAAACGCAAAACGCCATTTTTTTTAAGAAAAACGTAAAACGCCCGCACGTCTCAAACAACACGATACAAGCCTAAAGAAAAAAAGAAAGAAAGAAAACGCGATCGGCTCGGCGTAGGCCCCGTCTTATTCAGTTTGTTTTTTCACCAAAACAGTATTTTTTTCTTACAAAATTAGACAACAGTATTTTTTAGCCAGCTTATAATTCCACCTGAATGGACCGTAATGATCACCCAGCGACCAAGTCGCCGCCGTCGCAGCTGGATCCAGCTCACCCACGGACCCACCCACCGCTATCCCATGTGCCATCCCACAACGGCCAAAAAAGGAAAACGCCACGCACGCCCTAGTTGGCCACTTCCCACCCGCAGCATTCCCACGGAGGGCAACGGACAGGTGGGTCCAGAGACAACAGGGTCCCGCGGCTCAGCCGGTGGGCGCACGGATCTAGGTGGTGGCAGGCGGAGCGGGTCGGAGCGGAGGGCGCGATGCGATGAGGAGGAATCAGGCCCGCCTTTTCTTCGAGGGGAGGGAAGCGCTGAGAGCGTTCGCGACGCGGCGAGGCTTCCCGTTGTTCCGTTTGTTTGACCGGGTGGGTTGGTGGGTGGGTGGAGGTTAACTGACGTATTTTATTTGTATTTGTAATGTAATCGCGTCTAGAAGCGTCGTCTCGTCGGTCCATCCCAGGCGTTGGAGCTGGATCTGACGGCATCCGAGGTCGGAGACCGGGAGGCGTCGCCTGGCCCGTCTCTGTCTGTACGACTGTACGAGTTCAGACTACACTGCCTGAACTGGATAACTGTACTGCAGTAACAGTGACCGTCAAAGCCGTCGTCCCACGCTGGCTCAGTTCAGTACTGTAGAAGCTAAGGTAAACTTGGAGTCAAAAACAACGCGTGCGCGGCGCGGGGAGTCGTGCAAACAGTGGATCGACCCAGAGTCCGAGACAGCGACGGAGGCAGGCGCCCGGAAGCTGCTCGCGCCGGCCCGACTCCATCGGTCGCATTCTTCGGGTTGTTTAGTTGGTGAAAAAGTTTGGGTTCGGCTACTGTAGCATTTTTCGTTTTTATCTGGTAATTTATGTCTAATCATGGACTAATTAGGCTCAAAAGATTTATCTCGTGATTTACAACTAAACTGTGTAATTAGTTTTTCTTTCGTCTACATTTACTACTCCATACATGTGTCGCAAGATTTGATGTGACAGGTACTGTAGCACTTTTTAGGTTCTCTTTTTGGGTTGGGGGAGGAACTAAACAGGCCCTTCGCTGCCTCGCCTCGCGTGTCAAATCGGGGCGGGGGTGTGGTGGGCGGTGGGCCTGCCTGCCTTGGCCCTCACCCGCGGGCCGCAGCTTCTCGTCTCTTCCCCTCCGCTTCTCTGTGTCCTGTGTCCTCACGGCGAAGCAAGCAACGGGTCACGGATCTGGATTGCCTGCCGTCTCGCCGGCTACGGGGTTGTTTAGTTGGCGAAAAAGTTTGGGTTCGGTTACTGTAGCACTTTTCGTTTTATTTGGTAATTTGTGTCCAATTATGGACTAATTAGGCTTAAAAGATTTGTCTCGTGATTTACAACTAAACTGCGTAATTAGTTTTTTCTTTTGTCAACATTTAGTACTCCATGCATGTGCCGCAAGATTCGATGTGATGGGTACTGTACAAACTTTTTTGAGTTGGATTGTCCAACTAAACAGGCCCTACGAGTGGCGTGCAGTGCAGTGCAGTGCAGTGAAGCGAGACGGGCTACACGCACCGGCGGCAGAAGCGGTGAGGCCCGAGACAGCCAGGCCGCCTGTCCGCGCGCCACGCCATGCCCTACGTGATGACTGACGCCCATGTGCTGTGTCCGTCCGGCTCCGGGCTGGCGATTTTAGACTAGCCGTGAGTATAGAGTAAAAATTGTTGCACTGAGTATTCTAAAATGATACTTTATCTTTTCTCTTACTTTATATTTAGAGTAGTACGATGCTTATTCTATAGTGGGCAGTGACGGGCCCCACTAGCTAAACAAAGGAGAAAATACTATAACTCACAAACCAAAAATCCAAATTAAATTTTGATTGCACCATTAAATTTATCTCAATAAATCCTTCAAAACTAGATCACACATAAATATATTTAGATAAAGTGATAAGTGGATCCCACAGTGGATATAGTGGATAGAGGACGGATAGGTACGGAAGAATTGAGTATGGAGGAGAGAATCTTACTGACTAGAACGCATATAGTATAAATGAGGTCCATGAGTGCGGATAGCCTTATCCGAGACCGGGGAGGAGCCGGCCGAGACGAGACCACAGGAAAACGAGTGAGTGGCCTGATCCCTGAGTCACTACAGCTACAGGCTACAGGAGCATTTACTTGTTTCTGAGACAATCATACGCGGGCACACGGCAAAAACACCGGAAATACGTGCGGGATCACCACTCGTGCGATGAAAACAGAAACCGTGATTGAATGCTTCTCTCCCCGCATGGCACGACGGCAGCCGTTTAGCTGTCGCGGCAAGGCCTTTGCTTTTGATTTTTTTTATATATAACAGCCATTGCTTTTGAGTGAAGCTGTGCTGGACTCGTGCGTGATCCCCAACCCAATCATGAGAAGAGAACGCTTGTAACCGTCGAACCCTGTTAAGTCGTCGCTCAACGAATCAGCTAAACTTTAGAATAATAGTGAGAGCTTGTTTAGTTGCATGGCGTAAAGTTTCAAAGTGTCACATCGAATATTACATGGGGTGTCGTATGGAATATTTGATACTAATAAAAAAATAAATTACATAATCCATCAGTAAACTACGAGACGAATTTATTAAGCCTAATTAATCTATCATTAGCACATGTGTTAATGTAGCACTTTATTGTCAAATCATGGCTTAATTATGTTTAAAAGATTCGTCTCTCAAATTATACGTAATTTGTTGTTTTTAGTCTATATTTAATACTTCATGCATGTGTCAAACATCCGATGATGATAGGGTGTAAAGTTTTGATGTGAAAACTAAGGGGGTGTTTAGTTCCTTTCCAAAAAATTTCAACTTATCACATCAGATGTTTGGACACATGTATGGAATATTAAATGTAGACGAAGAATAACTAATTACACAGATTACGATAAATTTGCGAGACGAATTTTTTGAGCCTAATTAATCCATGATTCAACAATGTCATGATACAGTAAACATGTGATAATGATGAATTAATTATGTTTAATAAATTCGTCTCGCGGTTTCCAGACGAGTTATGTAATTAGTTTTTTTATTATTATCCAAACACCTCTTCTAACGAAACATCTGACGTGACATTCTAAAATTTTTCACCTCACCAACTAAACAGCCCCTAAACAAGGCCATGACTCCTGAGTCACCTGCACCTACAGCTACAGGCTACTGGCTACAGGAGCATTTACTTGTTTCTGAGACAATTTCAATCATCATACACGGGCACACAGCAAAAACACCGGAAATACGGCCTTTAGCAGTGTTTACTTCCTTCAAAATTCCAAAATTTTTTATAAGATTCTTCGTCACATCGAATTTTTGGACGCATGTATGGAATATTAAATGTAGGTAAAAAATAACTAATTGCACAGTTTGTCTGTAAATGTCGAGACGAATCTTTTGAGCCTAGTTAATCCATAATTGGATAAATTTTACCAAATAACAACGAAAAGTGCTACAGGAACTTTACACCAATTTTTACACCATCTAAACACTACCTTAGTTAAGGGATGTAAAGTTTTAAGGTGTTACATCAGATGTTTCATAGGATATCGGAAGAGGTGTTCGGATATTAATAAAAAAACTAATTACAGAACTCGCCGGTAAATTGTGAAATGAATTAATTAAGACTAATTAATATATAATTAGCACATGTTTACTGTAGGACGACATTGTCTAATTACGGACCAGTTAGGCCAGTCTCAGTGGAGATTTCATGTCACTGTTTCCAACACATCCATATTTTGAAAACAGTGCAGAAAAGGTTTATCCCTATGAATCTCTCTCTACTTCCATAAAACTCTCTTCATTAATATGGTACCACGTCGGTTTAATTAATGCTCATTAAACTCTAATGAAACCCCATTGAGATTGGTCTTAGACTTAAAAAAACCGTCTCCTAAAATATACACAATTTATATAATTAATTATTTTTTAGTCTATATTTAATACTTCATGTATGTGTCAAACATCTAATATAATAGGGCGGAGAAGAGAACGGTCGTATCCGTCGAACCCTGTTATGTCGTCGCTCAACGAATCAGCTAAACTTTAGAATAATAGTGAGAGCTTGTTTAGTTCCATGGCGCAAAGTTTCAGAGTGTCATTTTGGGTGTCATATGGGATGTCGCATAAAATATTTGGATACTAATAAAAAAATTACAGAATCCATCAGTAAACCATGAGACGAATTTATTAAACCTAATTAATCCGTCATTAGCACATGTGCTAATGTAGCACTTTATTATCAAATCATGGCTTAATTAGGCTTAAAAGATTTGTCTTGCAAATTATATGTAATTTTGTGTAATTAGTTGTTTTTAGTTTATATTTAATACTCCATGCATGTGTCAAACATCCGATGATGATAGGGTGTAAAGTTTTGGTGTGAAAACTAAGGGGGTGTTTAGTTCCTTTCCAAAAAAATTTCAACTTATCACATCAGATGTTTGGATACATGTATGGAATATTAAATGTAGACGAAGAATAACTAATTACACAGATCGCGATAAATTTGCGAGACGAATTTTTTGAGCCTAATTAATCCATGATTCGACAATGTCATGATACAATAAACATGTGATAATGATGAATTAATTATGTTTAATAAATTCGTCTCGCTGTTTCCAGACGAGTTATGTAATTAGTTTTTTTATTATTATTCAAACACCTTTTCCAACGTCCCTCGAAACATCTGACATGACATTCTAAAATTTTTCACCTGACCAACTAAACAGCCCCTAAACAAGGCCCTGGCTCCTGAGTCACCTGCACCTACAGCTACAAGCTACTGGCTACAGGAGCATTTACTTGTTTCTGAGATCAGTCATCATACACGGGCATATGGCAAAAACACCGGAAATACGGCCTTGTTTAGTTAAGGGGCGTAAAGTTTTAAGGTGTTACGTCGAATGTTTCATAGAATATCGGAAGGGGTGTTCGGATATTAATAAAAAAAATTAATTATAGAACTCGCCTGTAAATTGTGAAGCGAATTTATTAAGATTAATTAATCTATAATTAGCACATGTTTACTGTAGGATGACATTATCTAATTAGAAACCAGTTAGGCCAGTCTCAGTGGAGACTTCATGTCACTGTTTCCAACACATTCAGATTTTGAAAACAGTGCAGAAAAGTTTCATCCTCATGAAACTCTCTCTACTTCCACGAAACTCTCTTCATTAATATGGTGCCACGTCGGTATAATTAATGCCGATTAAACTCTAATAAAACCTTATTGAAACTGGTCTTAGGCTTAAATAATTCGTCTCCCAAAATATACGCAATTTGTGCAATTAATTATTTTTTAGTCTATATTTAATACTCTATGTATGTGTCAAACATCTGATGTGAGAGAGCGTGATAGAGCGTAAAGTTTGTAGGAGAAACTAAACAAGCCTACGTGCGGGATCACCACTCGTGCGATGAAAACGGAAACCGTGAATGCTTCTCTCCCCGCATGGCACGACGGCAGCCGTTTAGCTATCGCGGCAAGGCCTTTGCTTTTGATTTATATACAGCCATTGCTTTTGAGTGAAGCTGTGCTGGACTCGTGCGTGATCCCCAACCCAATCATGAGAAGAGAACGCTTGTAACCGTTGAACCCTGTTGAGTCGCCGCTTAGCGAATCAACTGTACTGTTTCAGCAAAATAACAGCGTTTTTCACTCACGCCGAATCAGCATCGGCCCGAGTCAACAAGTGTGCTTATCCTAGATTTTCTTCTCTCTCGAAAGGACGGCTTTGCCGCGCCGGAACACAAACATTGGTCGCCACAACAGGGATAAGAACAAGAGGTGCCATCGCTGCCTGCCTTTTTGCGTTTCACCAATCATCCGCAGGCCGCAGCTGAGCTATTCTGTGATGAACATCCCAGCCTCCCATCTCCAGTCCGAACCTGATAAGCCTGTCTGTCACACGCCACACCGAAACAAAAGGGTAGCACACCGGTCGGGAGATATTTCTTCCGCGCGTCAGAATCAAAACGAAAACGAGAACGAGATACTCTTCCTACTCTGCTCTGTTACCTGGAGACAAGACGAACAACAGGAAAGGGAACGAAAAAGATGTTTCACGGAAGGAGCACGAGTAACAAGCAGAGAATTCAATCGTTTGGCAGGAGCAGGATGACTGAAGATGAGCGGGTTCCGTCATCAGCCATCAGGCTCTCTCTTTCATTTCATCTCGGCCACTGCCTCCGTTCTCACGGCCTCTGCTCTGGTACCGGCCCCGGTCTGGCGGCCCCTTATCCTCGCCAGCCGCCGGGGCTCTGCCACCTTCGCTGAGCCGCTGACCATCCATTCAATTCACGTCTTGAAAATGGTCCCGGTGCCTGTCAGCTTCTGATGCCGCGCGAGGTAATTGGGCGTATCCGTGAGATGGCGGAACATGGAAAAAACATTAGGCAGCGCCGCGTCGAGGAAGAGCTGCTATTGCAGTGCAAGATAACCTATCTAGACGAGACGATGCATACCTCTCAGCCAGAATTGACTGATCGAGGCTCCGTTTCGGTTATTCCTCAATCTAAGTGGCCCTCCCAATCTTCCCTTATCCTCTCGGATTAGAAATTAATCGAACAAGTCCGACGTCAGAAGACTGAAGTGTGAAATCTACTTGTTGGTTGTGTTTATTAGCAGTAGTATATCATCCGCCCCGACGGCCAGCGCCAGCAAAGGAGCATTCATACACGACTAGATAGAATTGCGCCCTTTATCAATCTGTTGTGGCCCGTTTGTCGCTAAAATTTGGTTTATGCTGATGCTTATATTGATTTGTTATGAGAGAAAAAAAACTATTTCGCTAAAAAGTACCGTAGAATTAGTGCTAAAGAACATGACATTTAGCATGCTATTAGTGTCAGGATCAATCATACCCTAGCCAACTAGTAATTTAGGAATAATATGGTGATAACCAATACCATGATTCTCGATCCGGAGCAAACACAGGACTTTGGACTTTTACTTGAGCTCCAAACAGCTGCGCTGAGATGCTCAGTATATATATTGAAAAACGGAAATGATACGTGTCGTGCGTCCAATGGACCGCACAAACGTCAGATGGCTTTTTCACCCCGCCGTTTGCTCCCGCCCGCATGTATATTAAAAAGAAAAAACTTATCCTTTGCTTCGTCCTCCCATCCTCACCCCTTTCACGCTCCTCATCCCCTGCCGCAGTGCATCAACATCCGGCGTCCTCCCCCTCCCTAGCGTCCTCACCGAGAGACCCCAATGCGCGTAGATCCGACGGCCCTCTCCCCCACCACGGTGAGATTCATGGAGCACAAGTGAGATCCACCCGCCTGTGGTGAGATCTATAGAGGTGGCGCGAAGGTGCTGCAAGGGAGTGGCGGCTCTCCCCCACCCCGGCAAGCCCAGTGCCGGTGGCGCTATTGGTGGTGGTGCTCGCGCACGCCGCTGGTGTTGGTGCCGGGTGGTTCTCACGCGTAGCCGCTCGCTGCTGGCTCCCACCCCATCGGCCAGAATCGACCAACCCATGCCTCTCTTCCCCTATGTTGCAAATGTATATTTTAATTGTTTCGGACGTTTCAGATGCATGTTGTAATTGTTTCATATGGATATTGCAAATAGATCGGAGAATGTTGCACATGTTGCATATTTGCAAGTGTTTCAGAGGCATGTTGCAAGCGTTTGTTCAAACTGTTTCATCTGTTTCCAAATGTATGTTGCAAGTGTTTTGATCTGGATGTTGCATATGTTTTGGCACATATGTTGCAACAGTATGTTCCAAAATGTTTCATCTGTTTCTATCTGGATGTTGCATATGTTTTCACATAATTGTTGTAAGTGTGATCTGGATGTTGTATATGTTTTCACACATATGTTGCAACAGTATGTTCCAAAATATTTCATCTATTTTAGTCTTCTATTGCAGCAAGTGTTTTCATGATGCAAGTTACAAGTGTTCTATCTCGATGTTGCATATGTTTTTATATTGTTGCAAGTGTGATTTGGATGTTGCATATGTTTTAACACATATGTTGCAATATGTTCCCAAATGTTTCATATGTTTCAGTCTTCTGTTGCAGCAAGTGTTTTCATGTCGCAAGTTACAAGTATTCTATGTGGATGTTGCATATGTTTTCATACAAATGTTGCAAGTGTATTGTTTCAGACATATTGCATTCAAGTGTTTCATGTTGCACGTGTTTCCTGCTGTTCGAAGAGTCAGAGGGCACCGGAGAATGGGGCGTGATGAGCCGGTGGCCGACGGGCGTGGCATGCGGCATGCTGGGGGCCGAGGGGGCACGATGGGGCGGGGAGTGCACCTGCGGGGGCGGGGTTGCGCTTGCGGGGGCGGGGCGAACAGATGAGGATGAGGATGAGGATGGGGTGCGCCTGCGAGGGCGGGGCGAACAGATGGGGATGAGGGCGGGGCAAACGAATGGGGATGGGGCCGGGTGCGCGGATGGAGGTGGGTCAGGTGTCAAGACGGGCTTGTTAGGCGTGCGTGCGGGCGTTCGATGGAATTCATCCCATCGGATGTTCGTGCGCTAGCATTTTCCAAAAAAAGAGAGTACTTTTTGCTAATTCATTGACCATGTTCATACAATTCGTGGTTTCCCTTCTCTCTCTCAGCACAGCAGGCATCTTCTTGTTCTTGTGTCAGGTGATGCCACCTGAAATTGGTGCTGCCTCGGTGTACATATGATGGACGCTGTAATATGTACTAGTATTTGCAGTGACACATAACAGCCGAGCTCACTTCCTGGTTGGATGTACTCCGTAATTATCTCCCGTAACAATGTAGGAGTACTTTAAGATGGGAGCTTTGCCTTTGCACGATTGGGCCGTCCCAGATTCCATTCTGCTCTGCCGATTCTGTTTTCCGGCACTACAAATTCCGCCATGGAACAAGAGGCACGACAGTATCCCATTGAAAAACCAACGCTGTTAGTGTGGTAGAACTGTGCCATCCGGTGTTCCTGAATATGGTCCTGGCAGAAAACTGCATACCAATTCTCACCCAGAGCAACATCAGTAGCAGTGAAGTACTCAAGGATAGAAGAAAAATTGAGAAAAATTCATGAGCGGTCTTTCAAGTTGGCAAATCTAGGCCCTTTTACCTCTAAAATGTCAATTATGGGTTCATAAATTTGGTTTCGGGTGTCATCTAGGTCCAAACGGATCTAAACCTGCACTAGATGTTGACGTAACACTCTGGCGTGGCTCCTACATATGGGGCCCATATGTTAGTTGGTTATACTTCTATTTATTTTTATTTTTCTGCTGACGTGGCACGCTAACTTTTTCAAAAAATGATTCATAAATTTTTCATACGATCTTGTATAAAGACAAACTTTATATTATAATTGTAGCTCTCGATAAGATCTACAACTTTGCAGTTGAAAAGTTTTTGAATTGAAACTGTTTAGGGTTCCAAAATATTATTGTAAGTTCATAGATTTTAAAATTTAAAATTTAAAATTATCCAACAATCTTCGATGTTGATATGGTCTATATGAAAGTTATAGTTCTCAATATGATCTAAAAATTTATAGTTGAAAGTTTTTTATTTTGAAGTTGTTTAGTGTCAGAAATATGTGTTCTAAGTTTATAGATTTTGAAACTTAGAACATATTTGGGATACTAAACGAGTTCAAATAAAAAACTTTTCAACTACAAAGTCGTAGATTGTATTGAGAACTATAACTTTTATATAGACCATGTCAACATCCAAGATTTTTTGATAATTTTAAATTTCAAATTTTAAAATCTGTAAACTTACAATAGTATTTTGGGACCCTAAACAGTTTTAATTCAAAAACTTATCAACTACAAAGTTGTAGATCCTGTCGAGAGCTACAAATTTGACATAAAGTTTATCTTCAACCGAACTCATATGAAAAAGTTATGATTTTTTTTTAAAAGTTAGCGTGCCACATCAGCAAAAAAAAATAAATATAAATATAAATATAATCAACTGACATGTGGGCTCCACATGTAGGAGCCACAGTCCAGTCAGCACGCCACGTTAGCATCCGAAGCGGGTTTAGACCTGGATGACACCCGAAGCTAAGTTCATGAACCTAGAATTGATATTTTAAAAGTAGAGGGATCTAAATGAGTAAATGACACCCCATGCTAAATTGAAGGACCGTCCATGAAATTTTCTCGGAAAAATTCAAACCGAAGAACAAGCAGCACAGATGACTACAGAATAGAACGCAAAATCGGAAGAGATGGATCAGCACAATGAAAATGAATCGAGAACTACATTGCTGTCTTCGGAGCTTGTAAAAACATTCCTGTCATAAGAATGATAGGTAAAAGAGAACTTGGATCCAGATGAAAATGTTACATCACGAGCTACAGCCTAATGATTTTGGGTTACATCACGCGTGGATGATGCATGTCGGAATGCTTTATTCCTGAATCTAAAAAAACGAACAACAGCGTGATCATGAGCACGACAATTGGTTTCTCTCATTGCAGTCACCCGATAGCTCACTGTACAGAGAACTGAGCCGTTGGCTAGGATCGCTGGTGTGCATCCTGTCCGTCCGCGTTTGAAACCTAGCTTCGACGCTGGTGTCTCACCTGAGAACGGTTGTTCGCTAAATAATTTCTATGGCCTCACACGAATGTATCACAATTATTAAATTTCTCAACCGTGTTTCATAGCCTAGGTATAGGACGTAGGTCTAGCTTGCGTACTAGGGGTGGGAGTGAATGGTAGCGTGCATGTGGTATGCGTTGGTGTGTGAATTCAGATACTATAGCTTGTATTGGAAGGTTGAGGCAAATAAAAAAAAAGGATGGCTCACTCTACAGCTACAAGTAGCCTACATCTTAACATCAGTAGCAAGAACAACCCGTCCGACCACCTGGCCATCGTCGGCAACTTCGTCGGAGCGTTGCTCCGCGGCATCATGGGCCTAAAAGAGGGGCTTCTGTTCTTCTTCGCCGTCGACCCGGCCCACTACACATGGTGCTGTTAGTGACGCTGTACCAGAGTCTGCCCACTAGGGAGACGCTGCCCAGGGACCTCCACCCGGTCTTCTTCCTCTTCGTCGCCACGCCCAGCGTCGCCTGCCTGGCGTGGGCCAGGATCAACGGCGAGTTCGACTATGGTTCCATGATCGCATACTTCATCGCCATGTTCCTATACGCGTCACTCATAAGTAATCGCCATGTTCCTATACGCCTCACTCGTAAGTAATCGCCATGTTCGTGGGTCTGGTTGATCATTATATTACTTGCATATTGGTCGTTTTGTATGCTGCCTAACAACAGTACTTTGCCTTCCACAATCTTATTAGGCTATGTGCATCAACCTGTTCCGTTCCTGGGGTTCTATTTCTCCCTAGCGTGGTGGGCATACACGTTCGATCACCTCCATCCGTTACTCGTTAGAGGTGAAGAACGTGTTCACACAGGCGCTGTGCATTGGCCTCTCAGTGGCCTCCACGCTGACGGTCACGGCGGCACTCTTCTTCACCACGCTGCTGCGGGCGGTGGTGCTCCGCGACCTCTTCCCCAACGACATCCATCGCCATCACAGAGCGAAGGTTCAAACCTAGCATCGCCACGGAGATGATGATGCCGGAACACGGCAGTAGCAAGGCGCTCGCCTTACCCCCTGCCCGTCCCCTCCGATGCCAGGGACGACCTGGAGGCCGCCACTGCCACGTCGTATACATAATAAACTGATCCATCTCTAGCAAGCTTAGAATATATGCATGAGAATTAACCGTCTATTTCGCTTGAACTTCTCAGGCATGGTACAGTGTTTTTCTCTCATAGCAAATCAGCTAACAGTACTTTCATCTATGGCTTATCAGCGCAAACTAGGCTGAGAAGTTGGCTTCCGTGCGGCGCATGCAGCTAGCTTCCCAACCATGCAAAACGTCTTATACGAGACTAGGCAAATGTCCGTGTGTTGTAAGGCCAGTTTTAATGGGCATTTCATGTTACTGTTTCCAACACGTCTAGATTTTGAAAACAGTGCAAAAGAGTAGAAGAGTTTCCTCCCATAAAACTCTCTCTATCTTCATGAAACTCTTATTATCTTTCTCTTTATTAATATGGTATCATATCAGCATAATTAATGCCTATAAAATTCTGATGAAACCGCATTAAGACTGATCTAATAAGAATAAAAATTTATGACAAGTTGTATACAATGTAAAATATCAGTTAGCAGTTGTTTTCATGCATGTGGCATCCGACAAATTATTCGTTACCGACCGATTCCAATACAATATTCGATTCGTATTCCTGACCAATGCTATCCATAAATAAAGTACTCGAATCCGATATTATCCACTGATTCCACATCCAAGAAACCGAGTCGATTTCTCCTAGTTCAATGATTGGTTCCCTTCCACTCAACTGGTTACTGGTCAACCCCTCCCTTTGCAAACAGTGACACCCAGATATGGTGTTGCGACTCCACACTCCACTCCAATAATAATATCCGAGCGTTCGGTTTTAATGTAGAGTTTTATCAAATTGGCAGCTGAGTGTTCTTCGCCTAAAAAAAAGGTGGGGAAGGGAGGGAAAGTTGGTAGCTGAGCGTATCGGGAAAAAATATGAGCTGAGTGGGCTTACAATGTACCATCATCATCATAGTGGAGAGAAATAAGAAAATACACTTAAGCAAAAAAATGTGAAAGAGGAATGAAATAAAATATACCAAGTCCCATAGGGCCTAGTAAGAGCAACTCCAATAGCAGCTAAAATTAGTAGCCAAATTTCATAGTTTAGCTATTTTGTAAAATTGAAAACTCCTCAAAATAAGAAGAGGTCTACAATACCCTTGCTATTTCTCGTCTTCAGATAGCTAGCACCCGTGGTTGGTTTTATATGGGCACCAAAAATCAGGGGATAGTCAGCTTTCTATTTTACAAAACCAGATAACGTAAGTGTTGAAGCCTACTTTTTACTATATATATATTCTAAAATAACCTCTACAAACCTCTTCCACGCTTGGGTCCACCTCACAGTGAGATGGGCTGGCCAGCCCAGTTCTGAACAAGTTGGGCCTGTGTGCCATGCGCGTCAAGGGTCAAAACTTGGGCCGAGAGACGTGCATTATGTCGCAAGTTGAGAGACCTTTGTGCAAAGAAACAAATGGATGGTGATTATTGGTACATTACACCTCTTCTTCCCCATCAGAGCCACAATTGTCTCTCCCTTTGCCTCATTTAGTTCCCCACCGAAGCAAGGAGAAGGGAGGAGCGCCGCCCCAAAGTCGTCCCGTCACCTAGGCAAGGAGGAGGTCCCCCACGAGCTTCTCCACCACCTCGACGTGCTCTTCGACCTCTCCGGCCATTGGACCAAACTCAGCTTCGTCTTGTTCCCCTTAAGACTGGCTAACTCCAATCCTTGGGCGAGCTCCATCATCCTCAAGTTTCCAATCACATCCAAGTCGTCTCCAAGCAAGCATGTTGGTACAAGTTGGTGGGCATCGGCAACCAGTCACATTCATTCAGCTCAAGTTCAATTGCGTTCGATCATAGCTGTACAATATGCATATTGAACTTTCAGTTCTACAACATGCATATATATTAGCTCCATCATTCTCAAGTTTCCAACCACATTCATTTAGCTCAAGTTCAAACCTGGTCTTCTGGTTGTACGTTCATATAGAGACAATTAACATAGGTAAATTTAAATGTGCAGGAACATCATCAAAATGTTTTGATCAGTAAAACAAACTTGAATATCATGATTCAGCAAAATAGATCAGGGTACAAACTTATTGCTGTGTAAGCATTTACCGCCTAAGCACTCAGCTGATCCAAACATAGCTCAAGCATGCATATACTGCCTCTAGCCATTTTTTAACTGCCAAGATCGTAACCTGTAATGTCAAAAATATGATCATAGTATTAGTTAAAAACATTTGAAAGCAAAGAGACATGTAGGGCTATGAGCACCCATACGGAAATATGCTGCAACTAGGAACTGTCCTTTCCACCTTCCTTTTTGTTTTGTTTGTCCTTTCGCTTTGGTTCTTGAGATTTTCATCTATAGCTTACCCCAACTTGCTTGGGACTAAATGCTTTGTTGTTGTTGTAACTAGATAATGTTTTGGGCAGTCGAAGTTTAATAGGAAGAGATGTAGAAAAGATTCGTGGGTCAAAATTCAGGATCAACAAGTAGGAATTGTCATGTTTAGCTGGTGGTTTTTGAAAGTGCATAAATAGACAGAAATAGCTGATGTGTCAGTTCCATGTTTTGCTTGGACGCACAACACTTAACCGAATTGAATGAGCCTTAGGCCCTAGCACATGACTTTGTGTTGGTGCAAAAGCAAAAGCAAGTTACTCTGTGTTGGTGCAAAGGCAAGTAATCTATAGTTCTTATAAGTTTGCAAAATGGATGAAAAGGGGAAAAAAAAACTATGAAATTGTGGCATTCGAATCCCTATATCGCTCATCCCTCAATTTCAGAGAAGTTCATAATATACATGTTCTAAACAAAATATTCAAAAGCATGACTGTACTGCAGTGGGAAGAAACCATTTGCCCAAAATCCAGAATAGACCTAACTTAAATATCTGAAAGAATTCACAAATTCTTTATGTACAATCTAATTATTTAGGAAAATCTTTATCCTGTACAATCTAATTCACAAATTCTTCATGTACAATCTAATTATTTAGGGAAAATCCAGAATAGACATATCTAAGACTCCAATCTAATTAATTAAATGAACCAGGACAGGGAAAAAGTAGGTACTTCCAATCGTGTGAATTAGGATAAACCTGAAACCACCGGGGTAGCCTTGCTGGGGAACATCGTGTCTGCGGCAGCCTAGGCCAAGATAAGGAAGGGCTGGCCAAGATAAGGAGATTGTTTTATTTGGCCCTAAGTTGCTTATGCAAGATATAATGAAACTTTGGGATGATATATGCCTCAGATATATGGTTCTTAGAACTCGGATGATGGTCTAGCTATTGTTTTCCCTTTTTCTGTGCGAAGCTGTGTGTAAAAGCCTTGTTCACCAGGCTTCATCAGCAGGTCACAGTTTAATAAAGTAATTTTATTTAAAATAAAATAATAACATTATTGTTTTCAACATAATGCATTTAAATTATGAACCTTGCAAATGAATAAAACTGATGAGCAGGAAACCTATGGATCAAAACTCAGTTTGTCAATCTAACTGATGACTAGGACACATGATTAGGGAAGCTCTCAGTACTACGACACATGCGCATGGTCAACTTAATAGACTAACACGACACTATCAGTTGGTTCTCCCAGTTTTTGTCACGCAATCAAAAGACACACAATGAGGAAACCGATAACAAAGCCACTCCAAATCAATTTGAGCCAAACAACAAAGAAAATTCGAAATATTTATATTCAAGTGCAGTTATCAAATCACAAGAGAATATGTTCTGAATATTAATTGCAGTTGCCAGGCAAAGTAAAGTGCAAGGCACAAATTACCAGTATTGCATTGTCTTTTCTGTAGTTACACCTCTTCTTTTGACAACTCAGACGTAGTCGGCTCACGAGGTCCTCTTGTGATGGGTATCATAGTGTTAGCCGATGTCTTAGTATTGTCAGTCTGCCTGGAATATCTTGAGGTGGGGCACCATTTCTAGTATCAAACATTGCTTTAGAATCTACCCCCATGAAGTGAAGTGCATGTAGTATTCCTCGGGAACAATCATCTCTCCAAAATTGTCATCGTCAAGGCAGTCTGTGTTAACACCCATTGCTTTTCTAAGAGTATACCGCTATCTAATTGCTAATGACATTTTAGCCTCGCTAAACACCTCTATTTAGTGTAACTGTGATATATTTTTAGCACCACTATTCATGACAAAGGTATATATTCATTCTTTAGTCTATATGACTATAATCTATGTGTCTCCCTTCTTTACTTAATAAATGATGTTTCGGTGTTTAGAAACCGCCGACTAGTAAAATTTGTGGATTGTGCGTCTGGGTTCGGATGGTGTGTAAAGAGGACACGAAGATGTATACTGGTTCGGGCGAAATGTCCCTACGTTCAGTGGCGAGCTGTTCGTGTTACTTGCACTTGAGTTTGAAGTAGGGTGTCGGGTACCTAAACAAGGGGTACCCACAATCAACGATTAAGAAAGACAAACCCCTGAGAAAACCACGCCAAGGGCTCCGCCCACGAAGGCGGAACGAGCCAAAACCACGCACGGAACGTCTCGACCACGTTCCGACTCGCACGAGGCTTGCTCGACGGGACGCCTCGACCACCAGGAAATCTCCGACTCGTACGACCCTAGGTCGAGCCGGTCGACCCGCCTCACTCACCAACTCTGAGACAAAAGTCAAAGCATTTAATGCAACCGCCAACCACTTCCTACCCCCATGGCTACAACGATACCGGCATGGAAGCAGTACCAATGTCAAATCCCACTTTTTACTGCCCATCCCGGAATGGGCGGTGAAAACCTGTCACTGTACACGACATGCCGGGCACTGTTCCGTCACTGATCCCCCTCGAGGCAGAATACGACGAGTGTCGTACCCCAAAATTCCCGGGGTTCGGCCTTATCCATTCCCCGTCGACCCACCTCGACCCGGCCTCGACCAACCGCCGGTCAACAAAGAAGCAAGGCCTGCATGCCACAGGATCCGGGGTCTTTTCACCGTCTCATCCTCTACGTCATCATGGTGTCCGGGGATGGCCGGCCATTCTCGGAGCACGTCGCTACAACGGCTTCCACAGCACTCGACAAAACTTCATCTCTAAGGCATCCCCCGGCGTCTCTACCTCCTCTGGACCCTATAAAAGGGCAGGCAGGGGACTCTACGAAGGGGGACGGACAAGGCGAAACAAGTCATCACCCCACCGTAGAAGATCAACATCTCAAGCAATCTCCTTTGTACTCTCTCTCTCTCCGAGACCTGGGATCGGCTCCCTCTCTCACAGCTTATAACCCCTGCGCAAGCACTTAGGTGCAAGGAAATACAATACCTCTCCCCCCGCTGGATGTAGGGCCTTCTTTCGCCGGAAATACAATACCTCTCCCCCCGCTGGATGTAGGGCCTTCTTTCGCCCGAACCAGAATAAACCCACGTGTATTCTCTTTGCATCACCATCCAGATTAGGGACACGCAGCACAAATTCACTCATTGTCTTAGGACCCTCACGGGACCGAACACCGACAGTTGGCGCGCCAGGTAGGGGCACGCTGCGTGCCAACATCGTTTTCCCACCATTCTTCTGGATGACTGACCCCGAACGTCCACTTTCGTTGGCCACGGTGATCTGGTTCGGGAGCTTGGAGTTCATGTCTCTTGGCCACGGCTACGACATGGTCCTCCTCCCGCCCAGGCATCCAACCGACGGCGACCATGAAATCTCCTAGCCTGGGGGAGCACCGCGTCGGTACCGTCGCTCTCGTCAGGCACGTGCCGCCAGGCGACGGCGTGCTCAGCGCAACCGCCATCATCGCCTCGCGGAGGGTGACGGTATTCCCTGATCCAGTGCCCCTCAGCCGGACGCCGACACGGATTTCCTTAGTGAGGATCTGTGTAGGATGAGCTTGGTTGAGGGTAAGATGCCGACGGGGTGTCCCGTCGCTCCACCGCCTGGCGCGGCGCCACCACTAGCCGATTCGATTGCTCCGATACCGGGAACCATGCCTTCACCGGCATTCCCGTATGGGCTAGACCCGGTTGCCCAGGCATATGCTTCTTCTGTAAGCACCAGCATGAGCGCTTACGAGGAACTCCTCGGACACCATCTACATTCCACCCTCGACCTCGTCGCGTCCACACCAGCTTCCGAGTACTTGGACTCCACGGAGACCCCGGACGCGGAGCTCCGTGCGACTGCCTTTCATCTTCACAACCTTAGAGATGCACAACCTCACATGCACCCGTTATTCTACTATTTCAGCACTCCGGATTCCGACTCTGCCGATGACACCTACGACACGACTCGCGAATGCTTCAATATCGATGGGGCTATCGCGTTGGATTCAGAGAATGAGGCAGCTGTTGGAGGAAGGAACGCCACGCCACCTCAGGTCGAGCCCCCTGCTGCACGTGATGAAGCTCAATTCCTTGCGGACCAAGGAATGCAACTCGAGCAAATCCACAAATTACAGGACATGCTCGACGAGGAACAAGAAAATATGCACCTACTTCAACAAACCCTCGAGCACGAGCGCGTGGCACGCGCACACGGCGGAGGAGCTCGAGAAAGAGCTCGCGACATCAATCGTCGCATCGTCGAGGATCAGGCGGGCGAACCCCCGGTCTTCGGTCGAGCTAGCTAGAATGTTGTCGCGGCCGCCATGCTCCTTCGTAACATGTCCGAGCCATCGAACCCTGAGGCCCGTCGGGCCCGCGATGAAATTCGAGGACTCCTCGAGGCCGCTGCCATGCAGCAGGCTGAGAGTTCCGCATCGAGGCGATGCAGGCTTGCCTCGGAGCAACCTGCGGAGCCCTCTCGATAGGAGAGAGAGGCCTCGGTTCATCCCGAGCCTGCCCTCCAGCAGAACAAGGCGACCTCTGTCCGTGAGCGCATCGTCGACACCCGCGAACCTCGAGATGCCTGTGACAACATCAACGAGCGCCGAAGGCATAAGAGTGGTGACGGTGCAGCTCGAGGCTACCACGAGCACATGGGCGGGTGCTACGATAGCTCGGAGGATCGGAGCCCTTCACCCGAGCCACCAGGCCCTCGGGTCTTTAGCAAGGCCATTCATGAAACACTACTTCCGGCTCGGTTCCGCCCCCACGACCCTTACCAAGTATAACGGCAAAACGAAACCTGAACTTTGGCTCGCCGACTTCCGTTTGTCTTGCCAGCTGGGTGGGGCTACCGATGATGGGGTCATCATTCGACAACTTCTCCTGTTCCTATCGAACACTGTTTGAGCCTGGCTCGAGGACCTCCCACCTCGACAGATCCACGACTGGAGCGACCTGGTGAGAGTGTTCGAGGGGAACTTCAAGGGGACCTACATGCGCCCTGGTAACTCATGGGACCACCGAAGCTGTAAACAAAAGCCGGGCGAATCCCTCCGGGACTACATCCGGTGTTTCTCCAAACAGCGCACCGAGCTTCCCAACATCACCGACTTCGACGTCATCATGGCCTTCCTCTCTGGTACCACCTGCAAAGAGTTGGTCCGAGAGTTAGGCCACAACACTCCCATCACTGCCAATGGCTTGATGGACATCATCACCAACTTCGTCACCGGTGAGGAGGCGGTTGGTGCCATCTTTGGCAGCGATCAGGACAAAGGGAAGCGCAAGGAAGAGGATCCCACGAGCTCCAGCCGGGGCTCGAAGAGGAACAACAACAACAAGAAGAAGAATCAGTAGGGCAAACAAGAGGCCCCGGCCGACGACCTTGTCGCCGCTGCTAATCGTAAGAAACCTCGAGGACCCCCCGGCGGGGGCATTTTTGACAAAATGCTCAAGGAACCGTGTCCCTACCACAAAGCCCCACGAACCACGACCTCAAGGACTGCCACATGCTCCGAAGATACTTTGAAAGCCTAGGCATCAAGAAAGACGACAAGAAGGAGGATCCTAAGGGAGATGACAAAGACGAGGGGTTTCCCGAGATTCATGACTGTTTCATGATATACGAAGGACCCTCGATGCGCCTCTCAACACGGCAGCGCAAGCGGGAACGTCAAGAGGTCTTCTCCGTGCAACTCACGACCCCCCTCTTCCTTGATTGGTTCGAGGTGGCCATCACTTTCGACCGTGATGACCACCCAGACTACGTCCCCAATCCTAGAGTCTACCCACTCGTCGTCGATCCCATCATCGCCAACACACGCCTCACCAAGGTGCTCATGGACGGAGGCAGCAGTCTCAACATCATTTATGCCCAGACCCTCGACCTTCTGAGAATCACGAGGACGCACCTTCGACCTAGCGTCGGGGGCTTCCATGGAGTCGTGCCGGGAAAACGAGCAGAGCCCGTCGGGCGGGTCGACCTACCTGTCTGTTTCAGTACTCCCACCAACTTCAGGAAGGAAACTCTCACTTTCGAGGTGGTTGGATTCCATGGGACATACCACGCCATTCTTAGGCGCCCCTGCTATGCCCGGTTTATGGCGGTTCCCGACTACACCTACCTCAAGCTCCAAATGCCGGGCCCCAACGGTGTCATCACCGTCGGGCCCTCCTATGAGCACGCCTACGAGTGCGACGTAGAATGCGTCGAGCATGGGGAAGCCATCCTGGAGTCGGCAACCTTGGCGGCAAACCTCGACGGTTTGGCCAAAGAGATCCCCGACCCCAAGTGCCATGCCCGCAACTTCGAGCCTGCGGAAGACGTCAAGCTCGTACCCCTTGATCCCACCGACCCGAATAGAAAGGCGTTGAGCGTCAGCGCCACCCTCGATCCCAAATAGGAAGCAGTGCTTGTCGACTTTCTCTGTGCAAACATCGACATCTTTGCGTGGAGTCCCTCGTATATGCCGGTCATACCCAGGGAAGTCGCCGAGCACACCTTGGAGATCTGAGCTGGCTCTAGACCGGTGAAACAACGCTTGCGCCGCTTCGACAAGGAGAAGCGCAAGGTCATCGGTGAGGATGTCCACAAGCTGTTGAAGGCCGGATTCATCAAGGAGGTTCATCATCCTGAGTGGTTGGCTAATCCTGTATTAGTTAAGAAAAAGAATGGGAAATGGAGGATGTGTGTAGACTATACTAGTTTGAATAAAGCATGTCCGAAAGTTCCTTTTCCTTTACCACGCATTGATCAAATCGTTGATTCTACCATGGGATGTGAAACTCTATCGTTCCTAGATGCATATTTCGGCTACCACCAGATCAAAATGAAGGAGTCCGACCAGCTCGCGACTTTATTCATCACCCCCTTCGGCATGTATTGCTATGTTACTATGCCCTTCGGTCTACGGAACGTAGGTGCTACGTACCAGCGATGCATGCAACACGTTTTCGGGGAGCACATCAGACCCACCGTCGAGGCTTACGTTGACGACATCATTATCAAAACCAAGAGGGTCAGCAATTTGGTTAGCGATCTCGACGTTGCGTTCAAGTGCCTTAAGGCAAAAAAACATTAAGCTCAACCCCAAGAAGTGCGTCTTCGGCGTCCCTCGAGGCATGCTGTAATAGAACCGTCCAAATTATAAGAGCACAAGTACAAAAACAATCACCGAAGTGATCAAATTCTTGGACTTGAGCCCATATAACTCCGGTAGTCCAATGAAATCACGCGGGATTTCAAACCAACCAACATACAAGCCAAGATCGTAGTGATTCAACATAACAAGTCACATGTTACAACCATTTCACAAGTAATTCAATATACATCGGAGTTCAACATAGTTATTACAACTTAAGTTCAAAAGTAGCGGAAGCAAAGTAATTTGAAACTAACAACACCCTTATTTCAAATACATGCCAGTACCAAGGTCGACTTCCAACAAAAGCATTAGAGAGAAGATAACTCAGAAGGATCATGCCCATGATCACACTCCGCCTCTAAGGCAGGAGCCAACCAACTCTTGCAGTCGCCAAGATACATCACAACCTGCAACAAGTGGGGATAAAACCCTGAGTACGACAATGTACTCAGCTAGACTTACCCGTCATAAACTAGAAATAAAGTGACACCAAGGATCATGCAAGGCTGATATAAAGTGGGCTAGCTTGACAACATTTTGCATAAAAGCTTAATATGGATAAGTAATCATTAATGCTTAAGCATCAAGTTAATTATCATTAACCTGTCATCTATATTAGAACCTGTACTAGAGCACTCACTTTATTAGGAGTAAACAATATTAACCATAGCAGGTATAAATTGAGGCAACCTTTCCATCGTTATGCAATTAACCATCCGTTCAATTTAATGGAATCTATGTTGCTGCTGCTCAAGTCAAGTGCTCACTAACCGAGAGCGACGGCGATTCGAATCGAATTCCTATCCAGCTGGAGGGGCATTTGTAACACTCACCGTGCAGACCCCTGCCAGGGTCGCACAGGCCACCTTTTCGTATGATTCAGGAATCACGGGTCCGAATGATGTCGCAACCCCAAGGGCGACACTCTGCCAGGTGATAGGGACTCTAACCCCCCTTGGTCTCACGCCAATGTCCCCAAGCATATCCTTTCTCTCCTCCAAGAAGCAACCTACCATTCGATTCCCGGCCTGAACCATATTACTCGGCTTCGCGGTCGGAACGACTTATCCGGCCAACTAAGTGTTAGACTGCGTTCAACATGACTCAAGGACGTACAGCGAATCGGTCCTTAAACGACTCAGACGGGGATAGATCCACACCCAAGACCTCCATGCCTTGTTGCTTCACTATCTTCATCCCGCCCGGTCTCATTTCATTTTATTAACACATGGTTCTATTCCACGATAGCAAATATAGCCAACCATGCCATATATGAATATCCCTACATCTCGCAGGTGATAGGAAATCACCTGACTTCTACCGCTTAAAGCAGGGCTAAGCATATACTCGATCCTAGTCTATGTCGGATTCAAGGATTCATATAACTGGACAAGGAATGATATAATGCAGCAAGGGTTTCCAACCAACTCCTACCACTTAATGCAACAATACTTATAACATATATATATAATTAATTGCTTTGAAGATAGGAGGCTTATAATGCTCCGGGGCTTGCCTGGGATCCGACTCAAGTCAGCGTTTGTTAGATGAAACTCGCTTGGCGAGCATCCTCCAATCTACCACTTGTCCGGCCCTTCTATCTTAGGGATGGATCCACCAAACACCGTCTTCGGGTTTGGCTCCAACGCCACATCACGTCCTTTACGTTTTTCAGCTAGCGTACCTAAATGAGGTGCAACAATGCATATGTATGAATACGTAGAAATGCAATAACACAACATTCATGCCAGCACACCAAGTTCACATGGGCACTAAAGCTAATCAACTTAACTATCACTTAAGCATATCCTTAGAAGATGACCAGCATATCGATTATGACACAAGTCACACAAGATCTCAAGCACACTTAACACTAACAAGATGTATATCACTCTTTAGAAATCAACATAGCAAAGCAAGTCAAGGTGAAGCAACAACTATAACTAGAATATGTCAATTTCTGGACTTACAAATAGTAGCTTCATAAATCAATCATATCTGGAGTTTTATAAATCCAAATGACTTGCAAGAAGACATTGTAGAAAGCTTATGAAATTGTCTACAATTCATTCAATATCACCTAAGCATGATTCCCAAGTTTAATAGTTCTAAAAGATGAAACTACAGAATCTGGTCTGCTCCAAACAGAGAGCAACCAAATCTGGAACCTGACTTTAAACATCTATAACTCAAAAACTACTTGACCAAATGATACCAAATTTTAACAGCAGCTAGATACATGAATTATATACAACCTTTGTATAAACAAGTTTCACAACAAAGCACATTATCATGAAGAACTTTGCTAAGTTCCCAGATCTGTCCAGAAACCTCATTTGCAAGAAATAATTATTAACTTATGTTGCAAACATATAATTGGACAAAACTAACTTTACCAACATGTCACACATGACTAATGAACACTAGAAAACATAGTGTCCATTCCTAAATAAATTCTTTTAATACATTTTCTTAATTTACTTAGATAATTAGGTGGAATTATGAACACCTATCAAAATTATACAATAAATTCTACCAAAATTAAAGTAGCCTACATATACTCCCAAAAGTATACTGTCCAAATTTCAATCCATTTGGACAAGTATATCAACCTCTATGAAAAAGACAAATATCTATTGAAATAAATCATGTGAGAGCAAGTAAAACCTAAAACTCAATATTTTCTGTGAACACATGGCCATAGAATGAACCAACATCATAGAGCAACATCATAATAAGGTGATGGGACAACATTTTCTATTTTATCATTTATATATTATTTATAAGCTATTTATCAAGCCATAAACAAGTTAACTCAATAACTTGAGCATACAGTAAGCAATGGTCATGAATTCTATACCACATTACATCCATAGCATGACAAGACTACCATAAAAATTTCACATCAATTGGAGCAACACAACTCAAGATATAAAATAACAAGTAATATCATGTAGTTTTCCTTATTTATCAAGGTCAAATCACAATCTTAAGAAAACAGTAAACAACTAGGGTGTTTAATATTTTCCTAGCAAGAGAAAGTCATCACAAAATTAACAAAACAAGAATCGCTATTTTTGGAGTTCTAAAACTCTAGATATGGCTCTGCTCAAGTTGATAAGCATTTTTGGAGCATTTTTAAGGCTTAAATAAAGACATCAGAAAATATCTACAAACATGTAACATATTATGACTCCACTGCATAGATCTTTTCCCATGGTTTCCAAAAAGTCCACTTTTGCTATTTTTGGAATTACCTAGCCAGAGATATGCATTTTAGAAGATTTAACCAAATTCTGAAATTCACAATCGGAATAAAACAACCCTAACAATATTCGCTAGGCACACCCGATTACACACCCAGGACGGCCACTTCCTTAAACCGACAAGTGGGACCAGCTGCCCGGTTGGACCCACCGGTCATATACACAGAGAGAGAGACAAGGGCAGAAGCGTCGGTTGTCTCCTTCCTCCCGACGGCAGAACAGGGAAGGCGGTGGTCTGGCTCGGCCGGCCAGTGTAGGGCGGCGCCGGTGGCGAGGAAGCGGCCGGGGAGGTTCACGGCATTGAGGCGCATCCATAGGTGGTCACGGCTCGGCGTGAGGTGGTCCACAGTGGCTGGCCCACGAGCTCCGGCGGCGTGCTCACGGCGGCTCCGTCGGCGGAGTCTCTCGGCGGCGAACACGGCCAGGAAAAGGGGGCGTCGGAGGCGGTGCGAGGAGGGCAAGGTGGCGCGGTGGTTTGATTTGATGGTAGTTGCTTGGTGGTGGCCGGCCACGAGCTCGACTTGGCTCGGCAATGGCGGCCACGGCCACAATGGCGTGCGCGCGCGTGAGCTGGGACGGAAAACAGAGGGAGCGGAGGAAATGGAGTGGGGCGAGATGGGGAGGGCGCTCGGGTGCTGCTCTTCCCCGGTGGCAGGGCGTAGGGCGCATGGCAAGGTGGAGGACGCGCGGTGGCCATGCACGGTGGACGCGTGACCAACGTCGAACATGTGGTGTGCATGAACCAGTTCGACTTGGAGGCCGTGTTTGGGCTGGTTAAGGGCCGAACTAGGCTATGGGCCTAAAACAAAGTCTGCTCTCCTCCTAAAGCTCTACAACTTTGATTAAGGGTGCTTGGCCATTAGGCTATTGGATTAGCAGATAATTAGTACCAAACTTGGTAGTGTCAGCGATTTGACAGCGACAAGCAAACATCCAAAATTGAAGGTCAACACTAAGTCAAATTGATGCTATACTTTTACATGGTCTTCTCCATAATGTCTACTCCAACTTTTGTATTTGCCTCAACTTGAGTTGCTTAACAAAAATTGGAGAACGCGGAATGCCAACGTGTCGATGTCGAAAGGTAACAAAGTACACTTATGCTGTTTTCGAAACTGTTTTCGAAGATCCAAATGAACTCGAAACTTGATGAGACCTGATTCATTGGCTCCATCATGAAAAGTACTTCAACTCCTAGTAAGGAATTAAATTGAGCTACCACATGAAATTGGAGGATAAAATGTTGCCAACTTGTCAACTTTCTGCTGTCCACTCTAGGACTTAGAATATTTTTCTAAGTGCTGAAAACAGCAGCTGACTCCACATTGTGATCTCTATTTGACTAGGTTAGAGGCCAAACTAGCTCTTGACCATTAAACAAAGTTTGTTCTATCCAAGATGAACTACAACTTTTGTTTAAGGTCAAACCTCATAACTGGTACAAAAGTCAAACTTTCACTTTGGTCAAAGTATCAACTCGATAAAGCCGAAACTAGGGTTTTAGGCCAATCGGGGCAATTTCTTTACAATTGCTCAACATGAACCCTTCATGACTTTTGTTGTAGAGTTCATCTAGAGTCATTTGGGAAAAGTTGCAAAGTTTGGTTGATGATCTATAATTCTATTCACTTAATCACGCCATTCCAAGAAGGATATGACTTATCATTTCATGTGACTTTTTGATTCCAAACTTCATGAAACTTTTTCAGTGATCAATATAGATAGGTACTAAGGTGAGACACATGAAGCTATTGCAATAACACCATCTAAGCATATATCTTGAAAATGGCCTATATGTAAAGCAATGGTGCAGCATCCAACTTTAAGTTAGGCTCATCTCCATAGGTTGACCTTGACATCGTCATCCCACTTAATCTATCATGTTTGAGCTCAAACCCACTGCTTAGTGAGTGACAAACACCTGGGGTGTTACACATGCTCCTAGGGTTCATTGTTTCCGAATACTCCTTATATAAACAAAAGCGCTGGTGCTCGTCAAAGTTCAAGATCAACAAGACAAAAAGAAGTCACGAAAAGGAAACTTTCTTACAAAACAACAAGGAGAAGGACTAATTCTTAGAATCATCATCAGAAGAAGGAAAAGACACTTTATAGCAAAGGCAATCCTTGACAATAGAGAATGGATTACAACACAAGAAACTACTCGGATTTGAGGAAGAACAAAAGATTTACACGACATACAGAACTACTGGCCTACATCGACAACAAGACGAATCTACGACTAGACGGCCCACCCTTCGATCTCCTTTACGCCAACATCAAAGCGAGGGCTAATAGCAGTGCGTCCAAGCCATCGTCAAATCCTCGACAGAGACCAGCTACCCACAGACTCGATGTCGTCGACATCTTTAGCAGCGAGAGCTTCCTAGTCGACTTCATTCTCGGCAACGAGTGCTTCCTAGTCAACTTCGTCCTCACTGCCGCTGCTAAGAACGATCAAATCAAACCCCATCAAGGTGGCATCAACAAGAGGAACGGAGACGAGATTGGCCGCAGGAGCAGCCGCTGGATCCTCCTTCCGCAAAGTATGAACTGGCGTTGATGTCCCGACGAGCAGAGCCTTCACCACCACTGAAGCCTCTCGAACTCCAAGGGGCAATGGTGCCAAGGACGATGATGAAGAAGACCCTCCACTTGCTGCCGCCGCCAAAACAACCGCTCTTGGAGAGCAGGCAAGCGATGAACGTGGCACCTTACGAATGCAGCGCCTCTGGATAAACTTCTTCTTCACTATTTTGGCTATGGCAAGATTGAAAAGATGAAGGTGCCGAAACAATCATGAAAGGGGCAGTTAAATAGGGCTAAGCCGTCTCCTCAAGTAGTCTAACAACCTCCCAAACATAAAGGTAGAGTTAATTCCTTCACCAAAACCAACATGATGCTTTAGTTTCCAACAATAACTACGCAACACAACCGGTGTGAAAGTGGCAAACTTTTTCATGCGAAGAAGCTCAACGGACAGATTTAAGATCCCCCCACACAATATCCAAGTGGATGAGAGTAAGAAGGCTGCTAAGCCAACACTCAACCCAGCTTGGGTTGTTTTTCATAGTTGGAATGAGAGCCAAAAAGCGCTCGACCTATCCCGGAGTTATTCAATTCGGATGAGAGCAAAAGAGCTGAAAAGATACTTGAGCTAGCCTATCCCAAGTCTTTTTAGGCTTGGATAAGAGTAAGAAGACTGCTAAGCCAACACTCGACATATCATGGGTTGTTTTCTTAGCCTGGATGAGAGCCAGATAGCGCTCGCCCAGTCCTAGAGCCGTTCAACCCGGATGAGAGCAAAAGAGCTAAGAAGGGGCTTGAGCTCGCCCTAAGTATTTTAAGGCCTAGATAAGAACCCGACTGATCTAGCGCCTACAATCGACAAGACTCACAAAACACAAGAGTTCCAAGATCCGAAAACAACTCGTACAGATTCACTCGGACAATTCAATCAAAATACTAAAGATATATCCAAAAGATCTAGAGTTTCTTTACAAGGCAGCATACAAAGTATATCTTTACAAAGAAGAGAGATGCGCCCAAAAACTATAGAGCCTAGCTATCAACTTCATCATCAAAAGAAGGGAGATGAATATCAAGCTTCTCAGTGATGAAGTTGGCTAGGTCTTCAACCTCAGATTCAGGACTATCGATGGACTCTAGGTAGTTATCACCATCGGTTTCCTCCCTAAGTTTTTCTAATGGGACGACGTAGCAAGAACACGGATATGAGCTAAAACATTCTTGATGTATGTTTGGACCCATTCTTGATGAATCTCTGAAGGCGCACGAGGATCAATGGGATGAAGTCACCCCATGTCCTTCCGTCATCTTCAAAAGTCCAAAGAAGCTTGGCAATGGTTTTGAAGAATTTTTATAAAATGGCAAATCGTTGATCAGATACCGCCAGCTTCTGGGACAAATCCTCAATGATCTTTTGGACCTACACAAGATCCCTGTCAGCTCCACGTCGAATTCACTTGGCAAGAGCAAGTTCATCTTCAGCACGAGTAATTACCTCTTTAGCCTTGTTATGATTATTACAGATAACTATCTTTATTTTCTCAACAACCCCTGAGAGTTTTTGCTTATCTCCATGGAGCGCTGGTCAAAAGCAATAAGAAGAAATCATACAAAACCAGAATAGAATTATAGAAATGAAGAAGCAAAGAAACAAAAAAGAATTCGGAGTACCTTCACACTCCTTCTTGAGACCTTCACATTTCCCAGAGGAATCCCATAAGGTGGCCATGGCTTTATCCCTCCTCCGCTTTGCCTCAATGATTTGAGCACGAAGAACCGTTTCAAAATCCTAATGCCCTTGGTGCTCAGAATCTAGCTCCACCTCGTTATTAGCCAACTGCGCCTTTAGCTGGCTCAATTTAAAGGACATTTTCTTCTCTGTCTCACCTGAGCCAAAAAATCTAGAGTGAGAAAGACTACTCCCATAGAAAAAGAAAGAAAATAAGAAAAGAAAGTAAAACAAGCCAGAAAGCAAAAAACAAGGACTAAGATGCCTACCTAAAGCTACTCTCCAAAGGAAGCCGCGCCAGTTGCAAGCCTTCCCTAAGACACGATCAACTCAGAGAGATGATGGGTGGCATCAAATTGCAGCACCACATTATCCTCCAGTAGCAAAAGAAGTCGGCTGAGCCGAGGAGACCACCACCAGAGCCGAAGCCACAACAGTAGAAATCCCAGCTACCTTTGTAGCTAGATCCATCGCTGAAAGGACCTTGATGTCACCTAGAGGGGAGTGAATAGGCCTACAAAAATTTTCAACTCAAACAGAAGTTAAAACTAAGGGCAGCACTGCCTCCATGCGACCGTGAGTCCAACACAACCCAAACTTGGTGGAGATGTACTAGCGATATCCAGTGACGATCCTGCAAAATTTCAGCTCAAAACTCTATCAAATTAGAGGGCGGCACTGCCGCCCTTGTGTAGAAGGAACTTAGCATAATTCAAAATATAACCAACAAAATTTAGATTAGGTAAATTTCCTGGCTTCCTACAGAAGTATTAGTCACAGAATATCAACTAGAAGCTGTAGATCGAGCACCACCAAGTAGATCAGGACCAAACCCTAGAATCACTACAAATACAAGGCAAATCACAAGATTTATACCGTGGTTCAGCTCGCCACTAAGGCTTGCCTACGTCCACGTTGTTGAGGTTTGCCACAAATGGCTAGGGCTTGCCCTATGGCTTGCCTTTCCCTCATTCTCAAATCAAGAGGGAGAACTCTTAAAGTGAGGAGTGACTTCACTAGATGATTAGGGTGATTACAAATCTCCCGGGGCTGCCACACAAGTTGGCAAGCTCATGGGTGACGCTCTTGCTGGCTAGGAGCAAGCTCCAAGAGTAAAAAACACAATCCACCGGCTTGAACGTGAACCAAGTGCTCTAGGAGATGAAGAACATGTTGGAAAGCTCTCTAGCATAGTTTGGTGGCTCAATCTCTCACAGAATTAGAGAGGAATCAAAGGGAGAAGCTTGAGGAGCTCCAATGGTGAGTGAGGGAGTGAGAGAGCTGCTCTGGTCGCACCTAGAAGCGAATGGTTGAGAGATGACCGTTGGAAGGGATGAGGAAGAGATTAAATACCCCCTCAGCCCAACGGTCACTTTAAGTGCGGCACTGCCACCCTTATAGGCGGCACTACCGTCCTCACCAAACAGTGAAGAATGGAAAAATATTTTGCTGGCTATTTGGTAGATGGATAAGGAAGTCCTGGACAAGATATGAGCACTTGGTCACACATTTAAGCTTGTGCATTGTATCCCCCTTTATAGTACAGTATTTCCTAAACTCAAAAACAAAACTTGAAAGAATTTAACCTCCTTTGAGTTGGTTGCTGCTTTCTTTTGTAATTGGGGTTTCTACCATCGAATGGACTATCCTCATTCTCAATATCACTTCATAAGAGCTTTGCAATCTTCTTTGTTTCATCTCTTAGAGCAAACATACTTTGACCATGTGACTTGAACCATTTCCATATATATATATGAGTTCACCTCATGGTTTCAAGTCACTTTCACTAATGATTTGATCCTCAACACAATATGAATCCTTATAGCTTGATTAGTTCCTTGGCTCAATGCAAGTACTCTCTTCTTCACCTTAACCATGGTACCTCGGTCCTCAAGCCGTCGCTTGCCTTCACCTTCGCGTAGTCCCTCGAAGCTCTTTTATTGCTATCTTCACTTTATCAAGTCATACTCAAGTCACATCATATTAAGCATCCATTGAAAGAAACTATTTCTCCAATATTATGATCCTTACTTGAATATCTTCTAGATATGGATATTGATATCAAACAAGATTTAGTTTGACTCACATAGAGACAAATATGGATCAACATCAATATGGTCAACCCAATTCACGATTCCTTATATCTTTTCATTTTGGTTTGACACTCTTGACACTTACTTCAATATCTATCTTCATACTTCTAGCTTGATCAAATCAATGCAAAGTGATTTCCCAAATCTTTATTCATACAAGCAAACCAATGTAGAGACCGACTAATATCCAATATGAGTTGTGTCCTTTGTCATTTGACCTTTGCTTGGTATTTCTTCACTTGTGCATTCTTGATTCATTCATCAACCTTGATCAATGCTAGTTCACTATCAAACTCTAGTTGTTCATGCAAAGCAAGCCATTATAGAGACCAATCCAAAATATTAACTCATGTCTCATTTGCCATTTGCCAAATATGCTTGCTTCCACATGATACTATGATATCCCACAACATAGAAGTCATTTCATTAATTCCATTTGCATTATTGTCTTTTGCTTAAACTAGATTGTTTCCATGATCTTCCAATACAACAACACATAACTTTGGCCTTCATTTGAACAATATGTGAAATATCACCAAGTTTGCCTTCTTGTTGAACCTATATATGCTTATCATTCCATAATCCACAAGTGTATGCAATAAACTTAATTTCCTGTTCAACACTTAGCAAACTTATTAGACCTTTAATTATGTTGTCATTCAATTCACCAAAACACACTAAGGGGCTAGATGCACTTTCAACAGCCACAGTCACGGTCACCTCCAAAGTGGGTGACTCCACGGTAGCATGATCATTAGGGGCCACCATCTCCCCCACAGCCGCCTCGTTGATCGTGCGTTCTGAATCCTGAGACTCAGTATGCACGGCTGCACCAGCGGACTGAGAACAAGCTGACCGGGGGTTGGGGGAAGGCGAAGGTGAGGACCCGCAAGATGATGGACAACTTCAACGATGAGAAGATGAACCAGAAAAAGGGAAAACAAGGACAAGACAAGCTAGCCAGAATTCATTCACATAACTGTCCTTCTCTTCATACTAATACTTCCAATCCGAACTAAAGACTTCGGTGGAGGCATGGTGGTAGAAAAAATATCATCACCACCCTGCCCTAGGGATGGTGTGATAGATGCCCGAGCCGTAGAAGAGCTCAGGCCCGATACCGGCTTACTGCAAATGATAAAGACAAGGACAAGTCAAAAGAAGTACCCAAGAATAATAGTAAGAAAACAAAATTACGACAACAACTTACCGACGCGTGTCGAGGGCCGCATCATCATCCTCATCTTCCTCGCCCTCAAGCAACTCAACCACAGTACCATCTAAGAAAAGACAAAGTACTTGATTAAGGACACGAACAATCAATAGAAAAGACAAAATATTGAAATGCTCACCTAGGAGCATGCTACCTATAACTTGAGTACCTAGACGAGTACTCGATTGATGAGGCTTCTTGGTAGCAGACACCCCGACGGAAGCATCATCCACTCGCGCCCTCTTGTTGACGCTATGAGGGGCTCGAGGAACTGGACGAGGAACATACTCAACATATGGGTTGAGTTCTGATATGGAAGCACCAGGAAGGATGGTGGTGGCTTGAGACTTACTGGTTGAAGATGCTCCAGCAAGGGTCTCCCCAACTTTCACCCCAATAGGATTATCATCAGCGGGGATCGAATCGATGAAATTCTGACCCAAATCCTACAGATAACTAATAACAACAAGAGAAGTAAGAGAAATAAAGATAGAAAGTACAAACAATGAAGAAAAGTACTCGCAGAAGTAAAACAACTCACAGCAGGAGGCAGATTGTCGGCACGGTACTCAGGGACCGTGTGCGGAATGACGCTCACTCCCTTCAGAATTTTCTTGAGGCGCTACAACACCTCTTCTTTGGTTAACTCCAGAGCCAGGACCGTACGAGAAGGGTCCTCGGCCCCAGAGTACTCAAAGCCATAATTCTCCCTTGCCTTTAAGGGTGGAACTCACCGACGCAGATAACTGGCGAGGATCCCGAAGCTAGTTAGGCCTTGCTGCTTTAGAACCCGAATTCTATCAAGCAATGGCTAGATCTTCTTAAGCTCTTCACTCAACAGAGAGTTCTTCTCCCAACGATCATTGATCGAGGGACCAGAATCAGAGTGAACAGTAAAAGTGGGGAGCATGTTATCGGCGTAAAACCACTCAGAACACCAATCCTTCATAGAATCAACTAGGTCATAGTCGAGAAAGAGATTTTTTTGCCCTGGTGGAATTGAATGCCACAACCACCCAAAGGAGAAATATTATCACTCAGGGGGTGTGGTTTCAGATGAAAGAAATAATGGAACAAGGAGATGGAAGGAACAATGCTAAGAAAAGCATCACAGAGATGGATGAACACTGACTGATGGAGGATAGCGTTCGGGGTCAAGTGGTTCAGAGAAATATCGAAATAATAAAGAAAACCATGAAGAAAAGTAGAGGCGGGCAAGCAGAGACCAGTTTAAACAAAAGAGATAAACATGATAATCTCACCAGGATCAGAAGTAGGAACCCAGTGCTGGCTTGGGACCTTCCAATCAGCAAAATCCTTCTCCTGGATAAGGCCATCGCTGACTAACTCACGCAGCTGATCCTCCATTGTAGTTGGAACTGGCCAGAGTTTCTCTACAGTCCTCATAGCGATGAGCTCCTGATTCTCGATGACCGAGAGCGACGCCTTCTCATCCACCTAGACCTCCTTTGACTTACTAGATGACTTCTTTTTGTCCATACAATGATGAGGATCTAAGGTCGACGGTAAGAGGTAACGGTGGTCAGTGGTGGCGACAGAGGTGGCGGTGGAACTCTGGAGGCTAGGGTTTTGCAAAGGCTAAAAGCTAGAAGGCAAAGGCAGGGTAAGAAAGGGGAAGGAGAAAGGCCCTTAAAAAGATTCACAATGGTAAAAGCGGCCCACCAGGCCCGCTTAGCGCGGCATGGGAATACAACGGTCTGTCTCTTGCCATAACTGACACGGCCGAAATGACGAATAACTCAACTTTTCTAATGGTACAGTGCAACGGGCAGATTTCAAATTTATCCGTTCATACTGCGCCGTTGTCGAATTGTTATAGATCGCACAACTCAGAAAGAACTCGCAATTCCTAAGAATCACAGAAGGCTTCACAGAACCCTGCCAGAGAACCCGGATATTCTAGAAACAACCCAGATGATACTCAAAAGCATTTAGACAACAAAAAAGAGTAACAACTAGGAAAGAAAGATTTTTATTACAAATATCATCAAGGGACATAAAGTTACAGATCTTACAAGACCCAACGAATTAGATACTACAACGAGCAAGGTAGCAACAAGGAGCCCAGGCAGAACACGACTTTGGAAACGACTACGTGCCCCAAGTTACAATACAGCAGAAGACACTCAACTCAGAAACACTGTTTTCTTCAAATAAAGGACTCAGTGCATCCAAGACGGATATCAATAGCACAGCAGAGCAACACGGACCAGGTGAGGCTCGCAGGCATCAGTCTACCCAAGCCCGATATGATCCTAGATTAGACTCTAATCTGCACCGGACAATCATAAGGCAGTGTGGAAGGATCAACCCGGAGCTATTGGATGATGGAACGAATCCCACATCACAAAACTTCTTTCACTTGCCACCACGTGCTATCTGGCACAGTGCTGCTGCGAGATTAGTCTACCTTTAATCTCGATCACAAGACTTCTTCCATCTGCTACAAAACCTACAAGACTCACAACTCATGCCTGGGGCCTGCTCAACTTCACAAACTATCATATTCATGGCTGCGGAGGCTTCGGACTATAAAAAAGACACTTGATGAATCGAGGCAGCACACCAGGAGGGTATTTATAGACCAAAGAGCGGTGCACATAGACTGGGAGCACCAATAGAACAAGCCTGACAAAGATCTCAGTGAAAAGATAGAAAGCAATAAGAAGAAAATATGTACATGTAGGAACAATACTCAAGGACAAGCATATTCGAAAGAATATACCAAACTGTATACCTCGTGACTACAGAGAATTCAATTGAACCGTCAACCACCTCCAACCTCAGATATAAAGCTGGCAACCTAAAAAGAAGATAAGGGACCCTCTATCCGAGTTTTTGACGATCGAAAAGAACTCGGAAAGATGCTTGAGAGCTGCAGGGTACATATACTAAAAAGTGATTTTTTATTTTTTTTAAAAAATTCAAGACCCTCTAACTTTTTTCTAAATAGCAAGAGGCTCGGGGGCTACACTCAATAAGTGCATGCACGTCACTTGAAAGACTTCTTCAAGATAGGACCACTTTAAGGCTTCACATCGAAAGAATCCGGAACAAGTTTGATTCATCAGGCATAGCCGGGGAAACAAGGAGGTCTTCGAGTTCAACCATGAAATGCTTGGGGCTTGTTGACGTGGGACCCACAGGGTTCTGCGGTGATGTGATTACGAGTCGTGAACCCTGGCCTGGCCCATAGGCTAGAGCAAGAAGAGGTGTAGCTTTCACTGCACCGAATCCGAGTAGAAGGCCAGATTAATCGGATTCCTATGAAAAGTAACTTCTTTGTCTAGTTCAGGACACTTTCTTTGGATCCGACTAGGGTTCTAACCGCACCACAGTCTTCTCTATCGATATAAAGAGAGGGCGTGGACACCCCTATAAAGAGAGACAACATAATATAATCAATCCAACGCAAAGGCTAACGCCGACTGGACGTAAGGTTATTACTCGATCACGATCGAGGGCCCGAACCAGTATAAATCGACTATCTCTGCGTTCACCGTCGAGTTTTAGCACGCGCCAAAGCTTGAACAAATGCCTCGGGTATCCTCGTGACAGGCTATTGGTGGTCAAGCATTGACAAGTTTGTTTTAAATATGCATGTTCACCCCCTCTAGGCTTAGCAAAGATTCTTACACTTTCTCGAGGATATGTGTTCATGTATGCGATCGATTCGATCGTCTAGATCTTGTGCTGCCAGCCACCCGAGCTGGCCATGACTGCGTCTCTATGGTCGCTATCACCTCTTTGTCGAGTTGCAATTTTTGGTCCTTCCGAAATTCAAATTTTATGATGTTTTGGCTTTTCAAAATTTATAGTTTTTATTATACACTTAGATATATATACTATGTCTAGATATATAATAAAAATAATGTATATTCAAAAGACAAAACCTGTTATAATTTAAAAAAAGAGGTAGTAGGACTAGAGGAGTATATCACAAACAACAGTTAGCACTAACACAGTTCACGTGCTGTCACGGAAAATAAAAAATAAATCGTGCTAAATTTGATCCCATTCCCACCGCAATGGCGGTGTCATTCCCTTTGCAGTTCCATCACCGGCAGCCCGTAGCAGCTCTACTGACAAGAATTTTTGCAGTCACTAGTGCCGAGCTGGCCACTTGCGCGTGACTCGTCGAGACAGGGGTAGAACCGTAGAACGGTGGACTCCACCTCAGGATGCCACAAAAAAGAATATAAAAAAAAGCCTATTGCGCCGAGCACAAGAACCCACGACCACAGGTCACGCCGCACCGGACCGGACCGGACACCCACCCAGAAAGATAGGCCTGCCCACTGCCGCCACAGCCATCCTTTTCCTGCACAAATCACGCACGCGGCACAAGAGCCCAAATCACGGCCACAAAAAGCCACGCACGCGGCACGGGGGGCGCTTGTCCTGCGCGGCGCACGGAAACCCACCTCCACCGCGCGCGTCGGCTGCTTGCTGCCTGCCCCCGCGTTCCTTTCGCGCCCGCCGCCGACACTCCCACCGCCGCCATGGCGGCCCCGCCCCGCGCCACCGCGGTCCTCGCGTGGTGCGCTCATCACTCTCCCGCGTTCTCTTCTGTCTTCTCTCTCGCGCGCGCCCGGGCGCGGCGAGGGGAACTCCGTTTCTCGCGACGCCGGCCGACGCGGCGGCGGGCTGATTGCTCTTTCTCGTTCTCATTTTGTGCAGGGGTTCCGGGGAGGACGGGCAGCTGGGCATGGGCGGGAACGAGGAGAAGGACTGGGCCCACTGCGTGCAGGCGCTGGGGCCCTACGCCGTCACCGCCGTCGTCGCCGGCAGCCGCAACTCCCTCGCCATCTGCGACGACGGCCGCGTGCGTCCCCTTCCCCTTCCCCGACCGCTGCCTGCTGTTCGTGCTTGTTGTTCATTTCCTGGCGAGCTTCTGTTTCTGACCCGGTTGCTTTGCTTGGGTCGGTTGGGGTTCCTTGCCGCGCGCAGCTCTTCACTTGGGGGTGGAACCAGCGCGGCACGCTCGGGCACCCGCCGGAGACCAAGACGGAGAGCTCCCCGGGCCCCGTCGACGCCCTTGCGGGTGTCAAGATCGTCCAGGTGCGCCTCAGTTCCGGCTTTACCTCGCGTGGTTCGTGTCTGTGCTGCTGCTGACGGAACTAGCTCTGCCTATTGTTACTACTTTACTTGTTCATTCAGGCGGCGATTGGCGGGTGGCATTGCCTCGCAGTTGACGACAAGGGGCGCGCCTACGCCTGGGGTAGGGGCACCCGCTTCTTCACCGCGATTCCCGTGGCTGATTTCTGGTTGCTTGATGCAATGTGCGTGGATTGTGTGCAGGGGGGAACGAGTACGGGCAGTGCGGTGAGGAGCCCCAGAGGACGGAGGACGGGACGAGGGCGCTCTGGAGGGACATCCCGACCCCGCAGCGGTGCGCGCCCAAGCTCAAAGTCCGGCAAGTGAGTGGAGTTGGATTCCTGCCTTGTGCAAGTAGCACCAGTGGGAATGTTCTTGGAACTTAGCAATTTTGGTTCGGTGCGTCGGTTCCAGGGAATCCAACAATTTTTGGATAGCACTTTGGCATATGTTTTGGTGCCAAAGAAGTAGTCTGATCACAAACCACTTATAAGATAACTTATATGATGGAACTGGAGCAGTTATAGTGTCTATCGCTCAAATGAATTGTTCCTGTCGGTGAAAGGATGCTGCAACTTTTGTGTGCTGCATGCGCTCATGATTTTGGTTTGTTAGCTTTTGGCTTCCTTATTTGTTTGCTAATTCTAGGTAGCTGCTGGAGGGACACATTCAGTGGTTTTGACTCAAGAAGGTCACGTCTGGTCATGGGGACAGCCATGGCCTCCTGGCGATATGTATGGTGCCTTATGATGATTTTTTTTTGTTTGCTCTTCTATTATCTCCTTGATTCTAATGTTGAGCATGGGTCTTCTTTCAGCAAGCAAATATCTAAACCAGTACGTGTGCAAGGCCTTGAGAAAGTGAGGGTCATTGCTGTAGGCGCATTCCATAATTTGGCACTAACAGAGGATGGGATTTTGTGGGCATGGGGTAGTAATGAGTATGGTCAGCTGGGGACTGGAGATACCCAACCAAGATCACATCCGATATGTGTCGAAGGACTATCTGATCTCTCACTGGTGAGTCAGATTGATTTCTTTTCTTTGATTTTCTGATACATTTTCAAATTAGTTTGTCATCAGTGAGTTTCTCAAGCCATTGCATGTAAGGACGACAGAACAAGATAAAAAAAATCAAACTTAGTTGTTTTTCCCCGAGCTCCATCTCTCATTGGTTTAGCTTTCATTCATCTAACAAGCTTCATCCTTTTCGGGACTTCTAGTTATAATCATTGCACACTAGGAATACTATGTTTGATGTTGCTTATGCAAACAATGGCATCCTGATTCTTTATTTGAGGACACCACTGCATGGGCATCGATAATTTATCTGCACTTTGCTTTCCTGATTTCTCACTTGTTGCATATACTCCAATATCTTACATTTGCAGGTTGACATTGCTGCTGGAGGCTGGCATTCAACTGCACTAACTATAGAGGGAGAGGTATTTCCATTATCTTGATTCTTGAATTCAGGATTACCATCTTATTATATGCTGTTTTATCCTGCCAAGCTACCAGATTGACACAAATATATTGAGGGACAGGTTATTCTTTCATGCTTAGGAAATTAACTTCATGAAAACTGTTGTCACATTATGTGGGCTGCAGATAAATGCACTTACTTGCTATTTACTCAGGGCATGCTTTAAAGACGTCCAGATTAGAGAGCACCGAAAATATACATATTATACAATGAAAGTAACCTAGAGGAGTGTGTTGACCATGTTGAGCTCATCTGAACCGAATACAGAGACAGCAGTTGTTAAAAAAAAAAGGCTACAGACTAAGTTTGGCTTGAGTTCCATTGATTCAGATCCATCTGTACGTTATTCTGCATTTTCCAAAAACGAATATTAATGCCATGGAAACATGTATTTTAATGTAGTAAGACTGGCACTGATCACAATAAATGACAAGAAGAGAAACGTAAGGCACTGCAGGCTAGATATTGTATTGCATAGGGGTAGACAGTAGTAGGGAGCATAGTGAGGTTGAGATCTGAAATTAACTAGGATTGTTTCCAGGGTTTTCCTTACATAGACGATACCAAGGGCTTTGGTTGTTTATTTAGAAAGATGGATCATGTGACTGGGCAAAGCAGATATGCACTTAGGTGCCTCTGCTATGTATATCGTATATGTCAGACTGATTGGAACTGCTTGCTGCAGCAAGCGTTGTGACTGCTGCTGCAGCAAGCCTGCCTACATCTGCTATTCTTTGTAGTAGAAAATAAGCAGCAGCAACTGCTGTAGCTGCTTCAAAAGCACAGCTGAGCAGGTCCCATGAGTTGCACAAATCGACCTGATCCAATCTCAATGCATTGCAAAATCTTATTTTTTGGTACTCATCATTTTCTACTTGAACACATATTTTGTTTTTTATTCTCTTAACCTGCACCAACTTTTCTAGGACTAAAAGGCTTTGTTGCTGTTTGGTCTCTCTAGGTGTATGCTTGGGGGAGAGGAGAGCACGGGAGGCTTGGATTTGGAGATGATAAGAGTAGTCGCATGGTGCCCCTAAAGGTTGAGCTTCTAGCTGGAGAAAATATTGTTCAGGTAATAGACCTTGGTATCACTGGGGTGTTGTTGGCTTCAGTTGCATTAGCCTTTCCTATGGACTGTGGTCCTGAAGTGGTTGAACAATTTTCTTCTCCAAGCTGAGCAGCAGAGCTCATTTTGCATGTTTGCAGGTATCATGTGGAGGAACACATTCAGTTGCGCTAACTCGAGATGGCCGGATGTTTTCTGTAAGTAGCTGTCTTCTACTTCTTACAATCCTACCCATGTGCCTTGCCATTATCTTTTCTAGCTCAGGGTTCTGACATATAAAATGAAGATCCCGGCCACTTGACCATTTTTACGGCCTTTGCAGTAGAATACTACTGATAGAAAAATTTAAAAGCTATGCAAAAACCTAAAATGCATTAAAGCAGTTTTAATTGAAGCGAACCCTAGGATGTCTGAAGCCATATAAGCATGATCAAATATATTGTTGATTTTGTGGTCAGTAGCCAAGCTGTACAACATTCTTCCTGAGGGAGAAAACATGCCCATAGGCCATAGTTGAGACAAGGATGAACAGACTGGGTTTTCTATCTTCGTATTCTTACATATGAAATACTTGAAGATTTTGAAAATTTGCAAAGTTGTGGATATGCTTTTTAAACAATATGATGCATCTGCAGACTCGATAAATGTCGATTTATGTTCTAAGAATGACTGATATCAACTGTATGTATTTTGCCCAAGTTTCACTAACCCCAGTTCAGGCATTATTGATGTGTACCACGTTTTCTGCATTGCGCATAGTTTTATCGAGTTTGCCGTGCATATTAATGGAGTCTCTTTTGTGTTGGCAGTATGGGAGGGGCGACCATGGCCGTCTGGGCTACGGCAGGAAGGTGACGACGGGCCACCCCATGGAAGTGCCCATCGACCTGCCGCCGCCCAAGACCAGCAGCAGCCCCGACGGGCAGTGGCAGGCCAAGTACGTGGCTTGTGGCGGGCGGCACACCTTGGCTATTGCGGAGTGGACAGAGGCCACCGACTGATCACGGAGTGCTTGACTTCCTGAATCCTGATGATTTGCGTGCAAATCTGAGGTTGAGAAGCCTACTATACAATTATTATAGTGTTCGTGGAATAAGCATAAGTAAGTTATGCAACATTAAGCATCATAAAATTTTCTGTATGAGCTTAATTTGGCAAGGAACAAAAATAGTCAGAAGAGGACTTTGTGCAGAGATACTAGATGAGAGACGTTCAGTATTTCAGCGATATTTTTCGATGGACAAATTTGTGCTGTATCCTGTGCAGATGTGCTTTCTATTTTTATGGCTCCCCTGTCCTTCACTCGCTGCACGGCTACACATGAAAATGTCAAGGGTGATAAAATGGATCAAGCACTAGTGCAAATCGAAAATTGGAGACATAACATCAATTGGCGACGATGAAGGAGATCATGCTTTTCAACTAGGGGAGGGGGCTGCACAAGAACATCGACAAATTACCTCCGAGGCGAGGAGACGCCTCAAAGTGCGCAGGTGGGCTTGGCAACCATCGAAGAATCAGGCAGCACTCTCGTCTCACGCACATCCGTTGTGGGAACGCGAACACCAAATTCTTCCAACTACACCACTGCTTTCACCCGTGAGGATAAAAGAAACGGCCCCTGGACGTCCTGCACTCTGTTTCCCGCGCTTGGGCTAGCTCACCCCTGCGCGAGCTTGCATTTCGTGCGGCCACGCAGGGCCCGCACCACCAGACTGCACACAGGGACCGTTCTCTTCTCATGCGCATTGCAACATGTGCAACACCCGATCTACTTTTGTAACATTCAGATGAAACACTTGCAACATACATCCGAAACAGCTGAAACACTTACAACATACGTCTGAAATACTTGCAAAACAAAAAAACTTGAAAACACATGTGTAGCCATTGCAAATATATGCGAACATCAAGATAAAATACTTGTAAAATACGTATAAAAACACCTGAAACACTTGCATATATATATGCAATATCTCAATCTAGTTTTGCAACATCCAAATGAAACACTTGCAATATACGTCTGAATCAGATGAAATACTTGAAACATACATATATAGCCCATTGCAACATCTTGATCCACTTTTACAACATCCTTATAAAACATTTGCAGCATGCGTCTAAAACATCTCAAATATTTGAAATGTACGCTTGCAACATGCATTATATCTTGGTGCGGCCTCCTCCGCCGTTTACATACGGGCGCCGCAGCCGTAGCAGGAGACAAGACCAGAGGGCTTCCACGCCAGGGCCTGACGCTTCTTCTTGTGCGGTAGCCTCGGTGGCTAGCTGGCGGCTGAGGGAGCGGTCGCCACACGTGGCCGCGGCGGTGTTCGCACTGTCAGGCGAAGTGGGCCACAGAGTAGAAGCAGCGGCAGGAAGCAATGAGGCAGCGCGATGGAGCAGGAGAAGGAGCAGCGCAAGGTGACTGTCGATGATGAAGCGAGCCACAGAGCAGGAGCAAGGGAGGGTACCGACAGAGCAAGAGTAAGTGGGGGTGACCGTCGACACGTGGAGCATGTTTATCGTCTCCTTCTCCTTTCCTTATCCAATCGGCGCAACGAAAGAAATGGACGTGGATATACCGTAATAAAAAAATGAGCAGAGGAAAAACAGAGAGGTTTACCGGGCTTGTAAGCAGGCCTACGAAGGGGCGTCCGAACGCCCTGCATGTACATTTCGATAAAAGAAAAAGGTCATCACAGATTACTTCAGGGAGCATTTAGGTCAACCACAGGTCCACAACAAGGCCATCCACTGTTGATTGGTCATCGGTTGTGTACCTGCCTGCCGTCCTATCATCGCTGGAAAACCCTTTTTCTCCCGTGAAAAGATATCATCCGATCCGATCCAGGCCTAGAGACAAAGCACCAGGTCCGGACCAAGTGTTAGGAAATTGTAAAATAAAAAAAAGATCTCAGTGTGGCAATCAGCCCTTTGAGCTCCTCGATTCATCTAGCATCATGGTCTCCATAGATAGAAATTGGACGCCTTGCATATGAATAACAATAAGGGTGTGTTTGGTTTGAGGATAAGGGTGGATGTGATATGGTCATCTATGGATTTCGGGATGTGGATATGCATATTGTCTGTTTGGTTGGATGGATGGGACGAGCCATTTTTCTGTTTGGTTAGATGGATGAGATTGGATAGAATGAGAATACTAGTTTAATTATATCTATTATTTAAAAATAGTAATAACTAATTATACACTAATAAATATACATTGACACTAATCTTGTCATTATAATCACCAATTTAAAATAAAATATGTTAATTAACACTATACTACTCTAATTATCACACAAAGCATGCGCTAATCAACATATGGATAAGTTCATCCGCCAGATTTCTCATGGCCACGATATCCAACATCTACCCAGAATATTCCCTACTATGGATATTTAGATTTAGCTTGTCCATCCAACCAAACACCCAATATTCATGGATATCCATGGAACCAAACACACCCTAAGCCAATTAACCTAATCCAAAGCGTGTAACGGAACCGTCCAAATTATAAGAGCACAAGTACAAAAACAATCACCGAAGTGATCAAATTCTCGCACTTGAGTCCATATAACTCCGGTAGTCCAATGAAATCACGAGAGATTTCAAACCAACCAACGTACAAGCCAAGATCGTAGTGATTCAACATAACAAGTCACATGTTACATCCATTTCACAAGTAATCAAAATATACATCGGAGTTCAACAAAGTTATTACAACTTAAGTTCAAAAGTAGCGGAAGCAAAGTAATTTGAAACTAACAACACTATTATTTAAATACATGCCAGTACTACGGTCGACTTCCAACAAAAGCATTAGAAAGAAGGTAACTCAGAATGATCATGCCCCTGATCACACTCCGCCTCTACGGCAGGAGCCAACCAACTCTTGCAGTCGCCAAGATACAACACAACCTGCAACAAGTGGGGATAAAACCCTGAGTACGAGAATGTACTCAGCTAGACTTACCCGTCATAAACCAGAAATAAAGTGACACCAAGGATCATGCAAGGCTGATATAAAGTGGGCTAGCTTGACAACATTTTGCATAAAAGCTTATTATGAATAAGTAATCATTAATGCTTAAGCATCAAGTTAATTATCATTAACCTGTTATCTATATTAGAACCTGTACTAGAGCACTCACTTTATTAGGAGCAAACAATATTAACCATAGCAGGTATAAATTGAGGCAACCTTTCCATCGTTATCCAATTAACCATCTGTTTAATTTAATGGAATCTACATTGCCGCTGCTCAAGTCAAGTGCTCACTAACCGGGAGCGACGGCGATTCGAATCGAATTCCTATCCAGCTGGAGGGGTATTTCTAACACTCACCGAGTCACGCCTGGTGAGGGCTGCTCAGGTCATCTTTCGTACAGTTCAGGAATCGCGGGTCCGAATGATGTCGCGACCCCAAGGGCGACACTCTGCCAGGTGATAGGGACTCTAACCCCCCTTGGTCTCACGCCAATGTCCCCAAGCACATCCTTTCTCTCCTCCAAGAAACAACCTACCATTCTATTCCCGGCCTGAACCATACTACTCGACTTCGCGGTCGGAACGACTTATCCGGCCAACTAAGTGTTAGACTGCGTTCAACATGACTCAAGGACGTACAGCGAATCGGTCCTTAAACGACTCAGACGGGGATAGATCGACACCCAAGACCTCCATGCCTTGTTGCTTCCCGTCCGGTCTCATTTCATTTTATTAACACATGGTTCCATTTCACGATAGCAAATATAGCCAACCGTGCCATATATGAATATCCCTACATCTCGCAGGTGACAGGAAATCACCTGACTTCTACCGCTTAAAGCAGGGCTAAGCATCTACTCGATCCTAGTCTATGTAGGATTCAAGGATTCATATATCTGGACAAGGAATTATATAATACAGCAAGGTTTTCAACCAACTCCTACCACTTAATGCAACAATACTTATAACATATATATAATTAATTGCTTTTGAAGGTAGGAGGCTTATAATGCTCCGGGGCTTGCCTGGGATTCGACTCAAGTTAGAGTATGTCAGATGAAGTCACTTGGCGAGCAACCTCCAATCTACCACTTGTCCGGTCCTTCTTTCTTCGGGATGGATCCACCAAACACCGTCTTCGGGTTTGGCTCCACATCAGGGCTTTCACGTGCTTCAGCTAGCGTACCTAAATGAGGTGCAATAATGCATATGCATGAATGCATAGAAGTGAAATCAACAGAGTAATCAAATAAGCATACCAAAGTTTACATAAACCCTAGAGTTAATTAACTTAATCCTTATTAGGGCATAACAAAGAAGATTGCAAGCACATCAATCAAGACACAAGTCTTATAAGATTACAGGGTATCAACCTAAGTACCATCAAAGATATGAGTCACACTTTAACACACAAGCATAGCCAAGTGAAACAAGGCACTAAAACTAAAATCTGTCACTTTCTAGACATACAAGCAGTAGCTCCGTAAATCAATCATAACTAGAGATCTACAACTCCAAATGACTTGCAAGAAGACATTATGGAAAGCTTATGAAATTGTCCACATTTCATTTATAATCATCTAAACCTGATTCTAACATTTACCAGGTTGAAATACAGAAGGTACAGAATCTGTCCTGGAAGGACAGAGAGCAACCTAAATCTGAACCCAAATTAGAACAGCTGTAGTTTCTGAACCATATGGCCAAATGCCACCAAAATTTAACCACAGCTAGATCATGAAATTCAAAACAACTTTGTTATAGCACACAAGACATGAAAACATCATTTGCATAGGGTAATTAACAATATTCTCAAATCTGTTCAGAAACCAATAATTGCAAGAAATAATTATTAACTCATGTTGCAAACATATAATTGCATAAAACCAACTTTACCAACATTTCATACATGACTAATGAACACCAGAAAACATAGTGTCCATTACTAAATAAATTCTTTTAATACATTTTATTAATTTATTTAGATAATTAGGTGGAATTATGACCACATCATAAGGATGCTCCATAAATTCTACCAAAATTACAGTGGCCTACACATGCTCCCAAAAGTCTACTGTCCAAATTTGAAACCATTTGGACATGTATATCAACTTCTATGAAAAAGACAAATTGCTATAGCAATAAATCATGGGAGAGCAAGTTAAACCTAAAACTCAATATCTTTTGTGACACAAGGTCATATTATGAATCAATATGATAGAGAAACATAATACTAAGGTAATGGAACAACATTTTCTATTTTATCATATATATATTATTTATAAGCTATTTATCAAGCCTTAAACAAGTCAAATCAATAACTAGATCATACAATCAACAATGACCCTGAAATTTATACCACAGTACATCAATATCATGACAAACCTACTATAAAAATTTCACATCATTTGAAGCATCACAACTCAAGATATAAAATGACAAGCAAAATAATATAGATTTCCTTATTTATCAAGGTCCAAATCAAAACCCTAAGAAAACAGTGACAACTAGGGTGTTTAATATTTTTCCTAGCAAGTACATGTCATCACAAAATTAACAAAACAAGAATCATCATTTTTGGAGTTCTAAAACTCCAGATCTGGCTCTGGTCAAGTTTAAAGGCATTTATAGAGCATTTTTAAAACTTAAATAAAGACATCAGAAAACATCTACAAACATATAACATTTTATGACTACACTGCATAGATCTCTTCTCAAGGTTTCCAAAAATTCCACTTTTACTATTTTTGGAGTCTCCTAGCATGAGATATGAATATTTGAAGATTTACAAATTTTCTGAAATTCAAAAACAGAATTAGAACAACCCTAAATTAATTTGCTAGCTCTACCCGAATGCATACACAAGACGGTCACTTCCTTAAACTGACAGGTGGGCCCCGAAGTCCGGCCGGGCCCGCTTGTCATATGGGAGAGAGTCACCGGGGGGGAAAAATGGTCTTCGTCTTCAACCTCCGTCGGCCGAGCGCGGGAGGCGAACACCGGCCGGCCAACCGACGGTGGGGCGGTCACCGGCGGCGAGGGTGGGGTCGGTGAGGGTCGCGGCAACGAGGCGCATCCAACGATGGTTACGGCTCAGCGGAAGGTGGTCCACAGCGGCTGGCCCACGAGCTCCGGCGGCGTATTCACGGCAGCTCCGTCGGCGGAGCCTCTCGGCGGCGAACACGGCCGGGAAAAGGGGGCGCCGGGGGCGGTGCGAGGAGGGCAAGGTGGGGTGGTGGTTTGATTTGATGGTAGTTGCTTGGTGGTGGCCGGCCACGAGCTTGACTTGGCTCGGCAATGGCGGCCATGGCCACAATGGCGTGCGCGCGCGCGAGCTGGGACGGAAAACAGAGGGAGCGGAGGAAATGGAGTGGGGCGAGATGGGGAGGGCGCTCGGGTGCTGCTCTTCCCCGGTGGCAGGGCGTAGGGCGCGTGGCAAGGTGGAAGACGCGCGGTGGACATGCACGGTGGACGCGTGACCAACGTCGAACACGTGGTATGCATGAACGAGCCCGACTTGGAGGCCGTGTTTGGGCTTGTTCTAGGCTGAACTAGGTCTCGGGCCCAACATGAAGTTCGAAGCCCACAAGATACTCTACAAAATCCATGTAGTGACTTTGGTCATTAGAGCAACCGGTTAAGAGATATATAACCCTAAATTTGACACTGTCAGCGACTTGAAAGCAACGAGCAACAAACCAAAATGGGGCTAAAAATGAATTGCAATTGGTGCCATCTTCTTGTATGCTCTTCTACACCATCTACACTCCAACTTTTATATTGGGACCATATGAAGTGATTTAACAAAATCTTGAGAACGCGGCATGTCAACATGTCAAGGTCAACTAATGATAAAACAACTTTTTGCTGTTTTGGAAACTCTTATAGAAGGTTCAACTGAGCTCCATTTTGAGTGACACTTGATCCATTGTTTCCATCATGAAAAGTACTACAACTCATATTAAGGAACCTAATTGAGTTACCACATGAATTTGGACGATAAAATGTCGCAAAGTAGCCAACTTGCTGCTGTCACAATCAAGGACTTAGAATATTTTTCTAAGTGCTGAAAACAGCTGCTGATTCCACATTGTGATCTCTATTTGACTAGGTTAGAGGCCAAACTAGCTCTTGACCATTAAACAAAGTTTGTTCTATCCAAGATGAACTACAACTTTTGTTTAAGGTCAAATCTCATAACTGGTACAGAAGTCAAACTTTCACTTTGGTCAAAGTATCAACTCGGTAAAGTCGAAACTAGGGTTTTAGGCCAATCGGGGCATTTTCTTGACATTTGCTCAACATGAACCCTTCTTGACTTTTGTTGTAGAGTCCCTCTAGAGTCGTTTGGGCAAGTTTGCAAGGTTTGCTTGATGTTCTATAGTTCCATTAACTTAATGGGGCAAATTCCAATAGGAATGGAACTTATCATTTCATGTGACTTTTTGATTCCAAACTTCATGAAACTTTTCCAGGGATCAATATAGATAGGTACCAAGGTGAGACACATGAAGATATGTCAATAACACCATTCAAACATATATCTTTGAAGATGGCCTATATGTAAGCAATGATGCAGCATCCAACTTTAAGTTAGGCTCATCTCCGTAGCTTGACCTTGACATTGTCATTTACACTTAATCTATCATGTTTGAGCTCAAACCCACTGCCTAATTGGTGATAAACACCTGGGGTGTGACAAAGCGTGTCCAAAATTTTCTCCAAGTTGGATGGAGCCTCTGCTTGACGCATTGTTGTCAAGATGCCAAAGTGCATTAAGTAAAAGGCAAAGCATACATGACAACTTTCTATAAGTCTAGAACAATGTTAGGAGGCTACATAAATAAATAAATAAATAAAAACAGTCGCCTTATTTGTGAAGCTGGACATTTAGAAATAAATCCTTTGACACGGTCAATTGGAGCAACTTGCTAGAGACTCTACAACGTTTGGGTTTGGACAACGTTGGCGTGTGTCTGTTGCCATTCTTTTCCGCACAGCAAGCTAGCAAGCACCAAGACAAGAATGTTACATACATTGGCATCAAATATCTTGACTCGAAAGATTTATTATTCGCACAAGCTGTCCAGAGAAGAAAAGCTGTACTACTTCAATTGGTTCATACAAAAACATGAGACTGTGCCGCAAATATAGTATTCTGGAGATGGGTAGTGATTGCTGGGCCTTGTCAACTTGATGACACCACTTTCCTCATTGGGCTGCAAAGACCAATTAAATATTATTGCGTTATTAGGAAGAAGAAATGGATATATCAACATACTAATTAAAGCATACCTCAAGAGTAGAAGAGACTGAAAGGTAAGCATCATCCCCAACCATTTTCAGTTTCATCTAATAAAAAGATCGCAGGAAAACAGTTAACCTTGGGAAAACTGACATTGACAAATAAAATATTTTAGTGCTTAATCAGTACACGCTGACCCGAAACAAACTCGACAAAAGAAAATAAATTTTGTGGCAGAGCAGGTCCCAATAAGTGTCCAACCATCCTGCTTAGAAAAAGAAGAAGAAGAAGTGTCCAACCATCCAGCACTTCCTATCCACATGGCATGCTGAGCTTTGCCACCAAGTGCGGCCCAATCAACCAAGCTTAGAGTGACGAGCACATTGTCCCACCTTGTTCAGCCAACTGAAATGTCAACATTGAAGTGCTATAGTACAAAGCTAGCCACTAGCCAGGCTTCGATCACTAGCAAATTTCTTAAGCTTTGGCTAAAACGGGATATTAGCAAAAGAAATCGGGTATTTCCTGAACGAAAACAGGAGCCGGCTATATGATGGGGGAAAACTCCAAATTGTTTTCGATCCTGTTTTTCTCCATGCTGTTCCCGTTTTTACCCTATTTTAGGTAAGCACCGACAAAATGAAAACGATCGGCAAAAGGAAAAAGAAAAAGAAAAAAAAAAGAGAAACGGAACAATCGGCAAAAAGAAAAAGAGAAACAGTGTCCATCAACACCGGAATTTCTTGTCATGTTTTCATCCCTATTCCTATAAACATATCGGTCCTAGTATATACTCTCTCCATTCATTTATCTCCGTCGCCTGAGCATTTTCTTTTTTTTCACTAATCTCCTTCGTATTAACTTGGGCGTGCGGTTTTCTCGGTAGCGCGGGCGGACGGCGCCTCGTTTCATCTGCGGACTAATTATTACGCCGCTTCTTCTGTTAGCTCGTTTACTTCCGACGTTTCCTCCGTTTGTACGTATACTGGACTCTTCCGTGACAACGTACAAGGAAAGAGATCATTGCGCTAGCTTGCTGCTCTCTGTGTACCTTCCTCTTTTGTATGGACGACATTGAGAACATGCATGTATACGATGATTCTGTTTTGGATCGGTAGTGGGCGTGTTAAACATGCATGCATGTATACGATGATTCTGTTTTGGATCGGTAGTGGGCATGTTAGCGTGATTCTGTTTTGGATCGGTAGTGGGCATGTTAGCGTGGTGGAGACAGAGACAGGCGGCCGATGGAGGGCGCGGCAAAAACGGAAAAGATGGAAACGACGGCTCTGTTCGGCAGGCTGTTTTTTTAGCTTATAAGCCGGCTGTGGCTGATTTACTGTGAGAGAAAAACACTGTTCCACGGCTGATAAGCCGTGCTGATAAGCTCAGCCGAACAGGGGGGAAATATGTTAGTGCGGTAAAAGAAGGAAACGCAATCTGTTAGCGCGGCAACGACGTTTGGAGCGTGGAGCGGCAGATTTATCGGTAAATCAACTGATGCCGGTGCAGTAAAACAAAGCTCCGTATTTATTGTCAATCGGGACTCCTTCCTTGCGATATTGGTCACTGTGCCTGAGCTAAATACGAAGGAGATTAACGAATGGAGGGAGTAAAGCGTAACCACTTTTTATTTAAGTCCCATAATATAAGACGTGCTCTGCTCTCTCTAGACACATGTACATTAATGTAATACCAGTGTTTAGAGAGAATTAAATATATTCCTTAGTCATTAAACTAGAGGTGGTTACGTCTTATATACTGGGACGGAGAGAGTATTGACAAACTATCCTCCCTCTCCTTGCACATCACATATATAAGAGCATCTCCAAGAGTACCCTATTTCCCTTCCCAATCCTTGTTTTTTAGCAAGATGAGAAAAAAGCACCTCTCCAACAACTCCTAATCCATGCTCCTAAAATTTACGCACTTGGTAAATCCTCCCTCGTCGCGCGTAATTTTGCGCGTAATAGCTGTCGCGTGGATACCGTGCGTATCGGTCAATCTAAAGGTGGAAGGACGTGAAAAAAAAGAAGTAGGAAACAGTTCCTGATGCAAATATACGAGAGAGAAAGAATATATTAAAGTAGTTACGATAATTTAGAAATAGTATATAATTCCTGATGTAAAATTATCTTCTGTGTGTTTAGAGTGGATTATTAGAAACTCTTGGAGATGACCTTTTTTCCTACCAATACCTTTTTAGGAGTTACAAAACTACATGTTTTTGGGAGGAAAAAAATAGGATACTCTCGGAGATGCTCTAAGTATTTATTGATTTATTTATAGACATTCAAGTTGAAAATAACTTAACATGTGCTTCGCAAATAATTGCACAAGAAGGAAATACCTACAAAAGAAAGGCACACTCAAATACTTGAAGACATATTCATGTACTCAAATAAGTCGTATGCAATGTAGGGTTCCTCGAAGAGATCCGGTCTTTTAGTGGGAAATGGAGAGAATTCCTTGAGTGAGTTTTTGCCAAGTCAACCATGATCACATGTGATTCATGGTCAGTTCTATTCACCTTGAAAACCATGTACAATTCATTGCCATCCATACTTAGGGTGGGGAAATAAACAAACAAATCATTCAATTGCAGAACATGTGAACTGCTTCCCCAAAGTTGAGACTCTGTGATGTTATGATGTCCTTAGCGTGAATAAAACAATCCTTTTGCCAATAAATAAAATCAGGCTTCCTACTACAAGAAATGAATCTGCAAGGTACTAAACATTTCCTCCACCTCCTCATTCTCATTATCCGCCTCCACCTCCATCTCCTCATTCTCATTATCCACTATATGATATTGGTGCATCAAGCCCGCATCATATAACATGTCACTTTCCCACACATCCTTTGGTGATTTGGTGTAGATTCCTTGTTTGTCTGAAGCCCGAGGTTTCTAATGTACCATGTGTTTCTGACACATTTCGAGCTCAACACATTTGATAAGACATCTATCGAGAAGATTACATCTTGGAAATACTTTGCATACAAGCCTAGTTGGTTGTCGGAGTGGTTGCCGGGGAGTAACTTGGGCAATGGGATATATCGAGCAATAATATTCTCCTATATAATATCGAAGGCGAGAATCCTATTCCAGAGATCGACAAATCCTAGCTCACCATCTGCAAGTGCAATCACCTTCTCTATATTGTACATCCGCATATTACCAATCTGGTACAACGTTTTAAACAACAGTCTATGATATTTAGCAGCGCCAAAAGCTATAACGGGCTATAACGGAAGTTATTCATTTTGCGGTTTTATAAAAAACATAAAATTCTTAATGATTATGCACATAAACATTTAACTAGACAAAAATTTTATAAACACAAATACTCAAATACATGAATATCCTGGAGAATATGTTTCCAAGTCCATAATGTTGGAACTAGCAGTGTTGAACAAGAGAGAAGAGAGAGGTTAGGTCCCTTGCCCTTATGCCCCAGCACTTCTATAGACAATGGCTATTTACAAGCGCCCCTTGGTGGAGTTGGATTTCACATTATACTATTGTAGCTACTAGTTGAGCCTCTTCTAGGGGAGACTTGGCACATATATCTCATGGGATCCCCCAACATTGGTCTCGACAAACACTTTAGTAGGAGGGGCTTCGCCAACACTTCAGCAACTACAATGACTCACCCACGGCAACACTTCCACGCGAGGGGCCTCACCATCATCTCCGATGTCATCACCGACAACGTATCTTCGTCAATATCTTCGGCAACTACAATAACTTGCCTCGCCAAAACTTTGGCACGAGGGGCTTCGTTGATATCTTCAATATCTACACTTCTACCAAACAACGCCTTTGTCAACACCTTCGGCATGAGGGGGCTTCACCAACATCTTTGGAGTCCACAACGACTTGCCCTGCCAACACTTCAGCATGAGGGGGCTTCACCAACATCATCTTCAGCGACTGCGATGACTCGTCTTTGCCAGCACATCAGCAAAAGAGGCTTCGCTATCATCTTTGGCCACTACAACAGCTCGAGAGCCTTTGCCAACAACTTTGGCATTAACGTTTATGATGACTTGTCTTTATCGCCTAGTTCGATGGGCTACATTAATTCATTCGGCACCAAGGTTTACTTCACTGTCCTCGACCACTTCGGCTCAAGGGGCTCAGCAACAACTTCGATCTCAACATCTACTTCTGCTACTATGGCTACTATGATTGCATCAACTACAAGCCCAGCTGGTCATTGGAGTGGCTGTCAGGGAGTAATTTGGGCAATGGGATACAGCGAAGGAGAGAATCCCATTCCAGAGATTTGGGCAATGGGATATAGCGAAGGCAAGAATCCTATTCCAGAGATTGACAAAAATCATAGCTCATCATCTGCAAGTGCAATCACCTTCTCTATATTGTATATGCGCATATTACCATTCTGGTGGCGCTGCAACATGTGCACTTTGCTGGTCCATGTTCCCGCTCAGACAGGAAGACATGCACACCGTGTTGTTCCCCTTTGGCCTGCTGAAGACTGAGAGCAGCCAGAATGAACCCGCCATCACTGTCGTCTCTGGGTAGAACGTTGACCGAGAACACATGGATCACTTCCTTGAGTTTCTGGTTGATGTAATCGAGATGCAAGAGCAATGGCCGCCGCCCACGCTTGACCACCCTGTAGAGGTAGTAGTAAAAGCTGGTAATGGTTTGGTCTCAAACCAGTTTTTCTGGTTTGGCTTCTTATTTGGCCTGTATAGTTTGGGTGGGAATAGGCTAGAGAGTCTAATGGGCTGGTTCAGTTTGGGTTAGTAGCTATAATGGGCAGGTTGGTTTTGGAACCGGTTTATGATTTTTAGACATAGGAATGGTTTGTGACTATGGCTAGGCTAATGGTGTGTGACTGAAAAGGATTGCCGGGATTACTAGACTTGTCTTTCTATAGGAAAATGGCTATAATGCGTAGCATGATGTCATGCTCATGTCAACAAGCTAGTACCGAAGCAGAGCACGCAGGACGCTCAGCTGGCTGCTCGCTCCGCGCCACACAACAGCGCATGTCATGACAACACCCAGCTAGCTGCTCGCCCCGCCTCGCGCAGCAGCATGTGTCGCGCGTGCGCACAAGTGGGAGGATGCGCATGGACTTCTGCGCTCGGCACGGCCACGCTCAGGACCTCGTGGTTGCTAGGGCTGCCGGCAGCAGCGCGAATGGCGGCGCATGGCCGGACGGAGGAGAGGCTCACACTGCATTGCCCAGGCTTTGCCAATCTCAAGATCTCTGGGGTTGTCAAGCTCGAGCACGCCGCGGCGCTAGCACGCTCCCTGCCCAGGCTTCGCTCTCTCCCCTACCTGTTCGCCATCCTCTCCGCCTTCAGGGACTTGCGGAAGTTCATTAGCTCAGCACCCAGAGCTGCGTCGGCTTCGACAAAAGGACAACGAGGTGCTCAAGAGAGGGGCCAAGATCCAGCGGTTTGATGTCGGAGGGTCCAAGTTGGTGGACAAGAGGATGAGTTCGCCAGCGGTGACGGTTTCTGCGACTCATCCTACATTGACATGATGTGATCTCTGTCTGTCTAAACCATTCCACGATGATAGTTTGAAGTCAGTTTTGAATCCTGGTTTTAGGCCGTGGATTGGTCTTGTTTGGATTGAAGAACACCGTAGTTCGATGTGGACTATTTTTGGAGGGGGAACGAGTGGGGTGGGGTGGATTGGGGATTTGAAGGCAGACGTGATCAGTTTGGTTTGGTTATGGTCTGGACCAGATTTTACTTGTACTCGGTCTCGCTCCTGTAGCCGTCTAAGGTGACGCTTATGAGAGCAAGGTTGCGGTGGCTTCTTCATCAGGATAGAGACATGTATGGATGCTGAAATGTGAGGGGCACGGTGGGTTTGCGGCGAAGCAGGAGACCTTGATACCATCGCCTTGCCATGAGGTTGTCTGGTTTGGGTTAATTTCCCGGTGAGGAGGAAGATATTAGTGCAACTTTCCCTATTCACGGATCCACCCCTACTAGAGACGATTTTCCTCTTTCACCCTCCCCCAACTTGCGCCTCAGCTATAGTTTCTCACAGTCAGATCCCCGCCATCGTCGATGTACGACGTTAGGTCCAAGAGAATCCAGACAGGGAGGCCAGAGGTGGCCCTCCAACCAAAATCGGTGCCCTGTAGAGGTGGCCAACACGAACCCATGGTTGGTGCATCGGTCTCGAGCTCGGGCTTTCGATCGCGGGAGGAGATCGGTCTGATTTGGGGTACACTGACGCCAACACTTCGACATGATCTCGTCTGGGACTCAGTTGTAACCGTGTTCTCACGGTGGAGGTCGTCGTCGATGTACTCAGCTGTAGTCGCATTCTCGCGGTTGAGATCGCCGTCTCACTCGCCACCTTGAGGTCGCCGACGTCGTCGAAGTACGCCATCTGGAGCCAGAGAATCCGGACAGGGGGACTGGAGGTGGCCACCTCAGTCATGGATAGGTCTTGAGCTCGGCCAATAGATCGGGCGAGGAGATCGAGATGATTTGGGGATTAGGGTTTTACGGGCGAGTTTGGAGTTTCCAATTGGGTTAGGGAGGGGAGCCGTGCGTGCGGAGGGGCCTGGGTTTAGGGTTTAACCACGGTGGCACGCCCACAGATCGACCGCGCGGTGGAGTCGGACCCGAGCACGGTAAAAAGCCAAGGCGCAGATGCTGTACGAAGGGGCACGTGCTGGCTAATTGCACCAAGGAGATTTCGTGTCAGATTTGCGAAGGTGAGGATAATGTGGCTCCAAAATGTCCCGCCAAGAAAAAATCTGAGACCGATGGCGTACATGGTTGGGTATGCACATGATGACCCATACCTCATGGTCCAATTCCGATGTGGAAGAAGGATAGTACTAGTTAAGGTGAAAGGATGACACCTGACAAAGGAACAACTAGTGGGTCATCTCCAAAGATTACTACCAGCGAATTTCGATTGGGATGTCCAAATGATTGCACCTGATACTTGGACAGCGCCTTTCTCTGTTAATTATATATGGTACAGTTGACCTAAAGATGGTATGTGTCTGAATTCACAAGCTGCCAACATACCAAGGGTGTTGAGGAAATACGAAGTGCTGTGGGCAATTGGTTCTATGTTTGGGGCGACTCAGAAAGTGGACATGCAGTAGGTGTGCTCAACCCATCTTTAGTTCCCAACCAGATGGATGTAGTGATTGGAAAACGTTACTTCGAGCTCAAGTTCATCATTGTGCAGCCATAACCTGCTGAAAGCTCACGAGCAGGAGCAGCAGCGAATGATAATGATGGGAATGACGACAAGGCTAACGAAGATGAGGTGATGGAAGACAAAGCTGACAAGAAACATAAAAATGTGGGGAGCACTTCCGGTGATGCTGAAACGGAGGAGCTAGAGGGAGATGCCAGTGGACAGCTTATGGAGGACATGGGCAGGAGTTCAACTAATGATCTTCAGATGGAAGATGGCTGAGGTCACCCTACCTTCACCATGGGTTGCGACTTGGCCTTCTACAGCTCGGGAGGTTTCGGTTGACATAACAGGAGGTGTGCTCGGGATGGAGGAGACAGCTTCTCCGGCGGTGGAAACTGCAGAGGGCGCCGAAAATGGTCAGCGCGCGGTGGAGGTCTCAATCGCGCCGGCAGACCCTTCACAGTCTCTTGGTCCGCTTTTAGAGAAGGCTCTTTCCGAGGTAGTACATAGCACGACTGCGGTTTCGGGAGCTGTGGATATGACTACAGCAACCTTTTCAGCCCCGGAGAGGAGGAGCAAGAGGAGAGCGGCATCGGCAGACGAGGACTCGCTGCAGAAGGCGCGGCAAAGCTGGTGGCGAAGAAAAATCTTGAGGAAGACGACGGTACGAACTTTAGAAATTCTTTCTTTTCGTTTTCGGATAAGCTAGTACTCTCTCCATCGTAAATTATAAGTCATTCCAAATTTCTTTAAGTGTCAAAACATCTCAAGTTTGACTAAATTTATATAATAAAATAATGACAATTATGATATCAAATAAGTATTATTAGATTTTTCATTAATTATATTTTCATAGTATACCCATGTATATCATACAACTTTGTAATTCTCTCTATAATTTTGGTCAAACTTAAGATGCTTTAACTTTCTGAAAAAATTAGAATGACTTGGGATAGAAGGAGAAACTGATAATATCACGAACATAGGCATCTCTTTAGGTGGAGATGCTGCAGCGGTTCAATCTTCAGTTACTCTTATTTGGACAGAAGAAAGTAATAAGTTCATTACCATTCCTGTCAAAACCGGTCAGGATAGTCACTCGGTTTCAGACCTAGAGGAATCTGATTTAGATGTTTTATCTTTGAATAATTTATGTGGACAACTGGTTGATGATGTGGTGGATGATATCGGCGTTGATTGTAATAATCGGTTTGAAGCCCATCATCACATCTCGCCTACTTTAAGGAAGAAGAAGGGTAGTGCGTCTCGTAGAAGGCGGAAAGTCAAAACCAAACTTCGTTTTTAAATGAAAGGAATCTTTTAGAATAGCAGAGGTCTCAGAGACATGGCAAAGTTTAGTTTTCTACGTGATTTATCTGTTGAAAAGAGTTTAGATTTCATTGCCATACTAGAAACTCATAGGAGGAATTTTTCGGATAACAATTTAAATACCTTCTGTGGTGGAAAGGCTTTTTTTTTTTGCACTGGATTCCTCCTAGGGGTAGATCTGTTGGCATTTTACTTTGGGTTAATTTACAGTCGTTCTCTATTGAAAACATCCATGACGGGTCAAGCTCTACTTAAAGAATAAAAGCGATGGTTTATTATGGTTGTGTATGGTGCGGCACAACCAAAACACAAAGATCGCTTTCTAGCGGAATTTGTGAGGGCTTGTTCAAGTGAATCCTTACCTATAATGGAAGGTGGGAGACTTCAACATAACTAGAAACCCCCAGAGAAGAATAAATGATGTACGGAGTATGATAGTAGATGGCCTACTTTGTTTAATGCTTGCATGGAATCGCTTAATTTAAGGGAGCTAGAACTTTCTGGGAGAAGGTGAGGCTAATACAGCTGATGTCCCAACTTTTGAGAAGTTAGATAGAGTGCTTGTCAGTACCAGCTGGGAACTAATGGAAATATCGTGTGTCAATGGTAGTTGCTCTCACAAGAGAAATTTCAGACCACACACCACTTTTGCTATATACCCGTCAAGCGCAGCTATAGAGGCAATAATGCTCTTTTAGAGGCAATAATGCTCTTTTAGAGGCAATAATGCTGTTTTCAAGTTTGAATTAGGGTGGCTTACTAAAGAGGGCTTTTATGATTTGGTGGTAAACGTTTGGTGTATTGAAAACCGGGGCAGGAGACATTTAAAAAACGGTGGCAGGTCTCCCATGTGTCACTAGTAAGATCAGAGCTGTTCTCCTATCAAAAAAAAAAAGATCAGAGCTGTGTAGTTTTTTGAAAGGCTGGGCGAAAAATCAGGTAGGGGGAAATAGGAAGAAGAAAAGGCGTCTTTTAGAACAGCTTGATCATCTAGATAGAAAAGCAGAGCTCGTTTTACTCTCGGCTCAAGAGTTGGAACACAAACATTGTTTGACAGCCGAGTTAACCAAGTTGCTTAGAGAAGTGGAGCTATATTGACTCCAAAGATCTAAAGCAAACTAGGTTATTACAAGGTGATGACAACACTAAGTACTTCCAACTTTTGGCTAATGGTCGGCATCGAAAGACTAGAATTTTCCAACTAAAACAAGAAGAGGGAGTTATAGTAGGTGATGAAAATCTAAAGAGCTATATCACAGAATATTATATTATATAAAGGCCTTTTGGGGGCTCCTGAAAACAATCATTTTTCGCTAGACGAAGAGAACAGAGAGGACATTCCTCAAGTCTCTGACATTGAAAATGAATTGCTTATGGAACCCTTCACTGAAAAAGAGATGAAAGAGGCGATTTTTCCAAATGGAACATAATAAGGCCCCTAGTTCAGATGGATTCCCAGCTGAGTTCTATCAGTTTTTTTGGGACATCATCAAATCAGATCTGATGGAGCTTTTTAATGATGATTTCCAAAATGGAACTTTACCTCTACACAGACGTAATTTTGGTTCATAATTCTTTAGCCAAAAAAGACCGAAGCCATCAAAATTCAGCAATACAGGCTTATTTGTCTCCTTAATATCAGTTTCAAGATCTTCACTAAGGTCCTCACCAATAGGATTACTTTGACCTATGTATTGTAGCTCGACAGCAAGACCTGAAACGACTCAACGTTTCCATCTGCATTGTGAACGATGAAAGACTCGATCTCAATTCTCACACCACTCCGATACTGGAAGGATTCCCCAGCGTTGCTATGGGTATTCAAGAGAAATTAGGATGGATTTGGATGTTAATGACTGAAAATTAGGACTATACATATCTATGTTGATAGTGCAGTTACATTTACGAACTCATGTGTATGCAAATGACACGGAACTATAGGAAATAAGTCACAAAACAACATGGTTTAACTATATCAACATATATCACACGGAAAGGAAATAGATATATATATTTTTAGAGGAACTTGACTTGCAGATGCAACAGCTGAATAGGCGTTTTTCAGAACAGATCCATGAATTTATTAAATAAATGGTATATCAGATAAAAAATTTCATATTCAATTCAATGCCATTTGCTAATTTAGTAAATAATTTTAAAATTGCACCGCAATTTTATATGTAGTCACTAAATAACATTATATGTTTTAGATTCAAAGATTAAGTTAGACTTTTTTATACTTACAATATAAATATAATCAAAATAATAGGCGACGCAATCACTTTGAAGAAATAAATAATTAAACTCGTTGGTCTTTGACGGATGCTAGTCACCGGGCGCTCTCTTTGCATACCGTTTTCTTGCTTCTTGGGCCGGACGTCAGGCGGCGGAGATGCAGTACCAATGGTGCGTGAGTCTGGCCAAGCCACGAAGAGACGTGTGTGGATGGGTTGAGCTATGGTACATAGATCCGCTCCCGATGGCTGATGTGGCAATGTGAAGCAGCGCAGGAACTTGAGAAGAGGTTGGAGGAGCAGGCAGCAGATGCAGTGGGGAGGACGGTGGCGGCTTGGAGCAGCATGCAGGAGAGGGGGCAGCGTTTTCTTTTGCATCAGCAGGATATATGGAGCAGTAGATAGGAAACGACGTCCTTTAGTTTTCCTTGCTAAGGTTAAGGTGGGCGGCGGCGTTTTCTTTTCCTGGGGCGTTCGGTTGCACCGTTCCGGGCCTGAAACGGCCAGGAATCATTTCCATGCTACTTAAATTAATAAAGAAACAGTATGCCCAGGAATTATTCCAACATAACCGAGTGAAGCCTTATGGAGGAAGCAGAATGGTGCATACATGAAGGAGTCTGTGGCGGTTCCTTTTTCTTTTTCTTTTATACTCCGTAGTAAATAATGGGCTTTGTCGGTGTTTCGAACCGCTGATTAGTAAATTTGTGTTTGCGCGTGCTCGGAGGACATAAGAGTTTATACTGGTTCGGGCAAAAGATCCCTACATCCAGTGTGGAGCTGCTCGTATTACCGGCACTAGTTTACAGTAGGGGTTACAAATGGGCAAGAGAGAGAAGGTCGTAAGTCTCTGATGGAAGAGTCGAATGGAGTTGAGTTGGGTTCAGTTGGATCGGGTTCGTCCCCCCCTCTGTGGGGCGTCTTGCCTCCCCTTTTATAGGTCAAGGGGAAGGTACAGGTTACATGAGAGAGAAGGAGGAGGAGGAAAAGGGCTTCTGGGGTCGCATCGTCCTTCGCCTCCTTGCGCGGGTCCCGCCAGTCCTATAGATGACGATGGGGACGGCTCCATGTCGTGGTGTAGATGATGATGGAGATGGATCCACGTCGTGGCCCCATTTGCCACTGACGCCACACGCGGGCATCATCAGCTGGTCGTGGCGCCCTGTCCCTTCCCGACGGGTAGTATGGGCAACGGGTGCCCTTGACGGAAACCATACAGGAGTTAGGTGGCATAGTGTCGGCTTGTCTGACGTTGTGCACGTCGTGAGTCCCTAGGCATGGCCTGTCGCGGCCACGGGTCACGTCGAGGTATGCCCGCTCCCTTCCCGTTGTCAGAAGTTTGACCTCGGGCTCATGCTTTCCCATCTGCAATGGTTGGAGACAGTGCGGGCCCCATGAGGCCTACGCTCCCGCACGACACCGAGCCCGCGCCTCCGGGGTCGGGCGAGACGGAGCCCGCACCCCCGGGGTCAGGCGAGGCGGAGTCCGTGCCCTTGGGGTCGGGCGAGGCGGAGTCCGTGTCCTCGGGGTTAGACGAGGCGGGCTCTTCCCCCGAGGGGTCGGGCAAGACGATAATTACGCCCTTAACTTTCTGGGTGAATTAATGTCCATAGTCATTAGCTCCCTTCCTCCGGGTATCCCTAATATCAATACCCGATAGTAGCCCCCAAGCCTATGGAGGAGTAGAATACTCCTCTAGAGGCTTTTTCGGACGGAAGGACTCTGAGGACCCGCTCTCCCTTAGCGGCCTGCGGGATGTCTTGGTAGGGTTGCGATTCCTTTCTGTTGCGATCGGACTCCTCAGGAGTATGCAGCTGCAGGGTTCAGGGGGTCAGAAAAGATTCCTCTTGGTTCCGACCCCTCCCTAGGATCCGACCGATCCGCTGTTCGTATGCGACCGCGTACTCCTCGGCCTCTTTGTGAGTCCAACCTCCGAGCCCCCGTGCATAGCAAGGGTCCGATCGAGGGGTTAGCTCATCTTGTGATCGTCTTCCCTCAAGCGTTTTTTTGATAAAATAGAGGGGCTGAGCTGTGCCATGTTTTCCTCATTGGACGAATCATGGTGCTCGGTGAGTTGTTATCGGGCTAGTTCGAGTAGGGCCCTGGCTTCCCGTTCACGGGGGTCCGGCATGGGTCAGCTGGTGACCGACTTTAGATTCTTGACAGCCAGTCCATATAGTTCTCAGGTCCGTTCGTCCGATCCCAAGGGCTAGTTGCCTTTCTTCAGGGAAAAACCATGGACCGTGCACTACCCAAGACTCAAACATGAGTTCAGATGCCCACGGCACTCGTGCACCCGAGTAATAGCCACTAACGGGTCTTTCCATAATCACCCCTCACTCTAACGGTGCCTTGGAGGGGTTGTGAACCCGTCGGTGGGCCAACCTTCGATCTCCTAGGCCTTAATGGACCGTGGGAGCATTTTTAGCCCTGTATCCCTTTTTACCTGTGGCGGTTCACGGCCCTTTAGGGCGAACCATCGTTCAGCACGCCCCTCGAAGAGGCATCTGGGGGTGGTGTGTGCACGACTCCCGAAGAGGCAGAGTGACAGGACACGGTAGGTGCGTTGATCGAGGAGGATGGTTCGCCTCTCACTCCACCTCCCCCTATAACTAGGGGGTTTTCCCTTCATCTTTGATACGCCTAACCGCAGCCTCGTCCTCTCTGCTCCTCCGCCGCAAGCGCTCGGGTTTTCTGCTCTCGCTCTACCGCCATTGGCAAAGTTCTCATTCCCCTGCCCTTGCTTCCCATGGAGTCGTGGTATCGATCTAACGTCACCATGTGCATATGGAGGGCCTCGTCAAGCGTGGTCTTCTCCATGTGAGAACTGAGGCAGCGGAGTGGCTCGTGCCTAGTCGTGAGGAAGTGTTAGCGCTGCCGGACAGCTATGTCATGTCCTTCGCGCCCTTCCACGAGCGTGGACTCACGATTCCTCCCCACCCATTCCTCTAGGGACTGCTGCACCACTACTAGATCGAGTTGCAGCACCTGAACCCTAACAGGATCCAGCACATCGCGGCCTTCATCGCGCTGTGCAAAGGGTATCTGGGGATTGAACCCCACTTCGAGCTGTGGAGGTACTTATTCCCTGCATAAGAAAAGGGAGAGAAGTGGGGACCCATTGGTGCCAATGGGATGCGCAAGTATCCATCTCCGGGGCCAACGGTCCGCCAAGTACATGGCCCTCCAGCTATCGAGGTCCAACAAGGGATGGCATGCACTATAGTTCTACGTGAAGAACGACGCTGTTGCCCCCTTGCTAGACTTCACCGGACGCCTAATCGAGGAGGCATCACTGGTGTGGGGGTAGGGACCCCCGAGAAGGAGAAGAAAAGGCTTCATGACCTCCTTGATGCTATCGCGCTCCTGAAGCGTAATGCTCTCCGTGAGACTAGCGTCATCGGGGCGTATGACGTGAGGAGGGTGGCGCCACTGATGGCGCGCGCCCTCCCGTTGTACAGGATGACGCCCGGCACGAGCTTGACGGGATGGTGCTTGCCCAGGAGGTGCTCCACGATAGCAAGGTCTCATAACACGTTAAAGAGGCGACAAAGGAGTCTGACATTGTGTTCCCGATTTCGAGACATCCCGCGATGCGGCCGAACGCGGGTTTTGTCGATTTGGTAAGTTGTTTTTTGGTTTTCTTCCCCAACCGACCCTTTGACCTTGTTATTTGATTATGAGAACTAGGATCTATAGGCGGGCTTTGACTTTTGGGTCTCCATCGCGCCGTTGCCAAAGCACGCGGCCGTGAGGGTGGCAAACCACGCCGCGGACGAGAAGAGGAAGAAGAAGAAGAAGAAGGATGAGGAGAAGGCGAGGCGGTGGGCGAAGGAGTGGATGAAGCTGGACTAAGGAAGGCGGCAACAAGGTTCAGAGGAGGAGGAAGAAGAAGAAGAAGAAGAAGAAGAAGAAGAAGAAGAAGAAGAAGAAGAAGAAGAGAGAGGTGATGGTTCTGAGCCGTCCGTCTGATGGGCCGAGCTAGAAAGCGAGGACGAGGATTTGTCTTCATAGCAGGCAGGCCCTTTCTGTGGCATGCTCTGGGGCAAGAGGGGGAGGATGTGCCCCCATAACCGACAGAATCGAGCTGCTCTACTCCGTCCGGCCTTTTGAGTAGAGGGAAGGCCCAAAACGGCAACGTGTCGACGAGGCGTAGCCGGGGTCGAACGGGCCGGTCCCAAAACGTTACCATATGGTGGCGCCGAGGTGAGTTGAGAAACTCTGCGCTCCTTTGCCATGAGTCGATTGTCGTGTCTTCTGTAGTGTTGGCGGAAGCGGGAGTCCCCTGAGGATAGTGCCGAAGATGAGCCTTGCCCTCCGGCTGGCACACCAGGAGTTGGCTGGCGCCATGTCAGAGGTGAGCCGGAGCAGCGCCGGGGTGGCCGCGGCGTCAACTGGGGAGGCATGGCCGGTGGCTGCGTCCATGGGGGAGCAGATGGAGGAGGGCATGTCTGGGGCGCCCATGGTGGACGTGGCACGGCTAGGTGCGGCTGCGACATCACAGGCGGAAACGGCACAACTAGAGCTACCGTCCACGCAGGCGGTCACGTCTACGGCGGGCAGACGAAAGAGGACACACCCGAGGTGTCCTTGGCAGACATGGTGATGGGGCTAGCCTCCACGTCCATGCCACTCGCCCCCTCTTCCATTGGAGGGGCCGTTCCATAGGAGATGCCACCGCAGGAGGAGACGACACCGCTTGGGGTCGGTGTGGAGGAATCTAAGCCTCTGGTCTGGGTGGGCGGCAACCCACACGCGTAGGGAGGACCCCGGATCCGGTGGGCTAATCGACGAGACCCAGGGGTGATGCTCTTCGCCCTTGATGATGCCATGGAGGAGAAGGAATGGGGGAGCGTCCACACAGAGGTCAGAAGTGCGGTTTGCGCCCTGACCACTGCGCTGAGCTCGCTGCGTGACGACATTACTTGGTTGGCCAAGTACGATACATCTATGCTTCCGACCTTCATTTCCCCTTTTTGCGCCCCTAACCCTTATCCTCTCTATAGTACCTTATGGCTCGTAGCCAGGAGTAATCCTTGTTCCTTCATCACGAGAAGGACATTTGGGACAGCCTCACCAAAGAGACACGACTGTGTGAGGGGCTAGCCGAATAGCTCGTTGTCCCTCGTCAAGAGGTGGATGAGCTTGCCCCCGCCAGCCGGGAGTGGGCTGACCTCCGTGCCAGGGAGGCAGATGCTCATGAGGATGCCCACGAGGCCGAGGAGAAGCTCACGGCCCTGATCGAGAGGGCATGCGCAAACATCGTGGAGTCTACGTGGCTATGGAAGGAGCGGGACGATTTGCTCTAGGCTGTAGAGGGGCTCCGCACGGAGCATGACTCGACTTGCCAGGAGTGCGCCAACACTCAGCAGCGGATCGACCTCCTCGAGGGCGAGCTTGAGGAGGAGAGGGGACTGAAGGTTGAGGCTAAGGGCGTGACTGTCAGGCTCGCCATGGAGGCCGGTCAGCGCCAGGAAGAGATCCAGGGCCTGGAGGTTGAGGTGATCCGGTAGCGCGAAGAGGTGCGCAAGCTTCGAGCGGATGTGGAAGGTAAGCCCACGGTTTCCCTTGTTGTCCTTCTCAGAATCCATGGTTGGCCTTTTGACAAAGTTGATGTGTGACTTGGACAAGACTTGATGACAAGGTTGGGGTGGAGGTGGTGAAGAGCCACGGCCTGGAGAGGGAGCTCAGTGAAGTGAAGGACTCGCTCCTGAAGGAGAGCGACAAGCATGATGCCCTGCGTGTCACCGTCCAGCTAGTCTGCGATGACCTCGAGCTGGCCCTAGAGTAGGAGATGAGCTCGCTCGTGGTTTGCTCTGTCCAAATTATGGATCGAGCGCACAAGATTGCAAGGCACGTGCTTCACTTCAGTGTTCATCGGTCATTTGTGATCGCTCGTTCTCACTATGAGAACACCGATTTGCCGATGATGAGTCAAGGCTTTGCGCCCGGCTACACCCAGACTGAGCTAGAGGAGATTGAGGAGATGGTGGCCCCCTGGGGCAGGATCTAGCTAGAAAAATTAAGGATGAGGTCATCCCCCCGAGGGGTTAGTTAGTTGGATGAGCTTGGCAGTGAACATGTGATAATTGAACAAGTATTTAGTTTTTGTCTTGGCCGTTCGGACTATTGGCCCCTTTTTAATGTATAAAAAAGGTTGATGCGATCTGATCCTTTCTGACGCTAAGGTTGCAAAGCTCGAGGCACGGGTGAAAAAAAACTATGCTTACACTGGTGAGCAAAAAGCGTCGTAGCCACTGGGGCGTAGGTCTCTTGCGGTCCGACCAGTTTTACTCAGTGTTTGTTTCCGCAACTCTTGCTTCTTGATCTTAATGTAAGGAGGGGTCAGGTGCAAAGAGTGTTTCCGAGTAGATGTACTCCTATCAGCCTCCCAAGTGAGGCCCAACCCCTTGCCATTGCTGGGGTCGGGTGTCGCTAAAAACTAGGGAAACAATAGTGAAACCGACAAGAGAAAACATTTTCACATTTCAGAAACATCATTCTTAATTTTCATAAGTATGTGCATAGACTAGGGGTAAAAGCGACATAGCTGCTCGATGTTCCAGGTGTTGGTGAAGACTTGCCGTCGATGGTCCTAAGCTTGTAGGTGCCCAGTCGGAGCACCTCTGTGGGGGTATAAACCCCCGGTACCATAAGATGGTACATGGGCCGCACCGTCTGAGGTGGCCCAGCCCGTAAGATCAAGGCGTACATCGCAAGATTATAGGCTGTACTAGATATTGTAATAGTACCAGATGGAATACTTTACGTGTAACCCTCCTCCTCTAGAGTATATAAGGAGAGACAGGGGTCCCCTAGAGGACAGGTCATACACCACATAACTCAATACAAAATAACAGAGCACAGGATGTAGGGTTTTACGTCATGCTGACGGCATGAACCTGTATAAATCTTGTGTCTTGTGTCCTGTTACCATCTGATTCGTGTCTTATGCACCTATCTACCGACAAATCACCATCACGGGCATAACCCTCAATGGACTGCCGACCATATTTCGTCGACAGTGGCGCGCCAGGTAGGAAGTGTGTGTATAGACTCCTAGGCGAGCCAGATGGGAATTTTTTCGTTAATTTTCGACTAAAAACTAGGTGAGTCATTCTATGTTGTCGAGCTCTTGCCGAGCTCTCGCCGCTCGACCACGTCTCTGGTCATGCTGGGGACTTCTCGCCGAGCTTTCATCGCTCCTCGTCAGGCTCGTCGCCGAGCTCTCACTGCTCGACCACGTCTCCGGCCACGCTGGGACTCCTCACCACGCTCTCGCCGCTCGTCGCCGAGCTCTCACTGAGCTCTCACTGCTCGTCGTCGAGCTCTTGCCGAGCTCTCGCCGCTCGTCGCCGAGCTCTTGCCGAGCTCTCGCCGCTCGTCGCCGAGTTCTCGCTGCTCGTCGCCGAGCTCTCGTCGCTCGAACAGCGCCTCCAGCCATGCTCGGGGACTGGTCTGGCAAACACATCTTGTCTTAGACCACCGAGCACGTTATACTCCTCGACCACCCGACCAGCGCTCGAGGACTTCTTCCTCGACCACCCGACCAGCGCTCGGGGACTGTGCCTTCAACCACCCGACCAGTGCTCGGGATTCGTCGACCACGTCTCACGCTGTGCTCGGGGACTGCTTCAACCACTCTCCGACCACAGCTTGAGGCCCACAGCTCGAGGCCTGATTTCCTCGGCTACATGTGAAATTTGACTCACATACAGTTGAGAGGTCATTATTTTCTTAGACCTTGCTACAAGGATTAACTTCGCCTTCCAGCAAGCTCGGGGACTACATCGGCACGATGCACCTGCCAGTGCATCTTAGTATCGAGTTTTTAAAGACTTTGGGCTCTATTCTTTTAGACCCTGGCACCATGTGCTTACGTCACCTACTACCAAGCTCGGGGACTAAGTGGGCACACTTCACCTTGCGGTGAATGTGCTTGTTTTTCGACCCCTACGCCTCTGATGATCACCGATGCTACGCTTCAAGACACGCTTACGTTTCTTCATAGAAACCCAAGTGGGCACACTTCCCAGGAAGGAGAAATCTTTTTCTTTTCTCAAGAGCACCATACATTCTTCGGACAACCTACTTCTTCGACAACAACGCTTGCAACAACTGCTCGGATGCCGCTTTTACTGGTCGAAGACGTCAAGGACTCATGCCTCACTGTTCGGAGAAGGTCAAGATGGCGTGTTGCATCAGAATACATGGTGCTTGGGGACTAGCTGTGGGGGTATAAACCCCTGGTACCACAAGATGGTACATGGGCCGCACCATCTGAGGTGGCCCAGCCCATAAGATCAAGGCATACATCTCAAGATTATAGGCTGTACTAGATATTGTAATATTACCAGATGGAATACTTTACTTGTAACCCTCCTCCTCTAGAGTATATAAGGAGAGGCAGGGGTCCCCTAGAGGACAGGTCATACACCACATAACTCAATACAAAATAACAAAGCACAGGATGTAGGGTTTTACGTCATGCTAACGGCCTGAACCTGTATAAATCTTGTGTCTTGTATCCTGTTACCATCCGGTTCGTGTCTTGCGCACCTGTCTACCGACAATCTACTACCTCGGGCATGCCCCTCGGTAGACTGCCGACCAGGTTTTGTCGACAACCTCCATGACGATGTACTGTCCTTCCCACAGTGGGAAGAGCTTATGGCAGTTATTGTTGCTCTAGACGAGGCGGAGCACCATGTCCCCGACGTTGAAGGCCCGACCCCTCACTCGGTGATCATGGTACTGACGTAACACATGCTGGTACTCGGCCGAGTGGAGGAGGGCAATGTCGTGTGCTTCATCAAGTTGATCCATGGCGTCCTCGAGGGACGCCTTGGCTCCCTGCTCGTTGTACGCCCTGACCCTCGGCGCTCCATAGTCGAGGTCGGTCGGGAGGACCGCTTTGGAACCATAGACCATGAAGAAAGGTGTGTAGCCGATCGCCCGGCTGGGGGTCGTCCTCAATCTCTAGAGTACCACGGGAAGCTCCGTAGCCCATCATCCACCGAATTTGTTCAGTCAGTTAAAGATTCTAGGCTTGAGGCCTTGCAGGACCATGCTGATCGCGCACTTGACCTGCCCGTTTGTGCCGAGGTGCACCACGGTGGCCCAATCAATGCGGATGTGGTAGTCATCATAGAATATGAGGAATTTCTTCCCCGTGAACTGTGTGTCGTTGTCCGTGATGGAGTTTGGGACTCCAAAACGGTGGATGATTTTGAGGAAGAATTGCACGGCCTGCTCGGATTTGATCACGAAAATCGGCCGAGCCTCTATCCACTTTGTGAACTTGTCCACGGCGACAAGTAGATGTGTGTAGCCCCCGGGCGCCTTTTTGAGGGGCCCTACCAAATCAAGCCCCCAGGCCGCAAACGGCCATGTGATGGGGATCATCTGGAACACTTGGGTGAGCAGGTGGGTTTGACGAGAGTAGTACTAACACCTTTCACAGGTGCGCATGATATGCTCGGTGTCGGCCACCGCGGTTGGCCAGTAGAAGCCCTGTCGAAACACGTTTTTGACCAGGGTTCTAGGTGCGGCATGATGTCCATAGACCCCACCGTGGATATCCTTTAGCAGTAGCTTCCCTTGTTCGATGGGATGCAACGCTGTAGGATCTTGGTGTGGCTTCACTTGTAGAGTTCCCCCTCAACAATGACGAAAGACTTAGCACAGCGCGCAAGCCATCGGGCCCCCGTTTTATCAGTCGGGAGTACCTCATGAAGGAGGCAATCGAGATAAGGTGTCCTTCAGTCGGTCGGAGGGTTGAGCTCTGTCACTGGATCTTCATCGAGCTCCATGACCTCAAGGTCAGAAGGAGCTGATGGTTGGCCAGCCCCTGAGCCCTAGGTAGGTGGCCTGTCACCAACCTGTTCTGGCTCCTTGTAGCGGATCGAGTGCTTATACTGATCACTAGCAAAGATGCCTGTCGGGACTGGCTCTCGACCGGACACCATTTTTGCCAGCGTATCAGCCGCCTCGTTGAGCCATCTCGGGATGTGGTTGAGTTCGAGGCCATCGAATTTATCCTCTAGCTGGTGGACTTCTTGGCAATACATAGCCATCTTGGCACTGTGGCAACTTGACTCCTTCATGACTTGATCAATGACTAGCTGCGAGTCGCCCCGAACGTCAAGCCATCGGATGCCCAACTCGATGGTGATGCGTAGGCCGTTGATGAGTGCCTCATATTCGGCCACATTGTTAGAGGCAGGGAAGTGAATGCGAACCATGTACCTCATGTGTACTCTGAGGTGGGAAACAAAGACCACCCCCACACCAGTGCCTTTCTTCATCAGCGATCCATCGAAGTACATTGCCCAGTGCTCTTGGTCGATGGCTGCCGGTGGCATTTGGATCTCGGTCCATTCTACAATGAAGTCAACTAGCACTTGGGACTTGATGGCCGTCCAAGGGGCATATGAAATGCCCTGAGCCATCAGCTCAAGTGCCCACTTCGCGATTCTTCCTGAGGCGTCCCGGTTCTGGACGACCTCGCCGAGAGGGAAGGACGTCATGACTGTCACCAGGTGCAACTCAAAGTAGTGACGCAGCTTCCTCTTGGCGATCAGAATGGTGTACAAGAGCTTCTAAATTTAGGGGTAACAAGTCATGGAATCAGACAAGACCTCGCTAACAAAGTACACGAGACACTGAAACTTGAGGGTGTGTCCCTCTTCTTCCCGTTCTACCACTAGGGCAGCGCTGACCACTTGCGTGGTGGCCGCAATATAGAGCAGGAGTGGTTCCACGTCAGTCGATAGGACCAAAATCAGGGCGTTCATTAGGAGTTCCTTGACCTTGTCGAGTGCCTCTTGAGCCTCAGGCGTCCACTCAAATCAGTCAGCTTTCTTCAGAAGATGGTAAAGGGGGAGGCCTCATTCATCGAGGCGCGAGATGAAATGACTGAGCGCTGCGAGGCACCCCGTGAGCCACTGTACTCCCTTTAGATTCTGAATCAGGCCCATCCTTATGATGGCCGAGATCTTCTCCGGGTTGGCTTTGATGCCACGCTCAAAGATGATGAACCCAAGTAGCATACCCCTTGGGACCCCAAAAATGCATTTCTTGAGGTTGAGTTTGATGCTATTCGCTCAGAGTTTCATGAAAGCCTGCTCTAGGTCTGCTATGAGCTAGTCAGCCTATTTGGACTTGACCATGATGTCATCCACGTAAGCTTCAACGGTTCGCCCAATGAGGTCCCCAAAACACTTGAGCATACAATGCTTGTATGTAGCCCCCATGTTTTGTAGACCGAATGACATTGTGACATAGCAGAACGACCCAAACTGGGTGATGAAAGAGGTCACGAGCTGGTCGGACTCTTTCATTGCGATTTAATGGTAATCGGAGTATGCATCGAGGAAGCAGAGGGTTTCGCACCCCGAGGTTGAGTCAACTACTTGGTCTATACGTGGCAAAGGAAACAGATCCTTTGGACACGCCTTGTTGAGACCCATGTAATCAACACACATTCTCCATTTCCCACTCTTCTTTTGTACAAGAACAAGATTGGCTAACCACTCGAGGTGATACACTTCCTTGATGAATGCAGCCGCCAAAAGCTTTATGATCTCCTCGTCGATGGCCCTACGCTTCTCCTCGTCCGAGGGTTTCCACACAAAAATATCTCTGTTGGCATGGAGGAACTCGATGAACGCGCTTTCCTATTTCGAGGAGAGTGTGGCATCGATGTGCACCACCTTGTCCTTGGAATTATCGAGATCTATGAGGAACTCCTTCACATCCTCCACGGGTTCAAAAGGTCTGGTTGACCGCTTGGAGTCAGGCGCTTCCTCGAAGGTCCCCTCCTTGATGTCCACGAGCTCCTCGGAGGTGATAATCGCCGAGGCGTGCTCACAGCACTCAACCTCGCACTCGTAAGCACGCTAGAAGGAGGTGCCAACGGTGAGACCCCGCGCAGGCCTAGCATCTTGAGCTTGAGGTAGGTGTAACTCAGGACAACATGAACTTCGCATAGCACGGTCGTCCCAGGATGGCATGGTAGGACCTATGGAATCTAACCACCTCGAAGGTGAGGGTCTCCGTCCTATAGTTGACCAGATCCCCAAAGGTGACGAGCAGGTCGATTTGTCCGAGCGATACGGCTTGCTTCCCTGGCACGACACCGTGGAAAGGCGCTCCGGTCGGTCAGATAAGCGACCGGTTGATGCCCATAGCATCAAGCATCTCGGCATACATGATGTTGAGGCCGCTGCCTCCGTCCATTAGTACCTTGGTGAGCCATTTTGTGCCAATGATCGGGTTGACCACGAGTGGGTACCTACCTGGCTACGGGATGCTCTTTGGGTGGTCAGACCAATCAAAGGTGAGGGGGACACCAACCACCGAAGGAAAGAAGGCATGGCCGGCTCGGCCGCATAGACCTCGCAATGCGCGAGCTTTTGGTGGCGCTTAGAGTCGTAAGCCACCGTCCCACTGAAGATCATGAGGTAGCCATCTATCACCGAAAAGCCGCCATCTTTTTCCTCGACGTCATCCGCCGTCGGCCTGGGCTTCCTTCTCTGGTTGCCCTTCTTGGAGCCACCTGACAAAAATCGCTTCATGAGGGCGCAGTCCTTGTACAGGTGCTTGACGGGGAAGGCATGGTTCGGGCACGGCCCCTTGAGTAGTTTCTCGAAGTGATCAGGAGTGCCCTCAGTGAGTGCCCGACCGCCCTTTCGCTCGGTAGTGGCCACGAGCGAGCCCCCGTGTCACTGCTTGTTCTTCTTCTTGTTCGAACGGTTGGAGGTACCTTCGCCGGCATCCTCGTCCCACTTTGCCTTGCCCCTGAGATGGTCGAAAATCACCCCAACCGCCTCCTCGCCTAAGGCGTGGCTGGTTACGATGTCAAGGAGCTCCTTGGTGGTTCAGGGCCCTTGCATCCTAGCTTATGAACTAGGGACTCGCAGGTGGTCCCAGACAGGAAAGCCCCGATGACGTTGGCATCGGCGACGTTGGGCAACTCGTTCACTACCTAGAGAAGCACCGAATGTACTCACAGAAAGTCTCCCCTAACTTTTGTCAGTAGTTCTGTAGATCCTAGGGTTTTCCAGGGCGTGTGTAGGTGCCCTGGAAGTTTCCCACAAAGATCTCCTTCTGGTCCGCCTAGCCTTGAATCCAGTTGGGCGGGAGGTGCTCTAGCCATGTTCGCGCCAAGTCGGCTAGGAACAAGGGGAGGTTGCGGATAATGAAGTAGTCGCTATCCGCACCGCCGGCTCAACAAGCGAGCTGGTAATCCTCAAGCAATAGGATGGGGTTCGTTTCCCTGGAGTATTTTGGGATGTTCATTGGTGGTCAATACTGCGATGGGAAAGCCGCGTTGAGGATGTGCCGGGCGAACGCCCGGGGTCCCGCAGATCGGGGCTCCGGCTCCAGTCTTGCCACTATCGTAGCGTCTGCCACGACAAGGGTGGTAGCCGCGACCTGCCTTCACTCCCTTGTCCCCCTGTCCGCACCTATGGGTGTCCAGGGTGTTACATGCGTTATGGTTGGGGCCGAGACGCTCATGTATCGGGACCATGGCGAGCCTCTCGCCGTCGTGTGGCGCCTGGTGGACAGATGTGTCCCTACCATGTCATCTCAAAGATGCGCACTGGCAGGTGTCGAGCTTGCATTGCTGAGACAACGAGCTTTCCGCCTATGGCACCGTCGTGCGCTCGAGCAGCGTGCGGATCTCGCGATGGGCCCGACGATCTTCGGGTGTCATGGGCTCTGGGAGCCCTCCGAGCAAGGCCGTCGCGGCAGCTATGTTCTGGCTTGCCCGGGCGAAGTGTGGGAGATCCTCGTCGTCCTCGATGATCCTCCGGTTCACGTTGTGGGCAATGGCGCGCGCACGCACACCTTCTCTGCGATGTTCGATCTCGCGCTCGAGCTCCACGTGCTCCTGCTCTAGCTGGAGTTGCGCATCCTCGAGTTCCTTGTGCCGCGCCCTCAGTTGCTCCACCTGCATGCGAGGCAGGGCCCTTGCATCTCCCGCTAGAGTAGTCCCTCCCTCGTGGTCGCTTTTGACGTGTCCCTCGGGGGTGTTTGCCATGAAGCATTCGTACGAGGGTTGATGGCTTCCCCCGCTAGAGTTAGAGTCGGAGATCACCTCAGAATCTCCCGCGAGGAGGTCGTGAAAAGATTCCGTGACGTAATCCATCATACCCACGAACCTGTCACCCGCGGAGGATGGATGCATGTGATGTGCTACGAGGTGATCAATGGTCCTCGCAGCGTTGCGCAGACCGAACAGAAACATTGTTGGGGCATTCTGGGTAAGGCTTCCCGAGGAGAGTGGTTCTCCTCCGGCAAGCTGTGTCATGACATTGGCAAATGAGAAAACGAGGTAGCGTAGGTCTGCCTAGGACGGTCAGGGTCCCAGAAGGTGTCGAGCTGGCACTCCAGTCTCTCGTAATCGAAGTCGGGGAGCTGGATGCTCTCGGAGGCACGGACCTCTGGGGCGTGCAGCCGCAGCTCCTTGAGGCCACGACGACTGTGTCGAGGCCAGAGGAGCAAAGAGGTCAGACGGGGGCAAGGGCCCGCGCCAGCTCTCCCTCCATGGTGACGAAGAAATCCAGGCTCCCAAAGTGCACTTGTGTGCCCGAGACCCAGCTTCCATTGTGGCTAGCCATCTGCAGCCTGCTGAAGACGACGAGACGCGCAAAAGGCCCCTACCTGGTGTGCCAACTGTTGGTGTTTTGAACCATCGACTAGTAAATTTGTGTTTGCGCGTCTAGCCCGGATGGTGTGCGGAGCTACTCGTGTTATCGGCACTAGTTTGCAGTAGGGGTTACAAACGGGCGAGAGAGGGAGAAGGTCCCAAGTCTCTAATGGAAGAGTCGAATGGAGTTGAGTTGGGTTCAGTTGGATCGGGTTCGTCCCCCCTCTGTGGGGCGTCTTGCCTCCCCTTTTATAGGTCAAGGGGAAGGTACAGGTTACATGAGAGAGAGAGAGGAGGAGGAGGAAAAGGGCTTCCAGGGTCGCATCATCCTTCACCTCGTTGTGCGGGTCCCGTTGGTCTTGTAGATGACGATGGGGACGGCTCTACGTTGTGGCATAGATGACGATGGAGACGGATCCACGTCGTGGCCCCATCTGCCACTGGCGCTACACGTGGGCGTCATCAGCTGGTTGTGGCGCCCTGTCCCGTCCCGGTGGGTAGTATGGGCAATGGGCGCCCTTGATGGAAACCATACAGGAGTTAGGTGGCATAGTATCAGCTTGCTTGACGCTGTGGACATGGCTTGTCGAGGCCATGGGTCACGTCAAGGTATGCCCACTCCCTTCCCGGTGTCAGAAGTTTGACCCCGGGCTCGTGGTTTCCCATCTACAGTGGTTGGAGACAGTGCGGGCCCCCGTGAGGCCTGCACTCTCGCCCAACACCAAGCCTGTGCCTCCGGGGTCGGGCGAGATGGAGCCCGCGCCCCCGGGTTCGGGCGAGGCGGAGTCTGTGCCCTTGGGGTCGGGCGAGGCGGATTCCGTGCCCTCGGGATCGGACGAGGTGGGCCCTTCCCTTGAGGGGTTGAGCGAGACGATAATTACGCCCTTAACCGTCTGGGCGAATTAATGTCCGTAGCCATTAGCTCCCTTCCTCCGAGTATCCCTAATATCGATACCCAACAGGCCTTGGAGGCATACATTTGCGTGGGTGGATTTCGCTTGTAATATGAATGAACCAATGGATTTTGCTTGTAATATAATAGGAGGTTATACATTATGGAGGTAGATGTGTGGGCCTGGTAGATGCGTAGGCCAGGAGGGAATGATGACGTGGAGGGCTGTAGGATAAGAAAAATAGGTTAGGTAGGGTTTTGCTTTATAAGAGTTTAAGATTTAAGATTTGCTTGAGAGAAAACTTTTGATATCTCTCAAGGTCCAGGCCAATGTAAGATAAGTTAAAGAAAGTGGTCTGATAACCTCTTTATTCAAAATTGCACAAAAGTCAAAGAACTTGTACAGTAACTAATTAAGACACTTAATTAAATATTTAAGTCTTGGCCGGCTATAATGCTTCCTATTGCCCAGCCCGTGCCAATCTCATTTAGAGGTCATCTATTGGATTGAGACGTGTGTGTGCCATGCTCGCCTATCTGTGCCGGCGGCGGCTGGCTCTGTTGGGATCAGCAGTGGCCGAGCACCTTTTGCCGTGACAGCAAAATCCTCTGAGCTAGTGAGCATGCATCTATGATAGATGTATCTCCCAGATTTATCGTCATTGGCATATGACAATATTAACTATATATTAAGCTTGGGAGGCATAGGGAAGTTATGATTTACTGCTCTGCGAGCAAAACCCTGCCCTATAGCATTCGATAACCCTGCATCAAGTAAGTTCGCGTGTTTTTTTTTCTAATAAACTTTGGGAGTTGCTTTCTATTGCTTGTAGCAACTGGTGGTTATACACTGTGGGTATACTCCCTTGTCAATAAATTAACTATGTACTTATATTGTTCTCCCTCTCAAAATAAAATGTAGACATAATCTAGTGCCCAAAAAAATTGTACACACATATATACTTCCTTGTAAAAAGTGTGTGCATATAGTTGTTGGTATATATACTCATGCTCGTTTGACATAAAAATACCATACTGCTGTCGTAAGTAAGTATGCAGTGATACACTCGAAATAATTGTCTAAGGGAATCGTCCACCATCGTTAACACAGGAAGAACCAAAAAAACTATCCCGCCTCCCTCCGCCATGTATACGGAGAACACGTCCGACAAGTTCGCATCGGAAACGGTCGCGGCCTCGTCAAATTATTTAATAATTCCAAAAATAACTAATTCATTGCAACTTCTGAAGATTAGTGCTGGTTTCCTCCGGGAGTCCGCATGTGAGCGTGTGAGCATGCCTCGCCGCTGGGCCACGTCTCCTAGCACCCGAGCTCGCATTGCCGCCAGCCGCACCTCCGCGCGGGCGTTCGCGTCTCCTCAGCGCACGCAGCCACACCATACCAGGGCCGTGTTTAGTTCCCCCGATTTGGGAGCGGCGGATTCACTGTAGCTACAGTGTTTGCACTGTAGCATTTTGTTTTTATTTGGTAAAAATTATCCAAACATTGACTAATTAGGCTCAAAACGTTCGTCTCGTAAAGTACAACAAAACTGTGCAATTAGTTTTTGATTTCATCTACATTTAGTACTCCATGCATATGCCGGCATTTTGATGTGATGGAGAATCTTCTTTTTGCATAGTGAAATTTGGGGAGATATTTGGGATCTAAACAAGGCCCAGGTATCTGTATATCGGCGACTCAAATTGCAGGCGGGCCCGTTCGCAACCAGCCGCTAACCCACAACGCTTGCCGCAAAGTTTATTAGCGGGCCTGCGGCGCAGGCCCGCCGCTAGCCCGCAAACTTTGCGGACAAGTTTTCCACGGACTTAGCGGCAAAACCCACGAGACCCGCTACACTAGCTATTGGAACAATCAATACTGTGCTAAATAAAGTCAAACATAAGTGAGTGGTTTGCTTTGCAACTAACATATCAAGGAAGGAGAATATGACTATTAATATTTTCTCGAGAATACCAGAAAAAGAAAATCTAACACTAGTATAGATTATCCATTCGGAACCTATTATCAAAATGGTCAGCAAGTTTCCTTCTTTCAGAATCTTTTTGCAGGTGACACTTTTTGCAAAATGCCACAAGGCAAGCTGCTTCCAAATCTAGGTCGTATAAAATGCTCTCAGATAGTCAAATTACACAAGGGAGAACTACATAATTCTGCATTAATGCACACCTGAATTTTGTACATTTGCAAGCTGTCACCACAATTACTCTCCCATATGTTGATTCCTAATATGATTTATATGAGATACGACAAATCATATGACGGCGACCATGCCTCGTCGCCGGCTGCATTTCCGTGCGCACGTACACACGCACGAGAGCTCACCTCGCTGGCGCCACTGTACCTCGCGCGTATACACGCACGAGAGCTCGCCTCACGTGCATCCTCGCTGAGTCGCTGGTACCTCGCGCTCGCAAGACCAGCAGTCCCAGCCGCCACAGCCCCATCATGGCCACTCGCGCTCAACGGCTCAAGAGCTAGGTGGCCGTGCCGTCAGAAGATCCTAGAGCTCACGATGACCATACTGCTCGCGGCTCGTGCGCATGGGCTGGCTGCTTTGAAGTCGCGCCTGGTCGATCCACAGCCACATCCTGACTCGCGTCCTCCCGGGCATCATCACAGCTCGTGCTCAAGAGCCTTGCTGCTCGTGCTCACCAGCTCGGAGGTCCACTCCAGTGGCGGAGGACGAAAATAGATCAAGGTATGGCGAAGTTTAAAGGAAAAGGACCATAAATTTGCCAACTCAATTAAGTAGTATCAAAAACCAGAAGTGTCGCTGCGTTAGATAAAGGAATTAACGAGCAGACCATGGCCGACACTGCAGTCAATGGCAGGGAATAACCAAACTAAGGCCCATATGCGTTCTAGCTCAAAGCCACGCGGTACAAAAGGCCCAAAGTAACGGATCGTTGAGTAAAGTCGCAGTTATCTTCTTCCTCAACGTGTTCATCTTCAGATCGCTTGTGACCAGCGTCCATGGCTGCCGGCATGAGGCGATTGGGTTGGGGACTCATGGCAGACTCAAGGTATGGCGAGCGCCCTACCTTGCCCTACCGGGTCCTCCGCCCATGTCCACATCGCCGTTAAGCCTAAGCTAACCACGCTGCTCTTTCAGAACCCCTGCGACAAGTCACATGTGTCGCCAAAAGTGTGGACAAGATTTTATAGTTCCGATGCAACGCATAGGTATTTATGTAGTATATTTATATTTATAATGTCCGTTTACGAGTTATCAATCAGGTCTGAAAACTCAAAATTAAAGTAGATGTATTAGTTGAGGATAAATAATTCATGAATCTAGACGTAGTGGGTGGCATCCAAACAAACCAGTTTTTGCTGTCAGTTTTTGTCAGATTCTTCAAAACCAGGAAATTATTGATATCCAGCTTTTGCCAATTCCTAGTGACCTATAAAGCAATAAATGAAGGTGGATTCTTAAAAATTAGGGGATCTAAACACCCTCACCAGTTTTTTTCAGAATCCAGATTTTAGAAATAATTAGAGGCAAAAACTGGTTTTAAGAATCCCAAACTCATCCAAACAGAGCTGTAATCTATTGGATGCATGGAGGGAGTAATTCTTAGGCAAATTATTAATGGAAGACCGATGACTATCTGCATGCGGCGGAAAACGTACGGGAATCCCGTGCTTCAATTCCCGTTTAATGCGTATGTACGTACTCTAGATGCCCTGTCGTCACCGATATAAGCTAGCTTAGACTTGCTCTCTCCGGTGGAGCATTCTAGGCAAGTCCGATAATGATCGATCCGCCCGTCCGTCCGTCCGTCTGGTAATGATAGTTTTGGAGTAACCAATTAATCACAGACAATGCAAATTTGTCCGCCTCTTCGTCATGTGATATATCTATATATTCCCTGCCAAACTTCTTCCTGATCACTCGATCGTCTACTACCATCTGTTCGCTACCACATTCCTCTGCTAGCAATAGTAATGGCACCTTATTCACGGAGGACTCTCTCTACAACCGCTGCCATCGTCCTTCTGCTCGCGATCGTGGTCACCGGTACGTAGCACTCTGTCCATCCTAAATTGCAGATTGCTTTAGTTTTTCTAGATATCTAGAAAAAACCAAAATGATTAATAATTTGAAACATGTGTGTGTAAAACAATGTGGCAAGCCAAATGGTTTGACCATATTTTCTTTTATCCGGCTAATCAACAACCTTCTTGGCCGGCCAGCTGGCCAGCCACCTTTTTCATGCGTGCAGAGATGTCACCGGTTGGGGCAGGCCGTGCCCGTTGCAGCCACCTGAGTGCCACATTTCCTGGGGTGTGCTTCTTTGACGCTGATTGTGAGATGATTTGCATCTACGAGAGCCCAGACAATATTGACGGCGCGTGTGACGGCTTCCCCGCTAAATGCTACTGTGAGACGCCATGCCCGCCTTGAGACTGGTGCTGCTTTGTCCGATCCAGCGATGATACGACGACATGTAATAAAAACACGTTCTACTTGTACTACTATATAATATGGGTAGCTTGCTTGTACGTTGCCACAAACAAAGTTGTTGGACTCGTGGATCCAATAAATATAATTGTTTTTTTCTCTCGAGATGCTGAATTGGGGAGTAGTCATCCAAAGATCTTGCATGTTGCCGTAGGCGTCAACAAAGAGGAAGAGTTTCATTTCGAAGGTTATGGAAGTGCCAATATACCTATGATTTGTCTCCCAGATTTATCACCAGTTGTGTTTGATAATGTATGGCTTCTCTCTGTTTCTATGTTCCTGTATACAGCTGCATTTCACAACTGCTCCTTAGTGCGAATAGTCAGTACAATATGCTCTATCTCTCCATTCAGATCTGCGGATCAGCTGCTTCACGCGTGGAGCTTGTGGGCTCTGACGGCTTAATTGTTTTTACAAAAGGGAATATGGATTAATATTCCAGCCTCTGGATTGTATCGATACATATAGTTGTTTACTATTACAACCACGATTAAATCCAAACAAGTACCAAAACCGGCAAAACACAAATTCAAGATATCCATAGTTCTATTCTCAAAAGAAAGGGAGTCTATTGCTAAACAGCCATCCATTTGAAGCGAAAATCTCCATTGCTGTCGTCTCAAGCACACGAGGACACCCTAAAAGAATTTGGGGGCATTTCCTCTTGCTTTTGCAGCAGCATCCTTTATAGACACCAAGCTCCGCGGCATCCTGCTGGCACGGGGCCGGCGGGACTAATAATCTCTGGCCATGGTACGGTGGCTCACAGCCACATCGGATGTTACCATTAATTTGAAATTTACATTTCCAAAAGCAGCTTGCTTTGGTTGGCACATACAGATCAAGGCAGTCTCCTATTTTTTTTCTACTCCGGTTGTTCCACAGGGTGCATAGGGTTCGTAAGCTTGACACATGAAATAAGGGGAACATGAATCTGTCATCAAGCTCAACGGATGCATATGCTTGGATGGCCATGTTCAGTCCAATCCTCTGGCCTCAGAATACGAAGCAGCAGAGAGAAATAGATCATCAAAGGTGTCATTTGCCTCACCAGTGTGGTTCAGTGGCTGTAATGCAAGAGATTAGATTCGAGGCTCTGTTTTTCCTGTTGGCTCTGTTGTTACCACATTTGTATGCAAAATTTTAATTAGCAATGAGTTCGCATCACGTGCACAGTAGAACTACCAGAGCTGGTATCTAGAATTAAATCTAGTAGGAATTAGCAAGATGGAAGAAGATCCAAAATCAGAAGAAGACCATCACAAAAGAAAACAATAATCTTTGGGCAAAAGAAGGCACAACTCCGATAGAGATATGAAGGAGAAAAATAATAGAGAGCACTAGAGTTCAACAAGGAACAACTGTGAAAAAGACAAAGGAAAAGAAAGCATGTATAACAATGAGAAACACAAAGAACATTCAAATAGCTATCTAAGCTCTAACAAACACTACCGGAAACGTCTAATTTGCCTAGTGCAAAAAGGTTTGCCGAGTGTAATATGTCGGGCACTTGACAAACAGATGATTTGCCGAGTGTCACACTTGGCAAAGAACGACACTAGGCAAAGGTAGTCTTTGCCGAGTGTCAAACACTCGGCAAAATTGGGCACTAGGCAAACCTGCATTTTACCTAGTGCCGGACACTTGGCAAACACCGACAGCAGCTGACGTCCATACCCTGCCGTTTGAGTTTGCTGAGTGTCACACGGCCGACACTCGGCAAACATATGCTTTGCCTAGTGTCAAGGGTTTGACATTCGGTAAAATGATCCTTTGCCGAGTGTTACATCTTGGCACTAGGCAAACTATTTTTTTTATTTTGACCTTCTAAATTTTTCTGTAGTCGTCTTATAGTATCTTGAACTATATGTTCAAATTTGATACATTTCTCAGACCTTTTGCTATATTTTTTTAATTTATTTCATTTAATTGATTTTTTGGATAAAGCAAATTTGAACTGCAGGTGGATCGAATAATAGAATTTAATGAATGAAAAAATGATATTCATGTTATTGAGTCTAAAGTGAGGCCGTATCCAGGAACGGACCAGAAATTTCGTACATCTTGTTCACGAAACATGAGCACGAACTTGTGGGCGAGTTGGTTTTAAATTCTATAAATAGCAAACGAAGTTCGAAAATCATGAAACTTGACAACATGTGATATTGTATATGGAGGTTGTAATAAAAATTTGAGAAGGTTTCACGCAAATTGTCACAGCGTTGCTTACAAACTTGGAATGGTTAAGATGCGAAAAAAATAATCTAAAATTTCAGCAGCATATTATGCTGCTAGAACTTTATATTACCTTTTGAGCATGTTAACGACCTCAAATATCAAAACTCAAAACTATAAATTTGTAGATCTCTCCAAGGGCTACAACTTTAGTATAAAATATATTTTCATTTGACAACATATAAAAACGATATCATTTTTCTAAAGCGACAAATGGTAATACACAATTATTATGTTACAGAAATTTTATATTATTTTTTTGGTGCATTTTAACTATTTCAAATACAAAAACTTAAAACTATAAAGTTGTAGATTTCATTGAGGGCTACAACTTTCATATAGAAAGTATCTTTATTTGACGTCATACAAAAACGCTAGTATTTTTCTAATGTGACGAGCACTTGTACGTAGTTATTTTGGTCCTGAAATTTATTATTAATTTTTTGAGCATCTTAACGTCCTTAAATGAAAAAACTCAAAACTATAAAGTTGTAGATCTCATCGAGGGCTACAATTTTCATATAAAGTTCATCTTCATCCGACATCATATGAAGGAGTTATGAATTTTCGAACATTTTATCTTGTCATGCCATTCTCGGTGGCGCAACAGAACAATACTGTCACGCCAGCAGGAGTGGCGTGACAGCGTTTTCCACGTCGGAAACGCCGTTTAACGTGACGGACTTTGCCGCGTCAATGCATGTGGCACGACAACGTTATTTAGTCGCGCCAACGTCGCTGGCGCGACCAAAAGAGTTAGATCTACAAATATTTTTTAGGTGAATTTATTTTTAAAATATTGAATAAAAAAGGATTACCGTATGTACGTACCTACTCCCTCCATCCCAAATTATAAGACGTTTGACTTTTTTTGACATCAAGTTTGACCACTCGTCTTATTCAAAAATTTGTGTAAAATATCAATTCTTTTATCGTGGCTTGGTATATTAATAAAAGTTCCTCAAGAATGACTTAAATTTGACTATATTTATACAAATTTTTTGAATAAGACGAGTGGTCAAACTTGCGATAAAAAAAATCAAACGTCTTATAATTTGGGATGAAGGGAGTACGTTTTAGCTAGCTTAGACTTGCTCTCTCCGGTGGAGCATTCTAGGCAAGTCCGATATGATATGATCGATCCGCCCGGCCCGTCCGTCCGTCTGGTAGTGGTATATAGTTTTCGTTTTCGAGCAACCAATTAATTACCGCCAATGCAAATTTGTCCGCCTCTTCAATTCGTCTATTACCCTACAGCTGGCTACAAAATAACTTATTTTGTAGTCACTTTGAGTTACGATAATTGCTATGCTAATTTATGAGATTATAGTAACTCCTTACTATGTGATTTACTATAACATTATGGTAAATATCCCCATGTGTTATAGTAATTCAACTATCGTAAATATATACTGATATTATTGTAAATTAGTATATAAAATTATCGTAAATAGAGGTGGCTACAAAATAACTTATTTGGTAGCTAGCTATAGAGTATATATAACCTGCCAAACTTCTTCCTGATCACTCGATCGTCTACTACCATCTGCGCTCGCTACCACATTCCTCTGCTCACTAGCAATAGTAATGGCACCTTATTCACGGATGACTCTTCTCAGCAACCGCTGCCATCGTCCTTCTACTCGTCATCGTGGTCACCGGTACGTAGTACTTTGTCCATCCTAAATGGTAGACTTATTTAGTTTTTCTAGATATCTAGAAAAAGCCAAAATGGCCAATAACTTACGACACGTGTATGTATAACAATGTGGCAAGTCAAGTGGTTTGAGCATATTTTTTTATCCGGCTAATCAACGACCTACTTGGCCGGCCGGCCGGCTTTTTCATGCTTGCAGAGATGTCGCCGGTTGGGGTAGGTCGTGCCCCTTGCAGCCACTTGAGCGGCACATTTACCGGGGTGTGCTTCTTGGACGCTGCTTGCACGACTGTATGCATCTACAAGAGCCCAGACAATATTGACGGTGCGTGTGGCGGCTTCCCCTCTAAATGCTACTGTGAGACGTCATGCCCGCCTTGAGATTGGTGCTGCTCTATCCGATCCAGCAACAATACGACGATCCCTGCCGTCCCAACATGTACTTGTAATATGGGTAGCTTGCTTGTGTTGCCACAAACAAAGTTGTTGGACTCGTGATCAAATAAATATATTTGGTTTTTTTCTCGAGATGCTGAATTGAGGAGTAGTCATCCAAAGATCCCGCATGTTGCCACAGGCGTCAACAAACAGCAAGAGTTTCATTTCGAAGGTCATCGAAGTGCCAGTATACATAAGATTTGTCTCCTAGACTTATCACCAGTTGTGTATGACAAATTGAGAATGTAGCTATGTTTGACACCTGGTCCTTAGTGCGAACAGTCAGTACAACAGGCTCTATATATCTCTCCATTCAGATCCACAAATCAACTGTTTCGGCGCGTATAGATGTCCATGCAGCCCGAGGCACGACAGCCCGGCCCGAAGCACGACATTTTGGTCTGGCACGAGCATGACACGGCCTGGTGAGCTGCGGGCCCAGGACGGCCTAACCTGGTGCATAGGGTCGTGTCTGGGCCGCTCCCAAGGCACGCCGGACGACACGGCCTGGCACGACATTTAGACATAAGCCCGGTGACCTCCATGACCTGCTAAGAGCCTATTGACGGTAGATAAGTATCATTTTTTAACCGTCAACATAGCACGAGAAATGATCTAAATACAAATACTATCTAGATATAGGGGTTACACTAACAGAATTCTACTAGTTTTGGTGAATATCTATTTCTGCAGGGGGTTATCAGGAAAGAACCAAACGAGAACCACATGTCAGATTTACATAGAGAGAAACCGACCATACTATGAAAAAAATACTCTAGAAGACTCGAGAAGATATTCCCCAGAAGGGGAGGGCCTAGAGGCCAGGCAACAGGGGCGGCCGCCCCTGGGCCTGGGCGCCCGCCCCACCCACAGAGCCAATCAAGCTCCATCTCGTGGATCCTGCTTCCACCGCCTTTGAGGATCAATAAAAAGTCGTTGATGAAGGTTGGTTTGATCCAAGAGCTGTGGTGCTTCATAGAGGGCTATATAAGCAAGGCCCTGGCCCCAGGAGAAACCCTAATTCAATTCATTCAATTCATTCATCTCATTTAGAGAAGCCCTAAAGCCACCATCTCAATTAGATCTCTAGTTTAGCATAGCTACATAGGATTAGAACTAGAAGGAGCCAAACATTGCTTGATTTTCGAATCTGTCGGAGAATACTTGGTAATTCTCTCCTACTTTTGTATTTGTTCTTATATTATTTATCTAGTTCATCATTTGTATGAATATGACTTTAGTCTATTCTATCATATTGGATATGACTTTGCTCTATTTGATTATGTTCTCAATTATATTGTTCTTAGTCTACTTTGATTATATGCTTGGCATAGTTCGACCAGATTTATATTCAAGTATAGGATCGTATAGCGCTTGCTCATTATATCATAGGTGAGTGGTAAACATTGTGTAGGCGTGGTGCCTATACCGTATTTACCTATGATTGCACCCTATATTCCGGATCGTATGGTAGATCTTGGGAGTGACAGTCCTGTTGAGTCCTCTGTAGTCCACCTCCCGAGTATAGAGCAGGCAGAACACAACTATTATAGGGAAGTGACGGCTATGTTCCATATCTTCCTTAGTAATATCACTATGCGTAGACATAACCTTTTCTTGCCATGATTGCCAAGTGTAATTGCACTAATCATCGTATGCTTTGACTTTATAGTTAGAATAACTTAGGATTATCCCTATAGTTCGTCCTAATCCATGCTAGTGCTATATATCTAGAGTAGTCTATTGAGATGTTTATCATTATATGGCTATGTGCTTACCAGTTATCTTTTATTCATATATATATATTATTTATCTTGTGACACTTACCCTGTATGAGAAGATAGATAAAGACATGGTTATGCTCTCCATTAGCACATGCAGTGATGCTCATTACTCTTTATCCTTAACATTTCTTCCCAGTGGTAAAAATATAAATAACGATACCTGGATTACTTCCGGTTAAAATGCTACATCGGTATCATCTGTGCGCTTGAGGATTTCATATTTATTTCAGAGGAACATTTGCATATTTTAGTACCAGCACCTTTGGTGTCATGCTGGGGATGACAACCTAGCTTAGGTGGCATTAGAGGTGTCAACAAGCATTTTTGGCACTGTTGCCGGGGAAGGTTGAATTACTATTCAAAGGATAATGAGCCATCACTTGCATCCACTAATGTGATCGAGAAACCATCATCCTTCTCTTCTCATACAGCCTTACCCTTGTCTTTTGTCTATTTTATATATTATATACAGGGTAATGTATGAGCAGGTTTGGCCGTCCAGATAACTTCATCAATAATCCAGAATTATTATTCCGAAGAGCAAGAGCCAAGCTAAAAAGAATTCAAACAGAAACATCATCATCTCAGCTTGAAGCTCCACTCTCTGATTCGGAAGGCCAACTAAGTATAGTTCGAAATTTAACACCAGAGTTCGACGCTATGGCAAACAAGTCACTCCGCGAGTTCTCAGCTCCAACTACAGCTAACATTCGGACTGGATCTGCGGCAGAGATTGAGCAAAACTTCGAGCTAAAGCCGGCGTTGATCAACATGGTGCAAGCTAGCCAGTTTTGTGGGAAGGCATATGAAGATGCTAGTGCTCATCTTCAACACTTCCTGGAGATCTGCAGCACTTTCACCATCAAGGATGTCCCTAGAGATGCCATACTACTTCGCATCTTCCCATTCTCACTCTTGGGGAGAGCGAAACAGTGGTTCTATGCAAATAAAGAGAAGAATACTACGTGTGCACTTTGTTCCACTAATTTATTGGCAAAGTTCTTTCCCATGGGCAAGACAAATGCTCTCCGTGGGAAGATATCAAGTTTTCAGCAGAAACATGATGAGTCAGTTCCAGAAGCATGGGAGCGCTTTCAAGACTATATTCTAGAATGTCCTCGTCATGGAATGGAGAATTGACTACTTATGCAGACCTTCTATCACGGGCTTACTAATAGCACCCGTGAGACTATGGATGCTGTCGCTGGAGGAGCATTCTTGTCACTTACAATCAATCAAGTCACAGCTCTTGTGTAGAAAATGACATCCAACCAAGGTTGGAACGAAGAAAGAACTCAAACCCGCAAGAGAGGTGGAGGTATACACCAGTTGAAGGAGGTAGACATGTTGTCTGCCAAGATGGACCTACTCATGAAGAGGCTCGATGAGAAAGCCAGAGAGAAGGAAGTCATGCACATTCATGATTCCCGTATGATTTGTGAAGAGTGTGGAGACACTGGGCATTTAGGAAGCAATTGCCCAGAGCTACAAGAGGATGTGAACTACCTCAATAACAATAGCAACTACTACTGCCCTCAACAAAATCAAGGTTGGAACCAGCAGCAGAGGCCTAACTACTCAGGTAACTACCCAGATAATTATCAAGGTAATAATTCTTTCAATCAACCACCTCTGAGAGAGTTAGTGCTTAATCAAGGAAAGCTAATGGATAGCCTGTCTAAGAAATTAGCATCCAATGATAAAATGCTAGAAACAACTAATAATAGAATGGATAATTTTTCCACTGCCATTAAGAATCAGCTCAGTTTCAATAAGATGTTAGAGTCTCAGTTGCAACAGCTCGCCAATATTGCTCTTGCTAACCAAGGTAAAATTTCGGGACAACCGGAAGATCTAGAAACTACAAATCTTGTAGACATTTAATGCAGGAAGTTATTGGAGTGACCCTATCTCCAAAGGATGGAACGACGAGACTCTACCGACTACGAAAGGTGATACAGGAAGACCTGTCATCCCGATCTCCATTGAAAGCGTGAACTTCAACGAAGCTATTTGTGACTTCGGTGCAAGTGTCAACATCATGCCTAAGGTAATCTATGACAAAATGTTTAATTATCCTTTATTGTACACAGCCATGTGCTTACAGCTTGCAGACCAGTCACTTTGCTACACCAAAGGAATTCTAGAAGACATATGTGTACGAGTGGGCAGCTCATATGTTCCTACAGACTTTGTAGTAATAGAGACAGGTGGTGATGAGAAGTTGCCCATCATATTGGGACGACCGTTCTTGAACACCGCTGGAGCTATCATGTACGCCAACACTGCCAAGATCTGTTTCAATATCAAAGGCAAGAGAGAGACCTTCTTCTTCAAGGACAAAGTATTGCAATTCCCTGCACACCCCCAACATCCCTATGAGTCAAAGAAGAAGAATAATCGGAGGAATAAGAAAAAGAACAAGAATAGGAAACCACAACAGATGGAGTCAGTGAGAATGATCACTGTAGTCCACAGAGAGCATGATCATCAGCTCAAGTCCCCATATCTGTTCAGAAGAGACGACCCAGGTGTCCCAACCATTGAATGCACAATTAACAGAAGCTCCTTTCAGAAAGTTGTCTGTGACACTGGATCGGGTGTCAACATAATGGCCAAGATAACTTATGAATATCTATATGGCACTACGCCTTTAGACCCAACCTATGCGCAGCTGCATATGGCAGACCAATCATTTCGCTTCGTGGACAGAATAGCGAAGACATCCCTGTGCAAATTGATGACCATTTCATCCCAACTGACTTCTTAGTCATTGACATGGGAGAGGATGAGTACGATCCACCGATCATCCTAGGAAGACCGTTCCTAAGCACTACCAAGGCCATCATCTACCTTGCAATAGGAGAAGTACATTTCCAATTTCCCTTAGAGAAGGTACGCCGTTATTTCAACAATAATTATATAGTTCATGAAGAACCCAAGAAGAACAGAACCAGAAGAAGGCGTCGCAACCGCACCCAGAAGAATCAAATCTCCAAGGATGGATGGGCTGACTATCAAGGAGAAGTATCAAGATATGAAGATCGATTCCCTCAAGACAATACATTTCCTGAGAGAGAAGTTGTACCCTCAATAGAAAGTGAACCAGTCACTGTGGAGAATAAAGAAGAGAAGATAGTGCAGCCAACTCTTTCCTCAAAGTCAACCTTACCAACAAAATAGGTATGAAAAGTAAAGGTTAATTCAATGTCAGACTCAGTACAATTAGAAGCACCACTCGATCCATCCAAGGTGCCCCAGAATGATTAGAGCGAATAAGAGGTTCTGTTCGGAGGACCCAAATCACCGAACGCCGCACCAAGAGATAACTTGGTAGTTATCAAATATTTTTCTTTTTAGTTTTGCATTTAATTTTCCACATCATATTTACTTTTCTTCATTACATGTTTTGTTACACTTTACTTCTGCATAGAAAAGAAAACAAATATGTCTTGCATTGCATTATAAAATTGCTAAGCCCCATGCAAATAAATTTGTGGCATAAAACCCATAAGTCTACTTGCTGTGGTGGCATCAAAATAAAATAAAGAAGCATTCATCATTTTATTCCTTGTATTGTATAAAAATGTAAAAACATAAAAATATGGTACAAGAGATCCTGCTAGAAAGATACATCTGTTAAGAGGTTCTAGACGCTCAAGGCTTAGAGGTTTATCACTAACACTTAATCAAGTTCCACAAGTTTTGTTGTCTATTTTGAGCTTCATAGAATTTGAAGGATCAAGGAAAGCAAACAGACAAAAAGGACAATTTATTCCCTGTCGAGCGCTGTCTCACAATCATCATCACAAGCACTTCGGTGAAGGGAAGTACACCTTCACTGTCTGCCAGTTTCATCAAGCAAGACTATGTCAACATTCAGCTTGAGGGAGAGCATCTCCCATGTATCCAGCTAAGTATTTTCTTACCTACCTATTTATTTTTGCTTTAATATATGAAATAAAATAAAAAGATGCATAACCTATAGAAACCCAAATAAATATTTTCTTATACATATATATATTTTCTGTATAATCTTTAAGTTTGATAAATAAATATAGAAGAGTGTGCTAAGTTTCATTTTGCTAAGTGAACCCTTAGAATAAACTCTTATATGGAAATGATGAATAGTTGCTCTACCGTAATTTCTTTCAAGTACCTAGTTTTCAACCTTGAACTCTCCCGAGTTTTGGATACAATGGTTTTGATTTAAGATTTGCTCTAAATCTGAACTTGTGGGTAGCAAATGCTTGATCTAAGTCTAGGTAGTTGACGGATATAATATGGGAAGGTTTTGAGCTGCTGTCTATCATGTTCCTAGAGATACTAGAGTTTTAGAGAATTTATCTTTTGAAAATTAACTTGCTACATGATGAGTTCCTATATGACAAGAGTTTAAATTCCTACCACAGCCATATACATGCTTGTAGATTAGGAAGCATTACATTAATATTTACTATTTGTGAGCATTGAATATGGTCATGCTGTGTCGATCCTTAGGAACTGGTCATGCGGTTAAAATCGAGATCCACCTATACACTCTACCTATACATGCTGCTTCTACCCTAGAAGTACGCATCCATATCCACCCATATATTCTGCTTCTACCCTAGGAAGTACGAATCCACATATATCTTATTCAGATCCACCCAGAAAATGGTTCTACTCTTACACTGGGAGTGAACTACAAAAATATTCCTATCATCCATTTTATCCCTTGCTAGCCAATAAAGCTCCAAATATCTAGTTATGCTACCTCTTGTTATTATGATCCAAAAGAAGCTTGGGTATTCTATTAAAAAAAGGAGAAAGAAAGAAAAAAAGAGAGAAAAAAAAGTAAGAGGACAAATGTCCCACTCAAAATAGAAAGAGATTTAGAAGCCCAAGTTCTCTTCAAATTCTTCAAATTTTCTAAGAGAGGTATATAAGAAAATTTCCTGAAGGAGCTAAATATTCACCATCATCATCCCTTTACCCTTTATAACCACTTCTACTCCCTCTACCATTTACCATTTACCACCATCTACCATATAGCCCAAGACACATGCATATCTTGATTTGACTTTATGACTCGTTCCTTTGGATCCATAGTTTTGATTATGCAATATATGTTTCGCTGTCTCTCCACCTATGAGCTCCACATAAACCTTTTAGAAGTAGGGTGAGAGAGAGAAGGCATAATGTTACTATGTGTAACACCCCAGGTGTTTATCACTAGTTAAGCAAGGGTTTTCGAGTTCAAACATGACATGTGAAGTGGTAATGAAGATGTTGAAGCCAAGTCTATGGAATAGAGTCCCAACTTAAACTTGAATATTGCACCATTGCTTACATATAGGCCCTTTTCAAAAATGTATGCTTGGGTGGTGTTATTGCCATATCTTCATGTGTCTTACCTTAATACCTATCTATATTGGTCACTAGAAAAGTTTCATAAAGTTTGGAATCAAAAAGTCACATGAAATGATAAGTTATATCCTTGTTGGAATGACTTTACTAATTGCTGGAATTACACCATTAAGTGAATGAATTATAGACCATCAACCAAACCTTGCAATTATGCCCAAATGAATCTAAATAAACTCTACAACAAAAGTCATGAAGGGTTCATGTTGAGCAAATGCCAAGAAAATGTCTTAATTGGCCTAAAACCCTAGTTTAGGCTTTATCGAGTTGCTACTTTGACCAAAGTGAAAGTTTAACTTATGTACTAGTTATTAGGTTTGACCTTAAACAAAGGTTGTAGTTCATCTTATGTAGAACAAACTTTGTTTAATGGTCAAGAGCTAGTTTGGTCTCTAAGCTAGTCAAATAGAGCTCCAAAGATTTAATGAAGTGCTGTTTTGGAACCCCAAAACTTGGCTAAGTCAAATGGTGTCTCAGTTTCGGGTACCCTACTTTAGAGCTATGTAGTTTCCTAACTAAGCCGAACTAGTTGATGATTCTTTAATAGAAGTTATAGTATAGTTTGAGTACAACAAACTTTGCTTTTGGAGTATACCATGTTTCAGCTTGGAAATAAGTCAAACAATGGGCCAAAGTTTGAATCTAAAGTTGTTTTCAGACTCAGAATATTTAAGTCCGAGTTTAGTGACAACTTGATTGGCGTGCCGCGTTCTCATGTTTTCGTTAAGCAACTTGATTTGACCCAAAAATAGAAGTTGGAGTTAACTCATTGGGAAAGAGCATGAAAGAAGTTGGATCATGTTTGGACCAAGTAATTTGAGTTCGAGCAGCGCAAGGCTTACCTTTGTTAAGTCGCTGACAACATTAACTTGGAGTCTAATTAACCGCTAATCTATGGCCCTAATGATCATGGTCCCTAAAGGAAAAGTGTAGAGCAGTTCATGGGCTTCAAACTTTGTTTTGGGGCCTTGTCCAGATTCGGTCCGTATCTAGCCCGAAACGGCGTCCCACCTAGCCCACTCCCGCGCACGCCACGTGCTCGACGCAATGCATCAGTGGCGTTCATGCAGAGCAGCCGCGCGTCCACGGCCGTTCCACGCGCCCCTACCTTCTCCTCATGTCAATGTGGACGTTGAAACCCTAGCGTCGCGTCCCAGCTCACTCTCTGCCTCCCCTTCGCCCTCTACGCCGCACGCACGCGCCAGAGCGCGTCGGCAGCCATGGCCGACGGAGCAAGCTCCATGCTGCCACTGCCGTTCTCACTGCTACGCTATGTCTCCACCCCAACCAAGCGCGTCATCGTCATCCCCAGCTCATGTCGCCCCCAACGCACCTGTTCCCTGGTCAACGCGGTCGCCGGAGCGCCCCGCCGCCGGCGATGCCGCGGGCTGGTCCGTCGGCATACGTGGCTGGGCTCAGTGGCGGATCCAGGATTGACACCTCAGGGGGGGCTAATTAAGGAAGATGTTGATTTACAATTAAAATTTAATGGTGATTTGATGCTATGCTACAGTAATTGCTACAGTATTCCAGTGGAAAACTCACCCTCCCGGGGGGGCTGCAGCCCCCCCAGCCCCCCCTGGATCCGCCAATGGCTGGGCTACCTTGAGCCACCACGCCCGCAGCCATGAGCCTCACCAGCTTCGCCTCGTCGCACTCCACCCCGCACGCGCGCTCTCTGCGGGCCAGCGCCGCCGGAGGGCCGGCGCCGCCAGCACGGCCGCCACCGAGCCGCCATGCTCTCGTGGCCAGCCGGCCTCGGACCACCTCGAGCCGCGCTAAGGCCGTCCACGAGTGCGCAAGCACACCGTGGTGCTTCCCTGCCCCTCAGCCGCCGCCGATTTGACTACCTCCGGCCGAAATCACGGCCTCTCCGGTGACAACCTCTGTTTGTATTTCCGTCAAGGACCCCTAGCAGCAATTAGAGAAAAGGCAGGGGGCTAAGTGCAGAAGCAGTGACTCTGATGAATAGTGCCATGAGGACTGCTTTGTAATTATTTTTGCTAAACTTTGGAAATTCATAGTAATTCATAGGAAATTCGTAAAATAGCAAATGAGGACTTTTTGGAATCCTTGTGAAATTGTCTATGTGGTAGATCTATAATATGGCATGTTTTAGTTTAAAGTTTTAGCTGTAAAAATAGATTTATGCAACTAGGTTTTGAATACTAGCTGCATTTGTCTTTTTGATAACTACAGTTGTAGGGCTCAAAATGAAGTGAAATTCTTGTGGCATGCTACTCATGTGATGTTGGATGTGTGGTAAAAATTTCATGAATTTTGGTTGTAGTATGAGTGAGTTATTGATTCATCTTGCTCTCACATGAATTCTTGTAATAGCAATTTGTCTTTTTCATAGAGGTTGGTATACATGTCCAAATGACTTGAAATTTGGAAAGTAAACTATTGGGAGCATATTTAGGCCACTATAATTTTGGTAGAATTTATTGTGCAATTTTGATAGGTGTTCATAATTCCACCTAATTATCTAAATAAATTAAGAAAATTCATTAAAAGAATTTATTTAGTAATAGACACTATGTTTTCTAGTGTTCATTAGTCATGTGTGACATGTTGGTAAAGTTGGTTTTGTCCAATTATATATTTGCAACATAAGTTAATAATTATTTCTTGCAAATGAGGTTTCTGGACAGATCTGGGAACTTAGCAAAGTTCTTCATGATAATGTGCTTTGTTGTAAAACTTGTTTATACAAAAGTTGTAGATAATTTATGTATATAGCTGCTATTAAATTTTGGTGGCATTTAGCCATGTGGTTTAGGATTTATAGCTGTTTAAAGTTAGGGTACAGAATTGCTTGCTCTCTGTTTGTCAGGAATAGATTCTGGAACTTTGTAATTTTTACTTGTTTAACTTATGAATCATGCTATGATGATATTATATGAAATGTAGATAATTTTATAATCTTTCCATAATGTCTTCTTGCAAGTCATTTGGATTTATAAAACTCCAGATATGATTGATTTATAAAGCTACTGTTTGCTAGTCCAGAAATTTGGCATATTCCAGTTATCGTTGTTGCTTCATCTTGACTTGCTTTGCATGTTGCTAAGTGTGATTCATGTCCTTGGTGATGAAGTTAGTACACTTGAGACTTTGTAAATCTTGTGTCATGTTTGGTATTGCTTTCCTTGCTATCTTAGCATGATGATTAGTGTGATGTTTAATTAAGCTATGTGATGTGCTTAAGTAGGTTTAGTGTAACCGTGTATTTGCCTTGATTAATGTGTGATGCATCATCTATTGCATTTCTATGTGTTCATACACTTGCATCTTGCATCTCATTTAGGTACGCTAGATGAACCACGTGAAGAACTTGATGTGGAGCTAAACCCGAAGATGGTGTTGGTGGATCCATCCCGAGGATGGAAGGACCATGGAGTGCATACCTGGAGTGGAGGCATCATCAAGACGACGCAAGCTAACTTGACTGATTCGTGTCGGATCCTAGGCAAGCCCTGGAGCATTATAAGCCTCCTACTTTTAAAGCAATTAATTATATATGTTATATATGTATTGTTGCATTAAGTGGTAGGAGTTGATTGGAACCCCTTGCTGCATTATATCATTCCTTGTCCAGAGATATGAATCCCGAAATCCTATGTAGACAGGATCGACTCTATGCTTAGCCCTGCTTAATTAGAACGGTAATGTCAGGTAATCTCCTATCACCTGCAAGATAGGAAGTATTTGGTCATGGTTGGCTATATTTGCTATCGTGGAAAAGAACTAAGTGTTAATAATGAACTTAGACCGGGCGGGATGTCGATAGTGAAGCAACAAGGCATGGGGGTCTTAGGTGTGGAACTATCCCCGTCTGTGTCGATTAAGGACCGAGACCTGGAGCCTTCTATGTCATTTTGAACGCATGCCTGACATTTAGCTGGCCGGCCTGAGGTTACCGATCGCGAAGCCGAGTAGCTCAACTCATGCTGCGAAGTCGAAAAGTGGAAGTCGCCTCGGAAGGGAGCCAGGGGGTCCAAGGGTAGGTGAGTTAAAAGTCCTGAGCATCCTGGCCACTGGTATCCCCGAGAACGTGGCGCTGTTCGAGCCCACCCTGAGTTGTACCAAAGGTTATCTACGACTGCCTTTAACGGGGTTTGCCGAGTGAGTGTCAGGAATACCCCCTCAGCTGAGTTGGAATCGATTCGAGTTGCCGTCTCTCCCGGATAGTGAGAAACTTGATTAGTTATCTCCAGCGTAGATACACTAATTATAATGATGGTTTGGAATTGATGATATGATGATGGCCTTATTATACCTGCTATGATTAATATTGTTTGCTCCTAATAAGTGAGTGCTCTAGTACAGGTGCTAATATAGTTGACAGGTTAATGATGATGAACTTGATGCTAAGTTTAATTGGTTACTTATGCTCATAAGCTCTTTTATGCAAAGGAGTCAAGCTAGCCCACTTATATAAAGCCTTGCATACTCCTTTGTGTCACTTTATTTCTAGTTTTTGACGGGTAAGTCTAGCTGAGTACCTTCTCGTACTCAGGGTTTATTCCCACTTGTTACAGGTTGTGATGTATCTTGGCGCCTGCAAGAATATGATGGCTCTTGCCGTAGTGGTGGAGTGTGATCACGGGCATGATCCTTCTGAGTTATCTTGTCTCTAATGCTTTTGTTGGAAGTCGACCTTGGTACTGGCATGTATTTGAAATAAGAGTATTGTTAGTTTCAAATTACTTTGCTTACTTTTCAACTGAAGTTGTAATAACTATGTTGAACTCCGTTGTATATTGAATTACTTATGAAATAGATGTAACATGTGACTTGTTATGTTGAATCAGTACGATCTTGGCTTATATATCGGTTGGTTTGAAATCCCTCGTGATTTAGTAGGACTACCGGAGTTATATGGGCTCAAGTGTGAGAATTTGATCACTTCGGTGATTGTTTTTATACTTGTGCTCTTATAATTTGGACAGTTCCGTGACACTATGCTACCAAAAATACTATATATTTTGAGAGGAGAGAAAAGGTATACACCATAAATGCCTTGGAAAGGATCCAGAAATACCACAAAGGAGAGAGACTTGGAAGGGTCATACATTGGAATCTCTGAGTTTTATTTTGAAAATCTTGCAAAACTTCAGAATAATAGTTGATCAAAGAGCTAGAAACATGGCGCTTGACTTGACCATTCTGTCTTTCAACTACTCAAGACCCAAGTGACGGCTACAAGCCCCATGGTGGAAGGTGATATGAGTAAGTTTTTCATCAGAATAGTTCATTCTAATCCGAAGGAGAGTTCTTGTTTGAACGCATGTGCACCTGTAAGGCATGAAAGTATTATAGCAACTCTTGATCCATCACTGAGTCTATCTTTGCTCAGGGACGAGCAAAAGGTAAGCTTGGGGGAGTTTGTTGACAGTAGATAAGTATCATTTTTTAACCGTCAACATAACATGAGAAATGATCTAAATACAAATACTATCTAGATATAGGGGTTACACTGACAGAATTCCACTAGTTTTGGTGAATATCTATTTCTGCAGGGGGTTATCAGGAAAGAACCAAAGGAGGACCACATGTCAGATTTATATAGAGAGAAACCGACCATACTATGAAAAAGAATACTCTAGGAGACTCGAGAAGATATTCCCCCGAAGTGGAGGGCCCAGAGGCTAGGCAACAGGGGCGGCCGCCCTGGGCCTGGGCGCCCGCCCCAACCACAGAGCCAATCAGGCTCCGTCTCGCGGATCCTGCTTCCACCGCCTTTGAGGATCAATAAAAAGTCGTTGATGAAGGTCGGTTTGATCCAAGGGCTGTGGTGCTTCATAGAGGGCTATATAAGCAAGGCCCCTGGCCCTAGGAGAAACCCTAATTCAATTCATTCATCTCATTTAGAGAAGCCCTAGAGCCACCATCTCAATTAGATCTCTAGTTTAGCATAGCTACATAGGATTAGAACTAGAAGGATCCAAGCATTGCTTGATTTTCGGATCTGTCGGAGAATACTTGGTAATTCTCTCCTACTTTTGTATTTGTTCTTATATTATTCATCTAGTTCATCATTTGTATGAATATGACTTTAGTCTATTCTATCATATTGGATATGACTTTGCTCTATTTGATTATGTTCTCAATTATATTGTTCTTAGTCTACTTTGATTATATGCTTGGCATAGTTCGATCAGATTTATATTCAAGTATAGGATCGTATAGCGCTTGCTCATTGATATCATGGGTGAATGGTAAACATTGTGTAGGCGTGGTGCCTATACCGTATTTACCTACGATTGCACCCTATATTCCGGATCATGTGGTAGATCGCGGGAGTGACAGTCCTGTTGAGTCCTCTGTAGTCCACCTCCCGAGTATAGGGCAGGCAGAGCACAACTATTACAAGGAAGTGACGGCTATGTTCCATATCTTCCTTAGTAATATCACTATGAGTAGATATAACCTTTTCTTGCCATGATTGCCAAGTGTAATTGCGCTAATCATCGTATGCTTTGACTTTATAGTTAGAATAACTTAGGATTATCCCTATAGTTCGTCCTAATCCATGCTAGTGCTATATGTCTAGAGAAGTCTATTGAGATGTTTGTCATTATATGGCTATGTGCTTACCAGTTATCCTTTATTCATATATATATATATATATATATATATATATATATATATATATATATATATTATTTATCTTGTGACACTTACCCTGTATGAGAAGATAGATAAAGACATGGTTATGCTTTCCATTAGCACATGCAGTGATGCTCATTACTCATTATCCTTAGCATCCCTTCCCAGGGGTAAAAATATAAATAATGATACCTGGATTACTCCCGGTTAAAATGCTACATCGGTATTATCTGTGCGCTCGAGGATTTCATATTTATTTTAGAGGAGCATTTGCATATTTTAGTACCAGCACCTTTGGTGTCATGCTGGGGATGACAACCTAGCTTAGGTGGCATTAGAGGTGTCAACAGAGCCCACCGCACCCCTACCGTGAATCATAAGTCCTAACTCATTGCCCCTCCCCTGTTGCTCAAAAAAAATTCCCCTCCCCCTCCCTACCCCTGCTGCACTCTCCCTCTCAGCTCTCACGCTCACGCTCGTGAATCTCGTGACTCCCTCTCGGTCCTCCCGTTCGCGGCCCCGCACTACCGTGTAACAGAACCGACCAAATTATAAGAGCACAAGTACGAAAACAAGCACCGAAGCGCTCAAATTTTCAAACTTGAGCCCATATAATCCCGGTAGTCAATCGGAATCACGAAGGATTTCAAACCAAACTGCTTACAACCAGGATCGCATCATTCAACATACACATCATACGTTACATTTCACAATAGTTCAGAAATAGTTAACACCACGGAGTAGCACTTATTACAAACCGAGTTTGAAAGTAGCGGAAGTCTTATACACACTGAAGATACTTAAATACTGCCAGTTTAGTTAGATCAACATCCCACAAAAGAACGAGGTAAGTACATAAAGATGATCATGCCCACGTGATCTAGTCCTCATCCCCAGCGGGGTGAAGGCAAGTCTTGCAGAAGCCTTGGTAAAGCATATCATCTGCAACAGGAGGGAATAAACCCTGAGTACTGGAATGTACTCAGCTAGACTTACCCGTCATAAACCAGAAATAAAGTAGACACCAAGGATTATGCAAGGCTTACACAAGAGGCTAGCTGACACCACATTTTGCATAAAGGCATAAGTAGCTGAAACTTTTATAATCTGTACTAGCAGTTATTTTTAGCATTTACCTGTCATCTATCTTAGCACCTGTACTAAACATGCACTTGATTATCATCAAACAATTATTCATATTATTCCGTAGCAGGTATAAATTGTGGCAACATCATATCATTCACTTAACCATCTGTTCAATTAATGAGATCTACGTTGCCGCTGCTCAAGTCAAGTGCTCACTAACCGGGAGCGACGGCGATTCGAATCGAATTCCTATCCAGCTGGAGGGGTATTTCTAACACTCACCGAGACGCGCCTGGCGAGGGCTGCTCAGGTCATCTTTCGTACAGTTCAGGAATCGCGGGTCCGAATGATGTCGCGACCCCAAGGGCGACACTCTGCCAGGTGCTAGGGACTCTAACCCCCCCTTGGTCTCACGCCAATGTCCCCAAGCACATCCTTTCTCTCCTCCAAGAAGCAACCTACCATTCGATTCCCGGCCTGAACCATACTACTTGACTTCGCGGTCGGAACGACTTATCCGGCCAACTAAGTGTTAGACTGCGTTCAACATGACTCAAGGACGTACAGCGAATCGGTCCTTAAACGACTCAGACGGGCATGGCTCCACACCCAAGACGTGAAGTGTCTTGCAGCTGTACCATCGAACTCCCGCCCGGTCTCAATTTCATTTTAAAGCATGGTTCCATCACGATAGCCATAAGCCACTTGCGACCCAGTCCTATCTCTCGCGGATGACCGGAAATCACCCGACTTCTACCGTTCTAAGCAGGGCTAAGCATTGACACGTGCCTACACCTAATATAGGATTAGGGCATAGTATCTGGACAAGGACAGGTGTAATGCAACAGTTGTTTTCATACAACTCCTACTACATAATGCAGTAAACAAATAAAAGTACTCAAGATATCTTTTATCAAATAATGGGTTCAGCATGCACCGGGGCTTGCCTTTCAGGAAGGTGGAAGGCTGGTGATCTGGGCACTCCGGGAGGTTTTCAACGGCGTCTCCTTCGCCGCTGGGCTCTGTCTGCTCCTCTGGTTGACTCAGTACTTCCTCGGGGATCGTCTGCTCGAACTCGAGGAGAGTTACCCCCTCCGGTACACCTATTGCATGAGTGCATAAAAAATCTCATGAATGTATAATGAAAGATGCAATATGCTCGGAATGAAATGCATTACGACAATTTAGCGCTCTATTCAAATCACTTCAAAAGAGTAGGTGCAAATTTCCTCTCCGGTAGAGGAGTACTCACCTAGTCTACTTAGCCTAAGATAAAGTTGCTCATCTTCAGTTAGAGCCCTAACTCCTAACAATTACAAAAGTAACTTGTCTTAGGATATCACCAAAACAATTAACAAGGCATCACCATAGAGCATACTGGACAGCAGCTACTTGTTTTTATCATAACTAAAGATTTACAATTCCAAAAGATATGATCTAGGACAATCTGGAAAGCCTAAGAAATACTCTACAATTCATTTTCAGACCTCAACCCCAAACTCCTAAGTTTTCCACATCAAACTTCACAAGTTCCAGAACCTGTCCTCTCAAAACAGAGAGCAGCAGATTCTGAACTGCCACTTAAAACAACAGTAACTCTCAAACTATTAAGCCAAATGTTCCCAAATTTTGACACAAGCTAGTTCATCAAGTTTACTGTGGCTTTGGTATTTACAAGTTTCCCAGCAACAAATTTTATCAAAGGTCAAACTTAGAAATGCTTTCAGCTGTCCAGAAAACCTAAAATTACAAAGGTTAAATCTTTGTTGATATGTCCAAAGTCTCCTAAAACCAAACTAATGTTACTAACAGGTCACATTAGGTATAAAAACACCAGAAAGTAAGGTGGAATCAACTAGAATATTTATTTAACCCCATTTCTTAATTTACTTGATTATTTAGGTAGAATTTTAAACATATATGTAAACTGCTCCTAAAATTCTACAAGAATTACAGGGGACTCTCTGACCTCTAAATAGACCACAGTAAAAATTTGAACAAGTTTTATTCACAGAAACTCTCTATACAAAATTCACAAGCCCAAAAGGCTGATTTTTGCATAAATCATAAATCATATTGAAAAGTATCAAACAACAGATTTCATATTTTTCTTAGACACTCTAGGGTACCAAGACATTCTCCAAAAATTTACAATAACATTGCACATGTAGAAAAATTATAAAAATTACTTCAATTATTTCCTAGAATAAAATGATAGCCTTATAACTTGAAAATTACTTAAGTACTGAGGCCCAAATTTTTACCATAGCTAGGACTAGCATAGAGTAACCTACCCACCAAATTTCATAATTTATGGAACTCTACAGCTCAAGCTATAATTTAAACAAATTTGTATACATTCCAAAACACATTTAAAAGATCTAATAAAATCTTACAGAATTTAAATATCTCAAGCCAGATCTATATTTTTCTAAAATACTACACATCCAGTAGATTCTAACAAAATTTATTTCATGATTTTTGGATCCCTAAAACCCTAGATTCCTATTTTTCCAAGTATCACAAAAATCAGTATCAAAATAATAAAAATCAAATTTTATTTCGGACAACTGGGCCGGCCCGGGAAAACGAATCCGGCCCACAACTCCCACGCGCGCGCTCTCGGCCCGCTCGGCTCTCCCGCCCGCGCGCGGCACTGACACGCGGGCCCCCGCGGTCAGCGACCGGGAGCAGGGGAGCCGACGCCCGGCGAGCTCCGGTGAGCCCGCGCTCACCGGAGAAGAGCCCGCGCGGCCAACCGAGCACGGCCTTGTGATCTCCGTCACCCGGCGCATCGATTGGCACCCGTAGGATGGATGGGGATGGGGAGGAGAGGGCCTGCCGCCGTGCGTGGCGGCCGGTGACCTCCGGTGGCGGCGCACCGTCGCCGGTGAAGACGGACAACGCGGTTTGAGCTCGGTACGAGCTTCACCGAGTCCAGGCGGTTCCATTTTACTACTAAGGGGGGATGGAGAAGGACCCGAGACACCCGGCCACGGTGAGGTCCCGTGGCGGGCCCCGGCGACCCCTCGGAGGCGGAGAAGAAGACAATGCGGCTCACCTAAGGTTCAATCGCTGGCTCCAGTGGGTCAAGGGGGTGGAGGGTGGTGAGGCGGAGGTGATGGCGAGCGCAAACGGCCGGTGGTGTGGCGTGGCTCGCGCTCGGGCTCGTCGGAGAAGAAGGGGATGGCGGCTCGGTTCTTTGCGTTTTGAAAACGAGAAGGAAGGAGGAGGAGGAAGTGAATGGGGGAGGTGGGAGCGGCAGCAGGGGCGCCCTTCATGCGCTCGGCAGCTGGCCGCGTCGCCAGGTCGCGCGCGGCGCGTGGAGGACACGCGGCGGCGTTGTTCTGCCGCGACGCCACGTTCCGTTCACTGAAGTTTGAATCGTGGTTTCAGTTCAGTCAAGCCGAGCCTGACAGAGCAACTTTGTCACTCATTATCTTCTAAACCGGTTCGAGTTAGGAGAAGATGATAACATCAAATTGGTAGGGCTTTGTGAGGTCAACAACTTTGTCAATTGGTGCTTAGGCTGGTTCGGCCTATATTTGAAACTACATGGCCTCAAAGTAGTGCTCAAAGAAACTGAAGCCGGGTTTCAGTTAAAGGTGCCGACTGACAGGTCATTTTCATGGCCCAATATCTCTTGAACCATTGAGAACCAGGCTTAGGTGATATTGGCAAAGTTGTAGGGCTACATGTGCTCTACAAATTTGTCAATATGAGTGAAGGCTAGTTTGGCTTGGTTTGCAAACTACAAGCTTCTAAAGTAGGCATCAGTGAAACTGTAAAGTCCAATTCCAGACTTAGAAAAATTCTAAGTCCTGGAATTACACTACTAGCTGACTTGTGGGCCACTTTTGAGCATGTTGTGGTCATTTTCATGAGATGGTCATATTGAGACTTTTGTTCCCCATGAATTTCTTTACAACTTTGCTTAAGGGTGCTCTTCCATGCAAGATCTCTAAATTAGACTTTCTAATTGGTCAAACTAGAACCTTCTATGGTCAAATGGAAGTCAAACTTGTCATGGAGGGCAATTTTGTAATTTTGGTCAACATGAACCTTGATCCAAATGTTACTCTAAGTATAGCTAAGGTGTTGTAGGTCATGATTGATGACTTTACCTTTTTGTTACACCAACTAACAAATACTTTATGAAATCAATCAAGCAAGCCCTAAACAACACATGAATTGCATTACATGAAATACTAAACATGAATTATGCATGTCATGCTTATGCAAATGCAATGCAATTAAGGACTAAACACTTGAGGTGTTACAGCCCTCCCCCCTTATAAAAATCTCGTCCCGAGATTTGGAAAGCGTACCATTTTTCATAGAATTCTTTATAACCATCCCGCAGATAATCTTCCCGTTCCCACGTAGCATCATTCTCACTACCCTGATTACTCCACATTACTTTGTACCACTTAACCACTTTACTTCTAGTTACTCGTTCCTGAGTATCGATCACTCGGACTGGTTTTTCTTCATAGGTTAAGTCGGATTCCAGCCTGATATCTCCTAACGGAACTTGTTCTTCAGGAACTCGAAGGCACTTTTTAAGCTGAGACACATGGAAAACATTGAATATGGCTCTCATCTCAGGAGGCAACTGGATTTTGTATGCAACAGCTCCACTCTTGCCTATGATCTGGAAAGGACCCACGTATCTTGGTGCAAGCTTCCGCTTAACGCCAAAACGTTGGACACTCTTCATTGGAGAAACTTTCAAGTAAACGAAGTCCCCAACTTCAAATTCGAGTGGTTTTCTGCGACGATCAGCATAGCTTTTCTGTCTAGCTTGGGCTGCAGCCATGTGTTTTTGGATAGTACGGACTTGTTCCTCGGCTTCCTGGACAAAATCAATGCCATAATACCTTCTTTCCCCAGCTTCTACCCAGTTTAGTGGGGTTCGGCACTTACGACCGTACAAAGCTTCGAATGGAGCCATCTTGATACTCTCTTGATAACTGTTATTGTACGAGAATTCAGCTAAAGGTAGCCATTTTTCCCAAGAACCCTTGGATGAAATGACGCATGCCCGCAACAGATCTTCCAAGATTTGGTTAACTCGTTCCGTCTGACCAGAGGTCTGGGGGTGATAAGCAGAGCTTCTCACTAACTTGGTTCCCAGAAGGTGATGCAAATGTTCCCAAAAGCGAGCAGTGAACTGGGGACCCCGATCAGAAACGATTGTACGAGGTATCCCATGAAGCCGGACTATCTGATTGAAGTACAACTCAGCATAGTCAGTAGGACGATAGTCCACTCTCACGGGGATGAAATGAGCTGATTTGGTCAAACGGTCAACAATTACCCAGATAGAGTTATGATTTTTGACTGTAGGAGGAAGTCCGACAATGAAATCCATACTTATTTCTTCCCATTTCCAGCCTGGAATGGAAAGTGGCTGAAGCAACCCAGCTTTCATATGCACAGCTTTCACTCTGCAACAGGTGTCGCATCTAGCAACATATGCAGCTATCTCTTTCCGCATCTTGGTCCACCAATAAAGTGGTTTCAAATCATAATACATCTTATTACTACCAGGATGGATGGACAACTTGGAAGAATGTGCTTCGGACAGGATCTGATTTCTAAGCTCTCGATCCTTAGGTACCACTAACCTATCCTTGAACCACAGCACACCTTCGTCATCTAACCTGAAATGCTTAGTTTCTTCCTCTTTCATCTTCCGTTTTATGTGAAATATACCCGGATCAGTCTTTTGGAGCTCGATGATTTTATTTCTGAGAGTACCACTGACAGTGATGTTGTACAAGACTGCCGGATGTAACAGGCGGGATCGGTGAAAATCAGTTTCAACTAAGGAATGGCAATGAGATTTACGGCTCAAAGCGTCCGCAACCACGTTGGCCTTGCCTGGGTGATAGTGCACTTGGAGATTATAATCTTTAATCAACTCAAGCCATCTTCTCTGACGCATATTTAGCTCGGGTTGGGTGAAGATGTATTTGAGGCTTTTGTGGTCTGTATAGATATTGCAGACATTGCCCAGCAGATAATGCCGCCACACCTTCAAAGCATGAACAACTGCGGCCAGTTCTAAGTCATGCGTTGGATAATTCACCTCATGTTTCCGAAGTTGCCGTGAGGTATATGCGATTACCCGGCCTTCCTGCATCAGAACACCTCCCAAACCTATGCCTGAGGCATCACAGTAAACATCAAAAGGTTTCTCGATATCCGGTTGTGCCAAAACCGGAGCCGAGGTTAGGAGGGTTCGCAGTTGGTGAAAAGCCGCATCACACTCAGGAGTCCAGACAAACCTGGTGTCTTTTTGCAGCAATCGAGTCATGGGTTTGGCTATTTTTGAGAAATCCGGGATGAAGCGACGATAATAGCCAGCCAACCCAAGAAAACTCCGGACCTCATGAACCGAAGTAGGAGCCTTCCAATTCAATACTTCTTCTACCTTGGTGGGATCCACCATAATACCTCCATCGGACAATACATGCCCAAGAAAAGGTACTTCCCGAAGCCAGAATTCGCATTTACTGAACTTCGCATACAGTTTATGCTCACGCAATCTGCTGAGGACGATACGCAAGTGTTCCGCGTGGTCTTCCTCATTTTCAGAATACACTAAGATGTCATCAATGAACACCACCACAAACTTGTCCAATTCGGGCATGAACACCGAATTCATCAAGCACATGAAGTGCGCTGGGGCATTAGTCAGACCGAAGGACATGACAAGATACTCATAAAGGCCGTATCTCGTCGAGAAGGCTGTTTTTGGAACATCTTCAGGACGAATTTTAATCTGATGATACCCCGACCTTAGATCAATCTTGGAAAAGACTTTGGCTTTGGACAATTGATCGAACAAGATGTCGATACGCGGCAGAGGATACTTATTCTTGACAGTGACTGCATTCAGAGGTCTGTAGTCCACGCACATCCGCAAGGTTTGATCCTTCTTCTTTACAAAGATAGCAGGGCAACCCCACGGAGATGAGCTAGGACGGATCAACCCCTTCTTCAGAAGTTCATTCAATTGTACCTTAAGCTCAGCTAACTCATTTGGAGGCATTCTATAGGGTCTCCTAGAGATGGGTGCGGTACCAGGCAGCAACTCGATTTTAAATTCCACATCCCGATCCGGAGGGAGTCCCGGCAAATCATCGGGAAAAACATCCGGAAACTCATTTACTACGGGAATTTCAGCCAACGCCTTTGCTTGCACAGCATGAATTTTTCCCGACAATTCAACTTTTCTGGGAAGTTGAACTAGAAAACCCTTTTGATCGGTAGGATCTCTGAGCATAACTACCCGAGCAGATGTGTCAATAAGTACCCCATTCTGACTCATCCAATTCATTCCCAAGATAACATCTATGTCTAACCCCGGTAACACCAATAGAGCAAGCGAATAACTTCGCCCTTCTATCTCAAACTTAAGGTTCCCCACTACTTTGTTTGTGGAAATATTCCCACTTGCAGCACTAATACAATAACCCACACCTTCAACAGTATGCAACTTGTGTGCAAATTTGGATGCAAACTTAGGACTGATAAAGGAATGCGAAGCACCTGAATCAAAAAGTACCACTGCGGGGTGTTGGTCAACTAGGAACTTACCAGCCGTGACTACCTCACCAGATGGAATTTCTTCAATACTGTTATAGTGAGCATGCCCCTGACGACCACCTTGATTGACATTTTTCTTAGGATACGGACAATTCCGGGCCCAATGACCGGGCTTGTTACAATTCCAGCAAGGCATATTGCTAGGAGGAACACTAGAACTACTCTGACCAGAAGTCCCTTTTGGCAGAGCGACAGTGTATGCCTTACGGAACCCAGTTTTCACAGCCGTCTTCTTCTGTGGCGGACGGAACCTTGCATTCTGGGCAGGCGGACGCGGAGAAGACCTGGGTGCTGCTGAGGCCCTTGACTGAGAAGCGCTTGCCTCCAGGGCCCTTTTCCGGCTCTTAGAAGCAGAATAAATAGTATTATTGTTCTCTTGTGTCAAAGCATCACTGATGAAATCATTGAAAGTGGTACACTTGCTAGTACCCATAGTCTTCATTAACTTTGGGCCGAGGCCCCTTTTGAAACTAGCAATCTTTTTGGCATCAGTATCCACAAATTCCGTGGCGTACCTTGCCAAGTTGTTGAAGGACTGCAGGTACTCAGTTAAGCTCTTGTTCCCCTGTGTCAGCCTCATAAACTCTGTATGCTTAATTGCCATCAGACCTGGAGGGATATAATTCCCCCGGAATGCCGCCTTAAACTGATCCCAAGCGATCGGGACATTAGCAGGGAGCGTGGAGCGATAGTGACTCCACCAGATGCCTGCTGGGCCATGCAATTGATGGGAGGCATACTCCGTTTTCAGCTCATCAGTTAGGCGTAACAGACGAAACTTTTGCTCAATTGTGTTCAACCATTCATCAGCCTGCAGGGGCTCTTCCGCTTCCTTAAAAAGCGGGGGCTTTGTATCCAGGAAATCCTTGAAGTCACTGTATTGGTTTGGCTCCGGGCCCTGACGACCATGCCGAGCCTCACGATTGGCCATTTGGCGCAATGCGTCGGCCAACATCCGCTGCCCCTCAACCACTGTTTGCATTAACTCCGCCGGAGTAGGGGGTGGCGGAGGGGGCGGCTGGTTCTCCTCCTCATTTCCACGACCTCTACGGAGATTGTACGACATCTGCAAAATGCATAGCCAATGAGCACTGACGATGTGGGAAATTTGTAGATGAATTATTGCGAAATGTCAAACTGTCTTCAAGAATAAAATTCTCATAATAATTAAGACACAATAATTCATCACAACCGCACGATCCATTCAAGCGCATCAATTGCCGAACTTGTACTTGGTAATCCATCAAGACGTTC